>JBBBDQ010028514.1:0-355000 GCA_037127315.1 Ascarosepion bandense | reverse complement strand
GCCTTGTATCTGACTTGTGAGTATCAGATTCTCCATGTCTTTCTTCTTCATTACATGTCCCAATAAATTCAGTTGTCCCTTCCTGGTGCTCAATATTAATTTCTTGTTCATTTCCATCCTTTCCAAAACGCCACCATTGCTCACATGCTCGATATATGATATCCGCAGCATCCTTCTGTAGAATCACAATTAAGTTGCTTCAAATTTCTCCCTTATCTTTGATGATATTAACTGCTAGATTGAAGAACTGACATCGTATAGCAATGCAGTATTCTTTTCATTGTTTTTAGTGAAAGTTTCTTCTCTCTTAATACTTTACTCAGCTTCTGGAATGCGTCCTTCGCCATGTCTTTTCGTCTCCAAATCACTGTGTCGCACTTTCCTTCTTCACTACTTGACCCCTTTGACAACGAATTGTATGTCATTTTTTAGTTCAGATGCCAATTTAACTATTTTAATAAGACATAATATTAAGACAAATATAAACAGATGTCTCATCAGCAGACATATTCAGTCAAGAACTAATAACATAAAGAAAATAAATGGTGAAAATTAGAAACAACTTAAGTCCAAAAATAATGACCTGAGAAACATCGGCGTTAACATAAACAAATTTAGCGTTTCAAGACAACATTCATTTCGCGATTTGATAAAAAAAAGCCGGAACCTGATCAAAAATCCATCCAAAAATACCCTAACATTTTAACTTATGAAGAAGACCAGCATATCCAACGATGTCAAGAGAGACACCGAAAACAAAATCCCGAGGTTCATCATTCATGTCTAAAGCTAACGGCAGCCATCCCTGATAGCGATTGCTAAGATCTTTTCTCAAATCTTGTTTGTCTTGTGGTGTCGTGCCTTCTTATATTCAGAAGCGGTTAGCCAGAATTAAAGCCACTAATACCTCAGTTGAACATTCTTTAGTTAAGTATGAGCTTGATAAATTGTTTGATCGCTCAAATGGGTGCTTACGTTCTTTTCGTTCAAATTTGATTAAAATCAAAACAGAAATGAGCTTCTTTGATTATTTCCGGTTCTCTCGCTTTTTAGTTAATTGCAGGTTTTGGTTGGAAGAATCTGCAAATGGGAGAAATAATAAGTACCTAGAATACTTAATCACCAGACGGTTTGGTTCTGTGTCAGGTGATCTACACCGACACATTTTCAATTATTCCAATATTAATCTCACTGGTATTGAGCTTTCTGTTCTATCCCGTGGAGTGGAATTTTGTATTCCTCCTTCTGCTGTTAATAAGGAACGGATTTTTTCTGAGTTTGAGTTGTTATACTCTCAAATCATCCATCATGTTCCTAAGTCTGTCGAGAAGTGTTCTGAGGTTAAAACTCGGTTGTTTGAGTTTGTCACTGAATACTCCGCGCTAGGTTGCGAGAAACATTCTCTCGACTGGCGCAGTATTCATTTTCAAACGATTAGAGCTTTACGCTCGCGGGGTGACATTTATATCACCAAGCCAGACAAGGGTGCCGGTGTTGTGATTTTGAATAGATCGGATTAGATTGCAAAGATGCATAATATATTGGATGATCCATCTAAATTTACAGTTATAGGTCCAGCCGATACTCACGATAACCTCGGCAAAATAGAAGCCAAACTTCAACGTTGGCTGTTGTCCAAGTATAAGGACAAATTAATTTCTAAGGACATCTATAGTAGGATCAGACCCGTGGGCTCGCAACGCCCTAGAATGTATGGCCTTCCAAAAGTTCATAAAGACGGAGTCCCACTCAGACCTATTTTGTCTATGGTGGGCTCCGCACAACATGAGTTGGCTAAGAAGTTGGCTGAGATTCTCCAACCTATGTCTCTTGCTCTGTCTGCGTGCAATGTCATCGACTCCTTCAGATTTTCTAGTTTCATTAGAAACTTAGATTTTTCATCTAGGGATAAATTTATGGTTTCCTTTGACATTGTCAGTTTGTACACAAATGTTCCATTACATGATACTATTAACATTTGTGTAGACATGTTATATAGAGGGAGTTTAGGTGCCGCGGCAATTTCCGAGGAGTTATTCCTGGAATGTATGCAATTGGCAACTGAGGAGGTCGAATTTGGCTTTGACGGGACAATGTTTGCGCAGACGAACGGCGTTGCTATGGGTAGTCCTTTGGGTCCTGTCCTTGCGAATATTTTTGTGGGATTTCATGAGCGTCTGCTATTTGAGAGGGTAGCTGAACCTTTGATATATCAACGATATGTTGATAATACCTTCTCTTTATTTGATAGCGCCATTGATGCTGAACATTTTTTAGTTCAGCTAAATTCTTTACATCCTTCCCTTCAGTTTACCATGGAGATTGAAAGGGATGGGATAAAACCCGATTGATTCGACATCAGTCGGCGATTCTACCTATAAACTATAGGTGCTCGGAGGAAGGTGGATCTTAGCCTGTTATATACACAATGTAAACACACGCCAGTAGCTCAGAGTGTTAAAATTCATAACTGAATGAACGAGGGGTAGATGCATGAGTAGCTGTTTTACCATATACCATTTTTCCATAGTGTTCAATCGGGGTGTGAGAGCGTACACATAATTATATATATATATATATATATATATATATATATATATATATATATATATATTGATCGTTTCATCCCATTCAAGGTTAAACTGCTACTGATGTGCAGGGGATTACAGTAAGGGAAAAGGGATTACAGCAAGGATTCAAGGAGATAGAAGAAGGCATGTGACGTTGCATATAAACTGTTGGAGAATGTAACTATCAGGGAAGCAAGTAAATGGAAGTGAGTTCAACAGTGTAGAAGGTCGAGAAAAGAAACTGTTCAAAAAGAAGTGGTTGTTATATTTACTTAATTTAACGGTAAAATGGTGGGACCTAGATGGCAAACTAGTAAAGCGCTTAAATTAAAGCGGTTGGAGCACAAGGGAAAAAAGCACCTCAACATGACAATATATAAAATAATAAAATAATAATAAAAATTTCAAAGAAAACGGTTGAATTCCCTTCATTTTAACATCTCTTGACTTTACGCAACACGTGAAGAAATTCTAAAACAGACTTACACACAAAATAAACAGTTCTCAAAGAAAACGGTCAAATTCCCTTCATTTTAATATCTCGTGACTTTACACTACACATGAAGAAATTCTAAAAAATAAAATATTCTGTTGTTCTTTTGAAATGATTTGTGATCGTCTTTGTGGTTACCAACACTGTTTGTTTATAGATACGTAATTTAGAATAAAATTCATTTCGTCTTTTTGCTTTGAAAAAGTCCATCACAGGACGAAACGCGTAGGCGATTTAAAATACAGTTTTCCTCTTGTCTTTATTTTATTTAACCATATATATATATATATACATTATTATCATGCAAAATCGACTTTTTTCTCACAAAAGCCATATTGAAAATGACAGTATTTTCTCATTCTGTCACATTTTTTGTGTTAATCCGCATTGCACGTCTGTAATTATGTTCGCGTTCTCATAAATGTGTGAACAGCGCCGTATTTTTTGCAATCCTACAAAACTGCTCCTCCAATATATTTGCTTTGTATGTCACCTAAAATTACGTTTACAAGTCGATTGCTTATCGTCAGTAAAGCCCGAGTTCTTGAGAAGCGACACTTGCTCTCCATTTTCAAAGAACGGAATTCTTTGTCTTTGTTACTTTTGTCCTCTCTTATTTCCCTTATTTGCCTTCTTTTTCCTTTTCTTTTACATATTCTCTTTCTCTCTCCTTATATAGTTATACTTATATTATTTACTAAGCAGAGATTAGATGTAGAACAAGAAAAAATGTAACAGATCACCCAGTAAAACAAGCTTGCCAAGTATTACACCAATATGTGTGCGTATGTGTGTGGGTGTGTTGGGGTGCGAGTGTCCATGTATTTATGAGTGCATATGTGTGTAATAATTCGTTATTTCACATGAGGAAATAGAGTCAATCTCAGAAAATTACCTCAACATAGATAAATAAAGAAAGAACTCCAAGCAAGACTTCTAGTCGCCTGAAGAATTGTTGCCTTTATATTGGTGTTGTTTGCAATTTATTTGCAAGGAAACAGTAAAAAAAACAAAATTAGAAACTAAAGCACCCTGGAAAATTTTGCATTTACCTACTTGTAGAGATGGACTAATCTGGATTACGTATATGTGATGTGATAGGAGCATATACAGTATAACACTTGCAGTGTAGTTTGTGTAGCTATGGTATTTTTAACACTGAAATGAGTCCATCCTGCACAACTACAAATCTCCCATCGCCCGTGTATTGAATACTGCTGCTACATCTTGTCGGGAGCCCCTGCTATTCTCCTCGTGGTCCTTGTCAAAATACAACGTAGAATCTGTAATGTGACCGATGCCGACTTGGCAGCCCAGCTGCAGTGACTCTCTCACCGGCTTCATATGGCTTCCCAGTGCCTCTTCTATAATTACTTTCACAGCTTCTGCTCCGATGAACTTAGTTCACATGTGCCCCCTAGGTATGAATTTGCAAGAGATACTAGATTAGCAACTAGGTACCACACTTTTACAGTAAAACAGATAAAATGTAACCGTAATTTCTACTCCAACAGCTTCTTTTCTCGCACTTTCCGCCTGTGGAATACCCTGCCACATGCTTGCTTCCTCGACAGTTACAATCTCCAGGAGTTTAAATGTAAGGTCAATAGACAACTCCTAACACACTAACTCGCATCCATTCTCTCCAACACTCTTTTCATCTACCCAACCCTCATCCTCGGTATCATTACGCGTCTATCACCCTCCTTCTGACATTTCCTATATCTAACCCATCTTTCTCATCACCTTCCCCTATGCAAGCCCTTGCGCAATTGTGACAGTGGAATACCCTGCTTGAGGTGAAAAAATTTATATATATATATATCTATATATATATATGTATATATATATATATGTGTGTGTGTGTGTGTGTGTGTGTGTGTGTGTGTGTGTGTGTGTGTGTGTGTGAAACTAAAACGAAAGATTTAAAAAAATAACACACTTAGGGATTAAACAGGAATTTTGGTTTACGTATTATGACTGTCTAAGACAGGTTGGGTTTAAGTTGTAATGAGAAACCTAAAAATCTCTATGAAAAGGCTGGAAAAACGCTTGAAAGTGCCCAGGATACACAGATAGGTTTGTCTGGCTCATTAGGTGATATTTAGTTTGATTTACCTTTGTATTGAGCGCTTTCTGTTAGAAGATTACTCTTGGCGGGTTTTTTCTTTGGGCTTCGTGCTGATTTCGGCCCGAACACTTTTGACTGACTTTCATGCCCTTAGCTATTTCTTTTTGCACAACCATTTTTCCTTCGTTCGATAGTTCCCGAGGAAGGTTTTTGAGACGAGTATAAATTATAATCTCGTTTAGGTAAAATTGCAAAACCAGATTATGTTAATTTTAATTTTTTTAATATTGAAAATAATACAGGTAGAGGGCTCGATGTAAATAGTATTATCTATTTACAGAACCATTTATATATACATGTGTGTTTTTGTTTTCAAATAAAACTCCGCAAACTACCTTCGTTGTATGACAATTTCGGTGAGAAAAATTCTGCTTCAAAAATTCTGTTTCTGCTTCAATTCTGCAGCAATGAAAATCAAACATTTACTGCAAATATAAAACAAAAATTTACATTCCAGAAGGTCACTCAAAATAATACCATACACAGGAAGTTTACATTAAAAGGAAAAGGAATGTAAAAAAGAAAAAAAACACAGGAAGTGGAAATTTTTAAAAAAATGAATCATCTAGACATTGTTACGGAAGGTAGGGAAGAAAAGGAAAAAAAAACTCGATTTTAGAAAACTTGGGCGCTCGGTAGTAGGAAGCAGACGTTTTAGCGTATGATGTAACATACGCCAGTATTTATGTGCTCTAATTCATTATTATGCCGTCACTCTTTCACCGGCGTGACGTGGCTTTCCCGCCTGTGGAATTTCCTTCCCTATACTTGCTTCCCCGACAGCTAACAATCTCCAGGAATTTAAATGTAAGATCAACAGACATCTATCACACTAGCTCGCATCCATTCCCTCAAACACTCTACCCATCTACCCAACTCTCATCCTCAGTATCCTTATCCGTCTACCACCATCATTCCGAAATTTCCTATAACTAACCACTCTTTCTTATCCCCTGTGGCAGTGGAAGTTTTTTTTATCATTTCAACCCAAGCAAGGCATACCGATGCTACTATTGCTCTTGTGGCTAAATAGGGGGAGATAAATATGAAGAGTTGTTAGATATAGGAAATGTCAGAAGGAGAGTGATAGCTAGTTGGGTGGGTGAGAAGAGTGTTTGAAAGAATGGAAGTTAGTTTGTTAGGAGGTGTCTATTGACCTTACATTTAAATTCCTGGAGATTGTTGCCGTCGGGGAAGTAATCATGTGGAAGAGAATTCCACAGTCGGGAGGTGCGAGAAAAGAACCTGTTGGAGTAGATGTTGTGGTTGCAATTTACCAGTGATCTAAGTTCATCTGAGCAGAAGCCGTGAAAGTATTTATAGAAGAGACACAGGGAAGCCACGTCGCGCCGGTGAGAGAGAGTCTGGAGGCGTTCTGCTAAGTCGGTATCGATCACATTACAGACCCTCCGCTGTACCTTGTCGAGAAGCCCAAGGAGAATAGCAGGGGCACCCGACCAAATATGGCAACATTATTCAATGCACGGGCGGATGGTAGATTTATAAATGTGCAGGATAGATTCAGACGGAATAAACCTCCGGGCTCTGCACAGAGAACCGACTTTCATAGCAGCGGATTTAACAATGGATTCGATATAGTCGTTCCACTTGAGGTCCGCTGAAAGTGTGAGACCAAGGAGGCGTAGTGTTTTACTCTCTGGGAGGCAAGCCTGGTCCATGCTAATAGGAGGTAGGTGCGATTGTCTATGATGATTAATTGATAGTAGCTTCGTTTTAGAAGCATTGAAATTTACGAGCCATTTCTTACCCCAGTCCACTACGGATTGGAGGTCCTTTCCAAGCTCGGCTGCAAGGTTAGCTTTGTCGCCCACACCAGATTTTTGGAATGCCTTACTTGGGGTGAAATGTTGGACCAGAATAAGAAATGTACAACAAGAATGTTTGGATTCCTATATATATCAGCCGTAAGTGCACACTGGCGAAACTCACAATTAAAGCGAACACAGGAGTTGGTAATGATGGCCACTATAAAAAGAAAGGGGAAATTTGCAACAAGTAACATCTATTTCGATACTTACCTCTCTCAAATTATTTTAACGACGATAAGGATGCCCAATTTATGCCGTGCAAAACTGTGATTATGGGCTGGAAAGAACTAACATTTTATTAAGTGGAGACTATATGAACAGCACAATGTACACGGTTTATAATAGTTTTGTTAGCATTATCATAGAAAGCTTCTATTTATGACACCAAGATATTGGTTACTGTGTGGTACGTACCTCAGTATATGTGTCAAGTAGATGAATACATAATGACATTTACTAACGTTGATAATGAATGGAAGACATTTTGCTGCTGATTCTTAAAGAGGAAACGAGGTTTAGAAGGAATGTCTTAAATATGTACTTGATCAGCCATTTTACTTAATTCTCGTGATATGCAGGTGATATTATATTGTTTTATAATGTCTGATCATGAGTCAGAGAATAGGTATAATAATTGAATAAGGCTTCTTTGGTAAATTCTAAGAATTTATTAGATTCGTAGAAATTACCTAAGAGGCCTTATAATGGATAAGAAATAAATGTTTCTTTGAGGGCATTCGGAGTTATCTGAAACATAAATTAGATTGACTCTTTTTATTGGAAAGTCAATTAAGTCAGTTAGTCAGTCAGTCAGTCAGTAAGTCAGTCAGTTATTACAAAGTACTTCACGAAATTATTCGAGCCTTACCCTAATCCTAACCCTGCTTTTTAATTTAAGTAAGAAATTCATTCAATTCAAACGCGCTACAGATCTAAATTTATGAATTTTGAATTTTAGATTTTTATTTTTATTTCTAAATTTAAGTAACTTTAAGCATTTTTAATTTTATTTTTAATTTCAAATCTTTATAAAAACGTTCCTAATAGAAATCCAAAGCTAATCCGTGCTAAAGAAGCCTTCTTTTCGTCTTTCCAAAATTACAGTATTACTTAAAACGACCATATAGACCAACTCTTTCACCCTTAAATTTTTCAAGCCCATTAATTACAGATTGCGACGATTTTTTTTTAATCATATCAACCCAAGCAAGGCGATAAGGCCACTGATGCGCAGGGGGCTACGTAAGAGTAAAAAGATTGGAAAAGATAAAGCCGGAAGCCACATCCTAACTAGGAAACAAGAGATGAGCCTCTTCACCTGTTCAATAGACGTGGGTGGAGTGTGAACCGGGCGATAGTTTAGTCTATCTACTCTAATTGAAAAAAAGAAAAAAGAAAAGAGTGAAAAGATTGGAAAAGAGAAAACCGGAAACCGCATCCTAAACAGGAAACAAGGGATGAGCCTCTTCACCAGTTCAATAAACGAGGGTGGAGTGTGGACCGGGCGATAGTTTAGTCTAACTACTCCAATTTAAAAAAAGAAAAAAAAGAAAAGAGTGAAAAGATTGGAAAAGAGAAAACCGGAAACCGCATCCTAAACAGGAAACAAGGGATGAACCTCTTTACCTGTTCAATAAATCTTATATTATTTTTCCTAATCCTCGGATACATCACCTGCTTAAATTTACGTTTTTTCTTCTCATATCAATTACTTTATTGAATAAATGAGAAATTTAAATAATTTCTCGTCTACATTGCAATTAATTTTTATTTGTTTAGAATTGCGCTAAAACAATTTTTTATCATATATATTTTCTTATCCTTTTCGTGTAATTTTTTCTTTTAAATATCCTCCTTCTACCGAGCGCCCATTGCTCAGTGGTAGAATCGCTGACTGACGCAAATTCGGTCGGGTTTCAATCCTGGGTTAACAAGCAATCAAAGTCTAACCGTACTGATGAGCTGTGATACAGCGAAACAGATCTGTCTGAGGATGACTATTTACGCTCTCACACTGCGGAAGAATGGCAGACTTTGAAAAACAGTAGCTACTATAGCATCTAAGCATCGGTCATTCAGCAATGAATTAGAATACTCTCAGCAATAGGGCGTGCATAATGATATTATAGACGCTAAAAAGTCTGTCTCCTTCTTGATGCCAATTCGATCGGGTTTCATTCTAGGTTAAAAAGCAATCGGAGTCTAACCGTACTGATGAGCTGAGATACAGTGAAACAGATCTGTCTGCCGTTGACTATATATATATATATATATATATATATATATAGTCAACGGCATATATATATATATATATATATATATATATATATATATATATATATATATATTTACGCTCTCGAACCCTGATTGAGCACTCTGGAAAAATAGTAGACTTTGATAAACAGTAGCTACTCTGGCGTGTACGCATCGCTCATTCAGTAAAATAAATTAGAGCGATCTAGTTATTGGGCGCGTATAATGATATGCGCTAAAAAGTCTACCTACTTCCACCGAACGCCCATAGCCCAGGGGTAGATTTGCCGACTGAAGCCATTTCGGTCGGGCTTCAATCCTGGTTGAAAAAGCAATCGGAGTGTAACGGCGAAACAGGTCTGTCTGCGGATGTCAATGTATATATATATATATATTATTTGTTGATGCTTTCGTTTTATACCCATTTTACATAATATTACCCCCATTTTTATTCTATCTGTAGAATTTAAGCTAACAACAAATCAGACCATATTATTTTAAACAATTTTTTAAAAACATTTTAACGGAGATAAGTATTGCATAATGTTATTTATTTTCTCTATTTTTCTTTTATTTTCCCTTTTTATGTATCTATCTCTTTTTTTTTTCACCCTCTGAAGCCAGCATTCGTAACCATGGATATTGAAGATTTTTCCCTCTTTTTCCCCTTCGTCCTTTTTCCTCCTTTTCTTTTGTAACTCTTCCCCTACCCCATATTTTCCTTTCCTTCCATCACTTTCATTCCTCAGACACCGTTAACTTTTGATTGTTAATACAGATGTAATCTAAATGTCTTATAAAATCAAGTTTTTTTTTCCTTTTCTTTCCGACCTTCCATAACAATGTCTAGATGATTCATTTTTTTTTAATTTCAACTTCCTGTATTTTTTTTTCTTTTTTACATTCTTTTTCCTTTTAATGTAAACTTCCTGTGTATGGTATTATTTTGAGTGACCTTCTGGAATGTAAATTTTTGTTTTATATTTGCAGTAAATGTTTGATTTTCATTGCTGCAGAATTGAAGCAGAAACAGAATTTTTGAAGCAAACTTTTTCTCACCGAAATGGTCATCCAACGAAGGTAGTTTGCGGAGTTTTATTTGAAAACAAAAACACACATGTATATATAAATGGTTCTGTAAATAGATAATACTATTTACATCGAGCCCTCTACCTGTATTATTTTCAAAATTAATAAAATTAAAATTAACATAATCCGGTTTTGTAATTATACCTAAACGAGATTATAATTTATACTCGTCTCAAAAACCTTCCTCGGGAACTATCGAACGAAAGAAAAATGGTTGTGCAAAAAGAAATAGCTAAGGGCATGAAAGTCAGTCAAAAGTGTTCGGGCCGAAATCAGCACGAAGCCCAAAGAAAAAACCCGCCAAGAGAAATCTTCTAACAGAAAGCGCTCAATACAAAGGTAAATCAAACTAAATATCACCTAATGAGCCAGACGAACCTACCTGTGTATCCTGGGCACTTTCAAGCGTTTTTTCCAGCCTTTTCATAGAGATTTTTAGGTTTCTCATTACAACTTAAACCCAACCTGTCTTAGACAGTCATAATACGTAAACCAAAATTCCTGTTTAATCCCTAAGTGTGTTATGTTTTAAAATCTTTCGTTTTAGTTTCACACACACACACACACACACCCACACACACACACACACACACACACACACACACATATATATAAATTCTTTCACCTCAAGCAGGGCATTCCACTGCCACTATTGCGCAAGGGGATACATAGGAGAAAGTGATGACAAAGAGTGGTTAGATATAGGAAATGTCAGAAGGAGGGTGATAGATGGGTAAGGATACCGAGCATGAGGGTTGGGTAGATGAAAAGAGTATTTGAGAGAATGGATGCGAGTTAGTGTGTTAGGAAGTGTCTATTGACCTTACATTTAAATTCCTGGAGATTGTAACTGTCGAGGAAGCAAGCATGGGGCAGGGAATTCCACAGGCGGAAAGTGCGAGAAAAGAAGATGTAGGAGTAGAAATTGCGGTTACATTTTATCGGTTTCACTGCAAAAGGGTGGGACCTAGTTGCTAATCTAATATTTCGTACAAATTCTTAACTAGAGGCACCAGTAATCCAAGTTCATCGGAGCAGAAGCTGTGAAAGTAATTATAGAAGAGGCACAGGGAAGCCACGTCACGGCGGTGAAAGAGTGACTACATAATAATGAATTAGAGCACATAACTACTGGCGTATGTTACATCATACGCTAAAACGTCTGCTTCTTACTACCGAGCGCCCATAGCTTAGAGGTAGAATCGCCGATTGACGACAATTCGGTTGGGTTTCAATCCTGGGTAAAAAGCAATTGTCTGTCTAATCGTACTGATGGTCTGTTATACAGCGAACCAGATACGTCTGTGGATGCCTGCATATATATATATATATATATATATATATATATATATATATATATATCGTTGCAAAAATCAATTGAAACAATTGCTTATATTTCCTCTCTTTTACCATACAGTCAGTTTTAAATTCTTTGAATTTACTGGGTGTAATCGAATTCTAGTCTTTCTCAAATTATGTTATTTTAATCATTTGCAGTTATATTAATTTCTTTTGGGGATGTATGATGAAATTTTTGGGCCTGAAAAATATTGCAACATCCGAGATTACATGAAATTTTCATCACGCGCAAACACTATCGTCTCGACTGTCGATTAGTTGTCCTACGGCCATTATCCGCAATGGACATTACTTCAAGGAGGTGTAAGAAAATTGTAACGCTAAGACACTCGCAAGCCTTATAGAGAGATCGCGAATGTTATTGGTGTCAGCCATTCCACTTTCAGTCGTGTCATCAAGAAGAAGAAATAAACTGAATCCATCAGTCCAAAACCTAAAGGAAAATGCTGACAGAAGAGTAAAATCACTTAAAGGCGACATGTGCGTAATTAAAGAAATTGTGAAAGGTCCTTGAAAGATATTATTCGTTTTGTTTCAATTAATTTGCTCAAGGATGCATATAGACGTAACAAAAAAAGAATGAAAGAAAGATGGATTTGATACAGTAGTAAGGGTGTGAGGAAGAGACTAAGACATAGGTAAGTAGAGGTGAAGGAGAGGGAAAGCCGCAGTTAAAATGATTGATAGTGAGTGTTATACTCGCAGATGTGGGGGAAAAGATATAGAAGCGTCAAGTGAAAGAGCGTTCTGAAATATTAACTTAATAATGCCAATGAATTTAAATTTAATATATGCTGCTTGCACTTAACGACAACATGTCTCCGTAGTGCATCGCGTTGATTCATTAATAGCCTGCTGCTTCACAACTCATCCCGCACAAGAGTGACAATTGACGACAGCAGCGGAAGAATTGCGCTCAAACCTGACAATACAATCGCCACTAATTGTAGAATTATAACTATTAATACTTTGTGGTGTTGTAACGATAATTGTTCCGAATATTTATGCCAGCTAGTAAGTCTAGCAAGCAGTTAAAGAAATACAGTAATTACCAAATTTAATGTAAAATATGATATTTTACAAGCTGATAAATGAATGGGTTAGCATGAACATAAAAATCGGTCATTTTATAAGTTGAGTTGAAATAGAAAATAATAGCAAATGCAAAAGCACGATGTTCTAAAACATTTTCGATTTAGTTTCGATTTAAAATGATGACTTCATTTTAATTTACTATACAATTCACGCAAGCTTTTTCAATATTCGTTTAACATATCTTTGCTCCAAAATGATCTACATTCTAAAAATGTTCTTTCGTTTGCTAAAATGGCGTAAACCGAAAAATCATTTTCTGTTCGCTTATATGAGAGATAAAATTGAGAGGTTTTATATATATATATAAAAAAAAAAAAAATTATGTACTTTTGTCTCTAGTAACCTAGGATTTGATCAGATCCTTGACTGTGAGATAGAAGAACTGCCACCCAGCATAATAATTGGTTAACTTATATGATTTTTCATACAGTTCTTTTTAGTAGTGAGTCTAAAATATCTTCACAGTTAAAATTATATCATTAAAACCCATTCAATAGTTGCGAATATTTCACGCAAATCTAATTCTAGTATAACATGATATTCAAGATATTTCACTTAATACCTACAAAAAAACTGTTGGTGTTTTATAAAGTGATATTTTCTGATGTGGTTGATATCGGCAAGGTACGAGAAACTAGAGAGCCGAATTCGTATTCCAATAGAATTCGTTGCATTCACTAACGCTCAAATACCCTTGGGGGGGGGGGGGTAACAATCCGTCTCCTCTTACTAATGGGTTAAATAGCAGGACAGATTTGGTTATACAGCTTTGGTTGGCAACCAGTCTACCGTAGAAAGTAATGGCAACCTGCTGCAAAAAATCTTCTGCTCGGTCACTCATGTCTCTTTCCAGACATGATCGCCCAAGCATATATCACGTATAGCACTTAACTGACTGATCTTAGCTAAAAGATTTATGTATTCACCAAGAGTCTCTCTTGATATCAAGGAAAAGCCTAGATTACAAATAATTTTGTAAATCTTATGATTGGAAATTGTACCATGCGACGAAAAATGAATTGTTGGCCATTCCTTCGTAAATACAATCTGAAACAAGTAAATAAAAATGACTGATATAATGATTTTTTGATTTTTTTAAATTAAACAAAAATCATGCTCTTAGCTCATTTCTTCAGTATTCTCATCCTTCTCTTACCCACTTCTTGACACCCCCTATATTATGTCACTTCTTCTTATAACTTTCCTCCTATGTAACCCCATGCACAACAGTGGCAGTATATACCTTGCTTGGAGAGATACGATTATAAAAAAGGCATTTAGAAAGAATAGAGAATGATATTCCGAAATAGTGGGAAATGAACATCAAAAAATGGGGCTTACGGCCTATCACGTTGGATACAGCGGCTCTCGCTCAATCACCGAAGTTAAGCAACGTTGAGTCTGGTCAGTACTTAAATGGGTGACCGCTTGGGAATACCAGGTACTGTAAGCATACAGTGACGGATGTGCGTTGTGGTGCAGTGGATATCGGTGAGCCAAGTTCGAATTCCAGTTGAATACCCAGCATTCACTTAAACACTATTACCCTTGGGAAAGGTATTAATCCGTTCCTTCCCTCCAGTTATGTGTTAAATAACAAGGGTAGGACTTGGGGACCCTGCTCTTAAAAACAAATCCAAATAAATCTTGATACTCGAAAAGAAAAATGTTGTAAAAATAAAATAAAATAACTTTAACCAAAATCATTTGTTATGACCTTAAATGATGCCATAAGGATTGATAGGTCGTTAAACCTCGAAACAAACAGAAATTAAAAGATAATGAATAAGAGAGAGAACTATAATAAAGTGTAAATTAAACGAAAATGAATGGAAATTATATTTTCTGATAGCAAGAAAGTTACTGCAGGTCAACAAAGAGAAATTAAAGTGAATTGAAAGCAAGCAGATTGATTTGATATGTAATGTTTATAGAAAATTTGTAGCTTATTCAAAGTTACTTCTGGATTGTATAAATAATTATATTTCTTGCGGATGAATAATTAACAATGTTCTGGGAAAAACAATGATTTTTCCATCTACAAGTTCCAATATTTTCTTTTTAATCATATCATCCCGAGCAAGGCGGTAACGCTACTGATGTGCAGGGGGCTACTTAAGAGTGACAATATTTGAAAACAGAAAACCGGAAATCACATCCTAAACAGGGAACAAGGGATGAGCCTCTTCACCTGTTCAATAGACGTGGGTGGAGTGTGAACCGGGCGATAGTTTAGTCTATCTATTCCAATTAACCCATAGTTAGGGGATGAAATGAATTCTTACCTTTCCCAAAGAAATTTGCACGCAAATGAATATAATGAACTGGAATAGAATTGGAATTTGAATCTCCAATTTATTATTCTGAGCAGTGGCATCGAAAGCAGAAAGAATATGATGCACTGCAAGAAATAAAAATAATCAGATGTGAAGAAGATAGAGAGAAGAAGAAGAAGAAGAAGAAGAAGAAGGAAAGTTTTTAAATATGGCGAGAAACAGACTTCAGAGAGAGAAATCAACAGAGTATAAGAGAATGCACTAAAAGAAAGAAAGAAAGAAAAAAGAAAGAAAGTCAAATTAAAGATTAAATTTGAAAAAAGAAAACAAAGAGTTAAAGCTCTAAGTTAAAATAACAAAAAGAGGTAGAAGTAAGAAAAGGACAGTAAAAAGAGATAGACAAGAAAATGACGCAATGGAAGAAAGAATAAAAGATAGAAAGAAATAAGAATGCTGCACATTGTTTAAAAATAAGATAAACAGGAGAGTAAGAAAAAGTGAGAAAATATAAAAAAATGAATGAACGAAATTAAGAAATGCTATTTGAAATAACACGGGAAAGAAACAAGAAGCATTATGCACTTAAGATATAAAGAAAATGATATAAGAGAGAAAAAAAGAAGTAAATAGAATTTTTTTGTACTGCCGCTGGATCTGGACAAACAACAAGGAACATGTACACTACCGGCCATAATTATTAGGCAACCCCATTTGTTTTAAAAGAAATGATGCATTTCATATTACTTTTAGTATTTATTGCCAAATGAAAATAGAATGGTTCTTTTATTACTATTACTTTGCAAAAGTTTTACAAGGCAAGCAAGAAAAGATGAAATCGTTCGAATCACACAACATTTTCTTCATTCTTTCATTGATGAAATATAGGTAATTATTAAATATTTATAAATTCAGTTGATGCACCTGTTATTGTGCAGTAATTATGATGTACATGTTATTGTGCGGTAGTGTATATATATATACAAACACACTACCGGCCATAATTATTCCGGCCGCTGCAGTTTTTTAAAAGAAATGATGTATTTCATACTATTTTTAGTATTCATTCACAAGTGGATAATTCTAAATGAAAATAGAATGGTTCTTTTGTTATAATTAATTTGCAAAATTTTACAATTCAAGGAAGCAAAGATCAACTCGTCCGAATCACCCTAAATTTTCTTCATTCTTTTGTTGACAAAACTGCAGTATAGTTAATTATTAAATATTTGTCAATTTATTTGATGCACATTTTATTGTGCAATATTAACAAAAAGAACCCTTCAGTCTTCATTTACAATTATTCTCTTGGCAATAAATATTAAAAAATAGTATGAAATGCATCATTTTTTATAACACTGGGGTTGCCTAATAATTATGATCGGTAGTGTATATATAAAAATATAATCTTATATTTCTATCCTTTGTCGGAGACTCTTGTGTGGATCGAGAACTCAGCCGGAGAGAGTCACGCACACGAAGATGCTACCAAGAGTCGGCAGCAAGCGAGAGTTCTCCGTTTTTCAGCACCAAACCATAGATTTATATAGTTTCAAAATTTCCAGTCTTTTTGCTTTTTCGGATTGTCGTTTCGTTGATGTTATCTACGACCAGATATGTCTGTCAACCACTCTTGTCCTCTGTTGACTTTTATCGATGGCCGGATGTATCTGTCAATCATATCTTAGCAGGCCATCCCCTTTCAAGCCGGTTGTCGTTTGTGTTCTTTTATTTTCTGCACCCATTGACATCGTCCACGATTGGACACAACTGTCAACTCCACTTGTCCTTTGCTGACCTCACCCACAGCCGGATGTACCTGTCAATTACCTGTCAAGGTAATATATTACAGAAAGAGATAAAAGAAAAGAGAAATAAACTGATGAATTAAAAGAAAAATGAAAGTAAAAGAAAAATATAAAAGGAAAACAAAGAATGAATCAATAAAAAGAAAGTGATAATTTCGGAAAGAAAGAAGCAAAAATGAATTAAAGAAAAAAGAAAGAATTAAAAATATAAAAGGAAACAAGTAGAAAGAAAAGAAAGAAAGAAAGAAAGAAAGAAAGAAAGAGACGAGCTTAAAGTATTTGTCAGAAGCTTTTCATCAATGCAGCGTTTAAAGATGAACACTGAAATGGATTAACGTTTAGAACTGCAATTAATTTAAATGAATTTAATTTAATTATGTCTACATATGCAAGTGACTTCACTAACTTTTTCGTATTCTTTATGCTACATCCAACAATGAGCAGGAAATACCGTGCAGAAAGGCGTGAAAGCGTTTTTGAAAGACGACAATAACAAGTCTACGTCGTTTTGAAAAAGCCGACCTAAAAATCTATCGCTTCACATGCGATCATACTGATGATTGTGTAAGAATTTTATCTAGAGTAACAGGGAATTATACATATGATTCTGTGTATATTTATGTACACATTGAAATTGGTTGATTTGCGTATCTAAATGTATCTGTTGACGGTCATGCTTCGAGTTGAAAAATGCAAATATCGCCATGTGTACTAGAACGTAGATATTTAGAATAAAAACTGTCGGGATATATATACACATTTTACGTGTGTGTGTGCGTGTGTGTGTGTGTGTGTGTGTGTGTGTGTGTGTTCAGAAAGTGAAAGTAAATCGAAATTTTACATGTGTAACTTACGTAGATACATTGATATATGTACCTTCATTAAATGCTATCGAATAATATAAATATAGATATATGAAAAACGTACGTATCTTCTTAATGTTTAAAAAGCATTTGTTTTACGCAATATATATTTTTAGCATAATCTCATTCTTTGACAAAATCATTAACCAAAATCATTAAAATACAGCCTAGAACTAAGCATTCGTTTACAAATATATTGATCTCATCTTGTATAGTAATGGGCGGAAACAAAACGAATAGATAGATAGATAGATAGATAGATAGATAGATAGATATATATATATATATAGATAGATAGATAGATAGATAGATAGATAGATAGATAGATAGATAGAAATACGAAAGACATTTAGAATGTATGACAAAAAAGATATTGAATAGCTCTTTATAGGTAAATTTATGATTCTCTTAAAACAAACTCATTTTAAAAATGAAAGTATTTCCTCTGAAATTATAAAAATATTGAATGCTTTTTTAAAATTAACTTAATCAATGTGACATGACTTTTTCTCCTTTAATTGCATAAATTTTTAACTCCTTTCAAAAGAGATTCAGCTGGTTAATTCAACTGATCTTAATTATTTTTAGTCCTATATTTTTATGTTTATTTACTTTATTATTATTATTAAATGAAATATTTCCAATTGATAAAAATCACCGACCCAGTCATGAGTCAAAAAACGTCAGACAAATACATAATCAATTTGATTTTAGACAATTTTTTTTTTATTTCAAATCGTTTTTTGAAAAAAAACTCAAATCAGTGCCCATTTTCTATGTCAGGCCGAATTATATATCATGGTCGCTCTTAAAACAACTGAAAGACATCAACTCTCAGCACAAACGGGGCAACAAACAGCATATTGAAAGATGCAAGAACTAGGATGCAACCGCTTAGCAAAACGGATATGAAAACAGGAAATTACTTTAGCGAAAAAAATAAGAAAGCGATATAAAAGACATTGTGTTTGTATGATAAAAGAATAGCTTTATTGATCAGTATTAGAACTATTGATTCAAACTCAGAATAAATTAGATATTTATTAAAAAAAACTTTGTGTTCTCTTTTTCTTCTTGTTTGGTCAAGTTCAAAGATTATAATGAAGATCTGGCAAAACTGATTAAACCCAGTCAACACCTATGATAGAGATGACTAACACAATCAAGTTTAACAAAATGTAAGATACAGTAATTAGAACATATCAATTTTTACTATAAGAATGATCGATTTTAAGAGTGAGTATTATAAGATTTAAGAGATTTATACAGACTCAAACCAATTTTGGACATTTAAATAATACAAATCGTAGATCTTAGATGTAAAAATGATAATGATATTACAACATTTTTATTTTATATTTGACTTTTAATTGGTCGGATTATTTCAGCGGTATTTGGACTATCAAATAATTAAACATTCAAAGATCCTGTCTTTGTAAAACTTGACTGTAGGGATAAAAACTCTTTACAATTAAATAAACAATCGCTAGACACTACTTTCCTGTTACTGCTCAGAGATCCCTCGCTTGGTACATTCTTTTATACCAGGAATTATGCCATATCTTTGATGCAAGTCACTATATGTTTTGAAGTGAATTTTGTTATATAGCAGCGATAACATAGCCTCAGGAGGAATACAACAGTGATTTGTAAATCTCTATTATTTACACTCGGTATATTTTCCTCCTCTTTGTTATTGTTTCGGCCTTTATGTCCTTCGGCCTTCATCAAGATCTTGTCGATTCTAGTACCATTCAAGAAATTTCAAACTTTAATCCTCACAGACGATGACTAATCAAATATTTGGTTCGTTAATCTGGTACAATAGTTACTATGAGTTCAATCCCGTGAATGGTTTGACTTCACCAAGACACAGTAACAAGAGAACAAGCATTTTAAACTATTTATATTTGGACTACTATCTTCAATTTTTTATTACAACGTTTCAGATATTGTGCATTCTGGCTTTCTTCAGGTATATATTAATCTGGAAAGACTACAACACCGTTTATTTAATCTACGGGTGTAGAATGTTCCCATTCCACTGCGTATAACTTGGGATATCATCTAGTCTTTATTTTTGGTACTACTAAGTTATTGCATGTCTGTTGCTATTGAGTTAATGTACACGCTGCTCGAACCAAACTCACAAAAACTTGGTCAACAAGTTCAGGAACCAAGAATTTAATACGCCATGTCATTGCCCGTTGGACGATTTGCAGTAGTAAACTTGGAGTCGTTGGGAGTCTGAGTCGAGCAGCGTGTACTCGGACTCAGTATCAGCAGACAAATAATAACTTTATTAAATTCTTTTCGTCGTTCCAGCATATATTATGCAACAAAAGAAAAATAATGTAAGAAGTCACAGGTTTTAAAATTAATAATATTTAATTCTGCATAACTTGAGACTGTAACTTCTCTAAATATTTTTTTAAAATTTTAAATGCAATAACTTTAATACAATATGTTGAAACTATCTAAAATGTTAACTCAATCTTTGTTTCAACATGCAAATCAATCGTTTAAAATTTGACAGTTTTTTTAAAGCAGATTCAGGTTTTATGCAAATTAAGTTTTGTGTGATTTTCATTTAAAAAAACAGTGATAAAAGTTTGGAACAACTGGAGATTCCAATATGGGCCATCTTAGTTCAAATGCAACGTCCCTCGTTGGAAAATGTATTCATCGTCGTTAATAAATATTGGCGTATGTGAATCAGAGAATATTTGAATCTAGAATACGGACTCTCAAAAGTGTCACCTTTCTCGGCTTATGTCGTGATACATTGCTAATAATTCTACTTCTTTCTTTCTTTCTACCTTTTATGCCACACATTTTAATAAATATAAAACATTCTTAGTAACCTCAATAATGTTGTTTACGCATTATTTTTATTTCGGTCTAGATATTCATTTCTCTCAAAATGTTCTACAACCTTTTGCAAAAGTCAAAATTTTTCCAAACATCATTTAGTTCACCTATTCTTTCAAATATTTTTAATCAAATACAATAATTGATCTCTGTCAATTTAGTAACAATTTATAGAAAAAGAATTTCTGCCATTCTGGACCTAATATTTTTTTATCTTTTTGATTTTGATATTTTTTCTACCAATAACACAAAGAGGGCTTGGGTCTAGTTTAGATAAAGATTGTCGACATATTACCAGGTTCCTAAATATAATACAGGTTCTGAAAAGTACGGCACACCTTGCTCTTGATCTTTTCAAATACAGTATAATGTAGAGGGTTGTACTTGATACAAAGGACTTGATACTAGAAACGGGTATATCAATTTTTTAATGAAGACAATGAAAATACACAGAATATTAAAAGGTGATGTGTTTTCAGTGAGAAGGACTTTTTTTATTTCACAATCGGACTAGTGTGGGACAAATGAATGTGTACTTCCATTATATGCAATAAAATTGTTTACACAAGATTCATTATTATTATTTCTATTATTAAAATATATTGGCTGTTTAGTATAATCGTTTACCCTTTTGTTTGAGTCCTTTATTTAAAGATAGTTGCTTCTTACAAAATTACTTAGCATATTACATTGTGTAATTTACAAGGCTATATGAGCAGCACTTATGAGCTCACTTTTTTAATCTCAGGATTTTAAGTACTTACTGTGACTTATATGTATTCTTCTTTGCTCTTGTGATTATTGGAACATCAGTTTTCATTAAATGCCACATTCTAGAAAATTCGATTGTATATTGTACAAAATTGTCAAATTTTAATGCTCTTTATGAAATCATTTTTGGAGTATTCTTTGTGTTTTTGTCGACTGACGTATATGACTAGGTTAAAGCACCCAAACGTTTAAAGGTTTCTACGGCGGTATATCTACGATGAACCTTTTAGATAAAAAAGAATGTTGTTTTCATAGAGAAAAGAGTAACTACAGTTCATTAGAACAGATTTGATTAATTTATATGTGAGGGATAAACTATTTGTATAATCTGTTCCATCTTTTTTTTGCTAACATCTGTAATCTATTCCGGAAGTTCTTGTGCAATCTTTATCATTGCTAATTAAAACTCCCAGATAGAGCCAAACGTTAAATCAGTCAAGTGCCATATGTGATACACGCTTTGGGAGATCATATCTCGAAAGAGACAAGACTGACTGGGCAGAGAGATTATCCCTCAGTAGATTGCCATTACTTTCTTTGGCTGATTGTTTGCCAACCAAGGTTATAGAAGCCGATCTGTTCAACTATTTAACCCATAACTGGAGGGAAGAGACGGATTAATACCTTTCCCAAGTGTATTTGTGCGTAAGTAAATGCAACTGGAATTTGAACTCGGCTCTCTGATTTCTCGTTCCAAGCCGATATACACTGTACCGAAACGCAGAGTTAAGTACTCTGTCATTTGCGAGGATTTCTATTTTGGGGATTTGGTACAGCTTGCCTAACTTTATTCTAATATTTATCCGTTCTCGCATAGGTTTATACTTCATTCTTTCTCGTATTTGCTTGATTAACTCTGCATTGGGATTATATTCCTTTTGGATGCTCTAAATATTCTCCTAAAATGTTTGCACTTCTTCAAATAAATGGCGGCATTTTGACTACTATAGTTTTTTTTCCATTTATTCTGTAAAACTTATTGAGGTCCGTTTCGAATATCTCATTTTGCCAATTAAACCCACAACGCTTGTGGTATCGTCTTTTTCTCTGTCTTTAATTGCCGTTTCCGTTAAAGTATTTCCATGATTAGTGGAATTTTAGATAATGTTTTAGTTTTACATTTCTGCTGGGTCTTCTCGCATTTCCGTATTGAAACATCTGTATTTCTGGAAATTCAAACTTGTACTTAAAATTCACATCTGATTTCCTAAATTTTTCACTTTAATTTTGCTTTTCAAATGGCTTCTTCTTGTCTATTGTTTAATCTTTTATTTATCGTGACAAAGATTATCAGTACCTTCTAAATGTGTTGCATGTATGACATTATTTAATTTTGTGATGCTGGTGAGTCTGTTAATAATGTTTAAAATGTAGTTTTATATGTTTGCACAGTGTTTAATCTACGTTGTCATATGCGTTTTTGGAAGCTGGTCTCTTTCTGAGTTATTTTGATGGTTATTTGAATGATTTGGTTTTTCTTTTCATTGATGTCAATGTTGTTGTTTTAAGAGAATTCTGTTCTGTCTTCTGATTCTTCTTCATCAGTGAGAGAATCTGAATTAGTGCAATTGTTTATGTCCAAGCGAGATTCTTCTATTTTATTTATGGATCTGTCATTATTTCGTATCTCATTGATTTTAGTTTGTATCTCATCTTTTGTCAAATTATCTATTTCCTTCTCGCCTCTTTTTTATTTGGGTAATGACTGGATTTCTATGTGTTGTCCGTTCTTCAATATGGCAGTGAATGCTGGACAATATCATCAAAGATGAAGGAAAAATTTGAAGCAACTGGAATATGGTTCGACAAAAGGATGCTGCGAATATCATGGACTGAGCATGTGAACAATGATAAGGCGTTGAAAATAATGGAAACAAAAAGGAAATTAATACTGAGCACCAGGAAGAGACAACTAAAGTTCCTGGGACATGCAACGAGGAAGGAGGGCTTGGAGAACCTGATACTAACAGGCTAGATAGAGGAAAAAAGAGACTGGAGAAAGCAACGAATAACATATTTGAAGAATCTAATCAAGTGGATGATGGAACGAGGGTTGCATGGTGTAACAGGAGAAGGCGTGCTAAGAGCCACTAGTGATAGGAAGACGTCGAAAGCCATGATCGCCTATGTCCTGATGGAACAGGGCACATATAAGAAGAGGAAGAAGAATGTCAGATCCTACGTTGTCTTGTATTTCTTTTCGTGTATTTGAGAGTAAATCATTTTTCATGATGTCCCTGTGGATAATTGGCAAGCGAATTCGGGTCGAGATAGGGTCTAATTTTAATTTTTACCATATTTTTCCACATTTGGTATGTTTGATCCGTGATGTTCTTTTGTGGATTTTCAAGTGCAATCAAAGAAGATGCGATGATTTGTTTATACACATTTTACGTATATAAATCATCCGCATACAAGCCTCTTTCGCTGTGTCAAAGCCCATCATTGCGTTTATCGTTTTCTTCAACCGAAATCAGATTGATTTGTCATCCACCAACCAAGCCATCAGCGCCCGACAAAGAAAAATAGATTTGATAGTGTGAAATATTTTTACAGAATGTAAATACAGCAGCAATCAAGAGTGTTCAATCCCGTAACCGAATCGAAAGTTTTCAGCACGATAACTAGAGAATATATCATAAAGCTGTAAATGGCTACTCTTTACATAGCATAAAGCCGTAAATGGTTACTGTTTATGAAATTTCCCTTTCTCCACAGTGCACAATCGGCTATATATATATGTATATAACATTGTGATGATCCACGTATACTGTCTTAATATGTATAGGAAAGGTATAGGAAAGAATATTAAAAAGTTTTGGACAGTATTTGTTTATTTTTATTATTGTATTTTATATTTCAGACCGCCCTAGGTCCTTCATCAGAAACAAGTGATTTTTAAATTTGAATTAGAAAACTAAGTTTCTAATTCAAATTTAAAAATCACTTGTTTAATATTCTTTCCTATATATATACTGTTATCCGCAGACAGATCTGTTTCGCCGTATCACAGCTCATCAGTACGGTTAGACTCCGATTGCTTTTTTACCCAGGATCGAAACCCGACCGAAATGGCGTCAGTCGGCGACTCTACCCCCGGGCTATGGGCGTTCGGTGGAAGTAGGCAGAACTTTTAACGCATATCATTATACGTGCCCAATAGCTAGAGTGCTCTAATTCATTTCACGGAATGAGCGATGCATACACGCCAGAGTAGCTACTGTTTATCAAAGACTACTATTTTTGCAGAGTGCTCAATCAAGGTGTGAGAGCGTAAATATTGTCATCCGCAGACAGATCTGTTTCGCCGTATCACAGCTCATCAATACGGTTAGACTCTGATTGCTTTTTTACCCAGTATTGAAACCCAACCAAAATGGCGTCAGTCGGCGGTTCTACCCTTTGGCTATAGGCGTTCGGTGGAAGTAGGCAGACCTTTTAGCGCATATCATTATACGCGCCCAATAGCTAGAGTGCTCTAATTCATTTCAGTGAATGGGCGATAATGACTTTTGACTGCTCTGTGAAATCGTCAGACTCATTTAAAATTCCAGTCAATACTCTTTTATTTCCTTCAAATTAGTATGTAGCCTTGGAAAACGAACGAACTCAGTTTCCTTTAACAAGTTGTGAGATTGTAAGATTAAGTTCTATTTCGTTTACTGACAGTCAGTCGTGAAAAAGGAAAACTGTTGTGGATTCGGGATGAGTAACCGCACAAAATAATAAACAACAAAAACAGATATGGAGATAGAAAAGTAGGTTATATTGAACGTAATATACAAAGTGGAACGCGGGTTAGTCAATTCATGAATACTATTCGTAGAAATAAATATATACAAGCCTTCAAGTGAAGTCGTTGGAAATAGTATATCCGAGTAAACTATTCTAGCTGAGAGCTAGTCTGGGTTCTGATTAACTTCGGTATCTGTCGGAACTCTTTGATAACTGTAACGGATCTCTACGATTACTCTCCACTGTGAACTGCAACTAAAACTGATATTCTAGATTCACGGTTCTCTCTATGGCAGGATTATATGTACACTTAGTCGAGTCCATTATCATATATAAAAAGGGGGAGGTCACACAACAAAAACTAAGTTTAAACCTGTATAGAGATGTCATGACTACTGTGTATCATTTCTGCTGTCAGTTCTAAAATCCCTGGCGTGCAAAAAATAAATAAATAAATAAATCTTCATTTCTATAATCGAATGTTCAGTGTATGTAATTTAGTAGTTCGTTTTTAAAATACAACTGTTGAGTCGTCATACGCCAAAATCGAAGAAAAGATCTCACCATATATACGTATATTTCTTAATGCATACATTCAAAATATTAATTCTACTTTAGCAAGTAATAAATATAAAAAAGAAGCTAGATTCAATAATATCAGAGAGGCGCAAATACTTAATGATTTAAAGGTAACATCACGCCTTCTTTCACTTTCGCAACGTTATTATGTAATTTCCCTGAGTCTTTTTTATACACACTTTCATGGTAATTATTCTAATAAACCTTTCTCAAATGGGCCTATAATTTATGTATTTAAACGCAATATCTCATCATTTTACCGTTAAAATGGCTATCTATAACAGTAAAGTCTGTGCTAACAGTTTCTTCTCTCTCTTGTCGAAAAACTTTCCGGCCTCTTGCTTCTAAGTCTACTTCGATCTTTAAAAATTGAAATGCAATGTCTTCTTAATTTTTGTTCTTTTAATTGTACGCTGACTTTAATACTAGAATTACTGTAAGGGCTTATTGCATTCACTTACGCACAAATACCCTTGAGAAATGTATGAATCTATCTATTCTCTTCCTAGCTACTGGTTAAATAGCAGGATAGACTGGGTTCTTTTGAACTCATTTTTAACTAGTCTTCCGCAGGACGAAATGGCAATATACTGCGGTAAAATCTTCTGCCACCATGCATAAAAAGATACTTGTTCGCCCAAATGTGTACCACGTATGACACTTAACCGACTGAACATTGTTTTCTTTATATTCCCTAATACTCAATAACCCATTTCGCCAAATTCGCTTTATCTGCTAGCTAGGAGTGAAATGATAATAAAATATCATACTTACGAATTTTTTCGAGCCACAAGATTAGCAACTAGGTCCCACCCTTTTACTGTGAAACCAATAAATTTTAAACGCAAATTCTACTCCATCCGCTTCTTTTCTCGCACTTCCCGGCTGTGGAATTCTCTTCTGCATACTTGCTTTCCTGACAGTTACAATCACCAAGAATTTAAATGTAAAGTCAATAGTCATCTCCTGTCTCACTAACTTACATACTCTCTCTCTCATGCTTTTCTACATCCACCCCACTCTCATCAGTATTCTCTTCCCTCTCCTACTCTCTTTCTGACACCCTCTGCAACCTCTCACTCCTCATGACATTCCTCCTATGTAACCCACTGCACAACAGTGGCAGTAAAATGTCTTGCTTGGGGTGACACGATTATATATATAAAAAAATGTTTTCCTATTTTTAATGTGGGATTGTAACCGTCAACAGATCTTGTCAAATATATCGTATGTTTACAATTTATGTTTTTAAATATTTTTAAAGATTATTTTCAGATCTTGTCAAATATATCGTATGTTTACAATTTATGTTTTTAAATATTTTTAAAGATTATTTTCAGATCTTGTCAAATATATCGTATGTTTACAATTTATGTTTTTAAATATTTTTAAAGATTATTTTCAGATCTTGTCAAATATATCGTATGTTCACAATTTATGTTTTTAAATATTTTTAAAGATTATTTTCAGATCTTGTCAAATATATCTTATGTTTACAATTTGTGTTTTTAAATATTTTTAAAGATTATTTTCAGATCTTGTCAAATATATCGTATGTTTACAATTTATGTTTTTAAATATTTTTAAAGATTATTTTCAGATCTTGTCAAATATATCTTATGTTTACAATTTGTGTTTTTAAATATTTTTAAAGATTATTTTCAGATCTTGTCAAATATATCGTATGTTTACAATTTATGTTTTTAAATATTTTTAAAGATTATTTTCAGATCTTGTCAAATATATCGTATGTTTACAATTTGTGTTTTTAAATATTTTTAAAGATTATTTTCAGATCTTGTCAAATATATCGTATGTTTACAATTTGTATCTTTTAAATATTTTTAAAGATTATTTTCAGATCTTGTCAAATATATCGTATGTTTACAATTTGTGTTTTTAAATATTTTTAAAGATTATTTTCAGATCTTGTCAAATATATCTTATGTTTACAATTTGTGTTTTTAAATATTTTTAAAGATTATTTTCAGATCTTGTCAAATATATCGTATGTTTACAATTTGTGTTTTTAAATATTTTTAAAGATTATTTTCAGATCTTGTCAAATATATCGTATGTTTACAATTTGTGTTTTTAAATATTTTTAAAGATTATTTTCAGATCTTGTCAAATATATCGTATGTTTACAATTTGTGTCTTTTAAATATTTTTAAAGATTATTTTCATTCTTAATCCTTACCTTTAAATTATACGCTTATATCCTCCACCACACTGTTACTTCCAGAAAGGCATGAAACCTCTTCATCGGTAATCTTCATGGTCGCCATTTAAATTGACAAAAGTATTTCGTCATTTGGGATTAACACATAACAGACTAGACAAATTAACATTAATACATACCGTAGAGAAATTCTTCCTCTTTACAATATGAAATGTCAAAGTCGATTTATGAATTTTCAATTAGTTTGATGAATCTGTCAAAATTAACATTTCTCATTTCCTAATAACATTAATTGCGTAGAATTCTATACAATAGTCTCCAATGAATTCAGATTACGTTAAGGTTATCGAATTTCCAGGAATATCTAAGGAATAATTTCTATTTGAAGAGGTACGAGAAGATCAGTTTATATAAACAGTGAATAAAAAGAACAGATCTAGAATTAAATAATAGAGAAAAGACTATTGTATATTTTTCTTTGTTTATCATTATTGTCTTTGTTTCCTTCTTTCGCATACCATATATATATATATATATATATATATATATATATAGTCATCCGCAGACAGATCTGTTTCGCTGTATCACAGCTCATCAGTACGGTTAGACTCCGATTGCTTTTTAACCCAGGATTGAAACCCGACCGCATTGGAGTCTGTCGTCGGTTCTACCTCTGGGCTACGGGCGTTCGGTAGAAGAAGGCAGACTTTTTAGCGTGTATATTGTCATTATACGCGCCTAATAGCCAGAGTGCTCTAATTCATTTTACTGAAAGAGCGATGCGTACATGCCAGAGTAGCTACTGTTTTTCAAATTTACCATTCTTCCAGAGTGCTCAATCAGGGTATGAGAGCGTAATATATATATATATATATATATATATATATATATATATATGTGTGTGTGTGTGTGTGTGTGTGTGTGTGTGTGTGTGTGCATACGCGCGCCTATATGTTTGTGCGTGTATGCATTTATATGTAAATATTCTTAGATATAATCTGCAGAGAGGAACAGTATGACCAAAAAGTTACCAGGTGTTAACTACATTTTCCTTTAGCCGATGGGATTAATCATGGTTAAAAACGAAAATAATTTATTTGTAATAAAGTATCTATACATAAAAGCAAAATGTTGTTCCTTCCTAGAAAATTATGAAAATGATCATAAATATTCATTTGTTCCACAGAAAATTATTAAACATAAAAAAACATCAGTTTTCATACTCGACGAGAATTGTTTCATGTGTAGTATATTTTTATAGTATACAATGTTGAAGTGATAGAAAACTTTAGTATTTTAATTTTCTGATTTTGTAGGCTGCAGAGAATATTAGGGTGAGTTGGGCACCATCTTTGAGAAAAATGAGTACTACGACATAATTCAGGCACTCATGAAATTGCATTCGCGACGGAAGCTCTGATATGAACATTTCAACGTGTTTAGATGTTGATCTCAGGACAGCGCAGACTATTAAGAAATTGTTGTACGAGGCTAATAATGTTTCGAAGACGTTTACAGTATTCACTAGTAATGGCGACTCCATGTCTCTATTAATTTTCCCGCGGGGTCTCAGACTCAACACGGAGGCCTACAACAATTGTCTTGAGAAATTAGTACTGCTCTGGGTAAGAGAGTGTCTGTTGGAAGATCCCTTTATCTTGCAAACAGAAGGAGAATATAGACATGGTTGCTAGACAATTTCTGCGACCACATAACTCCTTACATCTGGCCAACTAACTCCCCAGACTGCAATCCCCTTAATTATTATGTGTAGGGCACAGTTGAGCGAGAGACCAACAAAGCTTTATGTAATCCCAAAAATGAACTGAAGACAAGGATTATGGCATAATTTACCAAGAACAAGAAAACCACCAAAAATAGTTGCAAGAGATTCCGAATTCGTCTAGAGGCTGTGCTTGAAACCAATATAAAAAATACTCCTTAGTATTTCAAGATATTTTTGTGTAATTTTGCCTAATATATCTGTTAAAATGAGAAGTCAATATTTTTATTTTTGCGTCAGTTACACAAATTATTCATTGCATCATGCATATGCACATATATAGAGAAATATATGTACATACGATAGATAGATAGATAGATAGATAGATAGATACATACATACATACATACATACGAACTGTGAATAGATAGATAGATAGATAATGTATAAACATAGATAGATAGATAGATAGATAGATAGATAGATAGATAGATAATTTACAAACACAAATAGAGAGATAGAGAGATAGATAGATACATACATACACACATACTTACATACATACATACGTACATACGAACTGTGAATAGATAGATAGATAGATAGATAGATAGATAGATAGATAGATAGATAGATAACGTACAAACATAGATAGATAGATAGATAGATAGATAGATAGATAGATAGATAGATAGATAGATAGATAAAGGGTCGTGTAAATATTAAAGTTAATATAAGGTCGAATATGATATTAATAAAGTGGGCATATATTCATATTTCTACCCGAGGAATCTACTTGAATATTACTGATACTCTTCATGGTAAAGCGGCATATCGGTCATCGAATCAGAATTGATATTGGTTTCCAAATGAATGGAACATTCACTTTCTAATATTCTGGCAAATTTTGACATGATCTACGCGTGTTACCTGTGTACTATGAAGACATAGTGGAAAGCATTAATGCGCACTGTGGACAGCGCAGTGACGCGTTGCGATTTTTTTAGGATCGTGACTATATGCGTGTCGTTTGAAATGGTAGAGAAAAGTAACATCAATACATATTCCATCCACAATTAAAACAGGGTCATCAGATATAAGGACAGCAAGTTCCTCGTTCTATTAGATATGGGAGTAAAAATCCACCAAAGTTTATTTTTCTTTTTAATCATTTCCCACAAGCAAGGTCACTATGATGTAAGGATTTACTAAGTGAAAAGCAACTGACAATTCGTTAATGAGAAGAGAGAACAAGGAGAGAACAGGATTGAAAAAGACATTTGACGATCAAAGTTACATATAATTGTTTCATGATCGGATTTGACTTAATAGCAAGAAGCCGAATAAAAGCTACACATGTGAAAAATGTGAGTGAAGAATCATTAGCATAGAAAGTACGGTTAAACTTAATAATTTCAGCAGTAAGATTATGACATCAAGTTGAAAATATTGTCATTCAGTCGGTTAATTGCCATACGTGATACACTCTGAGCGATCATGTCTCGAAAGTGATATGACTTACTGAACAAAGGATTTTCCCTCAGTAGGATGTAATTGGTTGTTAATCACGGCTATAGAGCTCAAACTGTCCTGCTATTTAACCCATAGCTAGACGAAGGGTAAAATCGAAATACTAAAGAAAAAAGCTAATCGCAACCTTTACTATGAAAATATTTGTAGAAAGGATACATGGAAAACAGTGAGTGAATCGAAGAGGCCAGGCGTTGAATGTTAACATTGCAGATTGTACTTTCAATATCTAGATACATAGAAAAAGCATCCGATTAAATTTGGCAGCAATATCCAATATTCATTTATTCATCGGCTGTCATGACGTTGCTGATGTGACTCTGGGAGAATATCAATGTGTGTGATGATAGGGTTAAGATTAAATTTGGAGTCATACTTCAAGTTGCCTACTATAAATGGTTGAGTATGGTTGAGTATGGTTGGGTATGTCTATGGCATATAAACCAGGTGGGTATGGAGCTTAATTGTCAAGAAAGGGAAATAGTGAAATACCATAACAACGTTGGCCGTTTTCGATCAACTAGTCACCTGAACGTGTTACTGACTGGATAAGTTTGCAATGTTTACTTTAATCGGTATCACGATAATGATATGTGATCGGACACAAGTTTCCTTGCATCTGCTTGAGAATTCTGGTGACTTTTACTAACATGTTCAAGTGAGCTCTAGAAATTTGCGATGACTTATATCTGAATGCAAGATTCATATATCAGGGAAATGAGAACATCTATCAAGGTGACAAGGCTTAACATTTCTCCTGAGGTCTTTGGACCGCGTGCAGAATTGATAACCTGCCAAGTTTGCAGCATTTCGCTTGGTTAAAAAGGCTAACTTAAATGAAGATAAGCTCGTCTCATACGAATTTTAACACATCGGTGTATATGTATCAGTTGATATCTTCTTTTTCTTTGTGCCCTGTCCTCTCAGGTCGTAGGCGATCATGGTTCTCCCTATCCCTTGTGGCTCTTAGTATGTTTGCTCCTGCTACACCTCGCAACCCCCGTTCCGTCATCCACCTGATCAGGCCCTGCTAATATGATATCCGCTGCCTTCCTCTGTCTCTTTTTCCTTCTATCTGGCCTGTCAGTATCAGGTTATCCAAGCTCTCCTTCCTCATTGCGTGTCCTAGGAATTTCAGTTGTCTCTTCCTAATGCTCAGTATTAATTGTCTTTTTGTTGCCATCTTTCCAACACCTCATCGTTGCTTGCATGCTCAGTCCACGATATTCCCAGCATCCTTCTGTAAAACCACATTTACGCTGCTTCCAGTTTTGTCCTCATTGTCTATGATATTGTCCAACATTCACTGCCGTATTAAAGAACTGACATCACATAGCAATCCAGCACTCTTTTCTTTGTTTCTAGTGAAATTTTCCTGTGTGTTAGTACTTTACTCAGCTTCTAGAACGCGTTTACTGCCATGCCAACTCGCCTTCGGATCTCTGTTTTGCACTTTTCATCTCCTATTTTTCATTAATAAGTCCGCAATGCTGGTTGACCTATTCACTTCTGCGGGTAAGAAGAGGCGTGAAATAGAGCAGGGTGTCTGAAGCGGTCACCCAGTTTCAGTTTTATAAACAAAAAGAAAGTTTTCTGGTTCACTGCTCAGGTAAATCAACGTATTCTTTCGAGTCCGTCACAGTCGGTTTCTTTTTTTCACTTACGATAAAAAGAAGACGGTGGAGTTTATTTTCGAGGCTCAGCAAAAAACATTTTAAAGTAATAAAAATATATATACGTATAACTAAAGAAAGAAATAAAAGAATAAGATAAAAATTTAAATTTTATGATTCATAATCTTCAATGAAATGTTGAAAGCAAATATTTTTTCAAAATCTAAAAAACTGGGGAAACTAGAAAATGAGAAAATAAAAATTGAATAAAACCGGACTGTTTTTCAAAGTAAAAATTATAGTTATTCTAAGAAAAAATAAAACAAATGTGGTATGAATTGCTAAAATAATATATATATATATATGTTTGTGTGTACATCAGTGTGTATGTATTTACGTGTTTGTGTGCATATGTACGAGTATGCATGAGTATGGTAGAATGTTTCAAATTTACACTTTTTTATTTCAAAATTTCTGAAGCTAATTTCAAAATTACTTAGTTCAGGATATATTTTTCATTTATATTTTAATAGAGATCCACGCATATATATATATATATATATATATATATATATATATATATATATATATAATACACTAACCATCACCCTACAACTTCACTATAAGTAAATTTCACTATTACATATAATTTGATTTTAATTTAACACACACACACACACACACATTCTCGTCACAATTCGCTAACGTCATTCTCAGGAAATTTAAAAGAACTATTGTTACAAATAAAAAAATATTAAAAACTTCAACAAAATAATTGTATTGAACACGTTTTAATACAACTGTGTACTCGTCTAATTTGAGTATGATTAAAAACTAAGTATTAGATAATTATATATCTTCTTCTTCTTCTATGTGCCCTGTCCCTTCAGGACGTAGGCGATCATGGATCTCCACGTCTCCCTATCCCTTGTGGCTCTTAGTATATTTGCTCCTGTTTCTCCTGACAACTCCCGTTCCGTCCTCCACCTGATCAGACTCTGCAGATATGTTATCCGCTGCCTTCCTCTGTCTCTCCTTCCTTCTATCTGACCAGTCAGTATCAGGTTCTCCAGGCTCTCCTTCCTCATTGCATGTCCCAGGAACTTCAGTTGTCTCTTCCTGATGCTCAGCATCAATTTCCTTTTTGTTGCCATTCTTTCTAACACTTCGTCGTTGCTTGTATGCTCAGTCCACGATATCCGTAGCATCCTTCTGTAGAACCACATTTCGGCCGCTTCCAGTTTTTTCCTCATTTTCGATGATATTGTCCAGCATTCACAGCCGTATTGAAGAACTGGCATCACGTAGCAGTCTAGCACTTTCTTCGTTTCTATTGAGATTTTCCTGTGTGTTAGTATTTTGCTCATCTTCTGGAACGCGTGCTTTGCCATGCCAATTCGCCTTCGGATCTCCGTGTTCCACTTTCCATCTCCTGTTAGAACACTTCCTAGGTACTTAAATTCTTGGACTTGTTTGATTCTGTTATCCCCCACCTGTATTTGGCATTTTGGGTTGTATCTTTTGCTGATGACCATGCACTCAGTTTTCTTAAAGTTTATTTGTAGTCCCTTCTTGTCACTCTCCACTGCTACATCTCTTCACTTGTTTGTTTAGTATTAAAGCAACCCCTTTTTCGTGTTTTTTCCTCCTGCATATATTATCCTGTGGGTGTCGCTACTGAAATCTCCGTTATTAGGCCATCTTGTTTCACATATTCCTAGGATGCTGATATTCAGTCTGTTCATCTCCTGTTTGACATTCTCTAGTTGTCCACAGTTCAGTGTCCTGACGTTCCATGTTCCTATAGTGAGTTTGTCTTTGATTCGCACAGTTGCAGGATAACGGTCCAGCGACACCTATACACTAGCGATAATAATTATAAGGCCACCCCAGTTGTTTAAAAAATGTGATGTATTTCATACGCTTTTTAGTATTTATTGCCAAGTGGATAATTCTAAATGTAAATAGAATGGTTCTTTTGTTATTATTACTTTGCAAAATGTTACAAGTCAGCCAGGAAACATTTGCTTCGGCCAGCAAATAAGAAGAAGAGACTAACATGGGGAAGAGAGCACAAAATCTGTACACTAGAACAGTTCAGTTGATGCACATATTATTGTGCAGTATTAACAAAGATCAATTCTATTTTCAGTTACTATTATCCACTAGGCAAAAGATACTAAAATAGTATAAATAATTTATTTTAAAAGACACTGGAGTGGGCTAATAATTATGGCCGGTAGTATATATATATATATATATATATATATATATATATATATAACAGTTCGGTTCATACATAGAGCACAGTTTTATTAACACTTGAATAACAATAATATACATATGTGCACCATCATATATCATGTGTATATTTATTAATTCACGTATATATATATATATAGGGAGAGAGAGAGAGAGAAGTTTTATTAACTTCAACAGACAATATGTATATCAGGTCAAAGTTGTGCGTAAACTGTCAAAATTTATTTTTTCTGTTGTATTTGAACAAATTCATGTCTCAGATCATCTCAGTCATTTTTAAGAATAATGTATATTTGACGTTAGCGGGTTGTGACGAGAACGTGTGTGTGTGTATATCTTATATATTCATTTGAGGATGCTGTATGTTAATTTAAAATCAATGCATATGTAATAGTGACATTTACTTATAGTGAAGATATAGGGTGATGGTTAATGTTTATTAAATTGGACTTGTGTCAAACAAAAGCTAACTCCATACAACTTAGGATTATTCACTATCATCAAAAGGTTGGAGATTGGAATGTGTAGAAAAATAAATGTATACCTTTTGTATGTTTAAATAGAAATTTATTAATGAAAAAGAATAACATGAATAAACTTTTATTTCGTTTGGAAATTCACTCCCGGATGTGGTTCTGGCATTTGCATTGGACGGCAGACATTTCGTATGGAGATGTGAAATTTTGCGAGATTTGTGTGTGCTAAGCAAAGTTTTAAAATTCTATAAAATTCGATAAAATCAATTAGTCAGTGTTAGCATTTGAATTTTTAATTCTAGAATTTGTTTTGTTCACTATATAACATGTCTATATATTTGTCGCAAATGGATAAATCTTTCCGCATTTACTAGTTTATGCATATACATTTGTATCAATATATATATATATATATATATATATATATATATATATATATATATATATGCATGTCTGTGTATGTTTGTTTTTACCCTATCTATTACTATCCTTTTACTCTAAAAGGTACGTGCGTCCATACACAAAGAGACACACAGTATATATACATACACACACACACAAACACACACACACACACACACATATATATATATATATATATATATATATATATACGTTGGAGTGAACATCTGCCTCACTCAATTTTGAGTCTCAAGTAATTATTTTATGATTTCATTGTTGAGAAATATCGACCAATGTATTCTTTAAATTTTACAGAAAATATTATATTGTTAAATGATGTCTAACTTTGCGCATCGATGCTTTTGCTTGAAGAAAGAGAAAAAACTGATATGTATAGAGTTTAATTGGTTTATTTCACTTAACTTGTAGGTAAAATGCAATAATGAAAATTTTACCATTCTTCGGCATGTGGTATTCTTCACAAAGAGTGTGTTAAGCTCCAACAATCATTAGACAAATATATTTCTGGTACATAACGATTTTTAAGTTAAAATGTCTTTCCAATTAAAGCTAGCTCACACTATCAAGTGTTAGAATAGCCTTGACAATAAATTTGATTTTATGGCTGATGTTATTTTCAGAAATATTTTATTGTAGCGGGGCTATCGACAGAAAAGGTGCCGTTAACCCCGCTGTGAGTTAAAGCAATACGATCGAATCAAGGACAACGAAATCGAGGGTTTATACGTTTCAACCAAGTTTTTATTTGCCTAAACCGGCAAAATAATGTTTTACAGAAACTTCGTTGGGGTCGCCGGTGCTGATTGATGGGATCGCTAGGTTCCAAGACGGTAAGCCGGTAGCTGGCTGGGTAGTACTGGTGCGAAGTTGGTCGTTGCAAATTCCGCTCCGGCTGTCTTTAGACGTACGGTCGTGAGTGTAGCCGGGATCTGCCTGGTGCGCCCGCTGTGTCTACTGCTTCTGCTGCTCAGGTAGGTTAGCCCTGAAAAGGGCTATTGCATATGTAGATGAAGAGCCCTTAAAAGGACTTGTGCATATCAGTACGGAAAGCCCTTAAAAGGGCTATATCAATGTAACGGAGAGTGTAGAGTGCTGCTGCTGCTGCTGGAGTTGGCTGCACTTGCTGGCGGCTGCTTCTGCCTGATGCGTCTGCCGGGTGCGTCAGCTGCTTGGTGCGTCTGCCGGGTGCGTCAGCTGCTTGGTGCATCTGCTGCTTCTGCCTGGTACGTCAGCTGCTTCTGCCTGCTTGGAGCGTCTGCTGTTCTTGCCTGGTGCGTCAGCTGCTTCTGCCTGCTTGGTGCGTCTGCTGCTTGGTGCGTCTGCTGCTTGGGGGCAGGTTAGCCCTGAAAAGGGCTATCGCATATGTAATTGAAGAGCCCTTAAAAGGACTTGTGCATAACAGTAACGGGAAGCCCTTAAAAGGACTAGATCTATGTAAACAGAGAGTCCTAAAAAGGACTGTTAGAATGTGGCTGCTGCTGCTGGAGTTGGCAGGTTGGGCTAGGGACGGCTGCTGCTACTGCGTGACTGCTCCTGCTGGCTTCTGGCGGCTGCTGGAATTTGGTTGCGGCTGCTGCTATGGCGAGTGGCAAAGTCGGCCAGGCGCTGGTGGTAGGGGGAGCACGTCGCTCGACCCCGGGTCCTTCTCCTCTGGTTTTGGTTGAGAAACATCGGCCATGTTCTGTCGGCTATGGTCTTCAACATTGCCGAGCTAGTAATCTCTTGTTTGGTTAGTAACAATTTCTCTCTCCACTTTCCTATATACACATGGGGTGCAAACAAAACCCATGTGTACATTCATTAGTTTCAGAGTATTGTTTTTGTGTGCGAGCGTTTGTGTGTGTTTATACTTTGCTTTGTTGTTATTTTTCGGCGTTTTGGTCCCTGGAAATGCTGAGTCACCGGAAATTGATGGCCTCGCTTTCTTTTCCGGAGTGACGCGTTTTAGACATTTGAGCAGCCGGTCGTAGCTTCCGGCCGGGTGCGATAAGGCCCCCTTCCTAGAGGATTGATCATGATCAATTCACGAGAAAAAAAAACATACGATTTTAATTTTGCTGGAAAGTGGACTCTCCTACCTGATTTTGTTCGTATCTCTGGTGTGGTTACATCTTCCGTCGTTATTGGCAAGTTTGCGTCGGCAGGCGTTTCCTCTAGCCGAGCTGGTTTGAGTCGGTCGATGGAGACAGTGTGTTTTTCCTTGCCGCGCATGATTGTGACAACTTTCTCCGAACGTTTCAGCACTTTGAAGGGACCTTGGTAACTGGGCGTGAGAGGTTTTTTTACGGAGTCGTTTCTGACGAAGACGAAATCGCAGCTATCCAGTTCCGGTGGTATGTACGAACTTGTGGTTTGTTGTCGTGGGGGAGTGTATGTAAGCTTGGCCATTCTGTGGCATAGCTCCTGCGCAAAGGAGCTCGGTGAGGTTGTGCACAAGGTCTGCGGAGTGTGGAAATATTGTCCTGGTAAGGAGAGAGGCATGCCGAACACGAGCTCTGCTGTTGAACACCCTAAGTCGGTTTTGAGGGTATTCCTCAAAGAGAGCATGGTCATGGGGAGGTTGTCGACCCAGTTTTGTATGTCTAATTTGGTTGACAATGACGCCTTTAAGGATCGGTGAAACCTTTCCACAAGGCCGTTTGCGCAAGGATGGTAGGCAGTGGTTTTGATGTGCTTGACGCCCAGAAGTTGGGAGAATTCTCGAAAGAGCGACGACTGAAACTGTGGTCCCCGATCTGTAGTGAGAACGCGGGGTACGCCAAAGTTTGTGATCCAGTTGGCGAGGATAGCTTTGGAGACTGTGGTAGCGGAAATGTCCTTAATCGGTACCGCTACCGGCCACCTCGAGAAACGGTCTATGATTGTTAGCAGATATTGGTACCCCTGGCACATTGGTAAGGGTCCGACGAGGTCCACGTGGATGTGACTGAAACGTGCGTCGGGTGTAGCGAATGTTCCAACTGGGGATTTTGTGTGCCTGTGCGTTTTGCACTTTTGGCAAGGTATGCAGGTTGTGACCCAATTCCGGATGTCTTGCTTCATATTAGGCCACACGAATCGATCAGCGATAAGCCTGACGGTTGCTCGCTTGCTCGGATGGGATATATTGTGGAAATGGAGAAATACTGTTTTCCTGAGAGGTGGTGGAATGTATGGTCTCGGAGTATTAAGTGTGGTGTCGCAGAAAAGGGTTTTACTGCTAAATGGACAAGGGAATTCCTGCAGTTTCAATGAAGTTTCCTTAATGAGGTCGGGTATTGTTGTATCACCCTTTTGTTCGTCGGCTATCAGCTCCTGGCTCAAGATAGTGTTATCCATGGAGTTGACATCAGTTCTGGACAATGTGTCTGCGACAGTATTGTATTTCCCTTTTACGTGTTGAATGTCCGTCGTAAACTGAGAAATGTAGTCCAGGTGACGTGTTTCCCTGGATGTGTATTTGTCTGCGTTGACATTCATTGCGTTGGTCAGCGGTTTGTGATCTGTGAAGATCGTAAAGTGTCTGCCCTCCAGGAGATGTCGGAAATGACGGATAGACAGGTAGATGGCCAGGAGTTCCCGTGAGAAGGTACTATATCTTCTCTGGGTTGCGGAAAGTTTAGCCGAGAAGAAAGCTATCGGCTTTCTTACCATGTTTACTTGCTGCTCTACTACTGCTCCTATTCCAACGTCGGAAGCGTCGGTTGTGAGAAAGATCCTAGTTTCCGGGTCATTTTCAATAAACGAGAGTCTAGTGAAATTTCTCAGTGCTGTCTTCGCCGTTTCGAAGGCCTGCAAGGATTCTCCTTCTAGTCTGACTTGCTTATTCTTTCGTTCTGTGAGGTTTGTCAGAGGGGAAAGAATTGTCGAACAGTCGGGGATGAACCTACGGTAAAAATTTATCATCCCGACAAATCGCCTGATTTGTTTCGTGGATGTAGGCGTGGGAAAATTTTTGATTGCGTCGATCTTCTCAGGTAACGGCGTGATTCCGTATGCGTCGATGTGATGACCTAAGAAGTTTACCTCAGATGCTCCGAAAATGCATTTGTCAATGTTTAGCCGAAGTCCGTAATGTTCTATCCTGTGGAAAACTTCGTTTAGATGTTGTTTGTGCGCCTTCGCATCCGTACTGGCTATGAGGATGTCGTCAATGTAAGCATATGCATACGTGAGGCCGCGCAGTACCTCGTCAATAAAACGTTGGAACGTTTGTGCTGCATTCCTCAGGCCGAAAGGCATCTTGACGTATTCAAAGAGGCCGAAGGGAGTGGTTACTGCAGTCTTTGGGATGTCCTCCGGAGCTATGGGGATTTGGTGGTAGGCTTTCGTTAGGTCTATTTTAGAGAAGACGCGTGTGCCTTGTAATCCTGAGGCGAAATCGTGTATATGGGGGACTGGGTAGCGATCAGGTATGGTCGTGGCGTTTAATCTTCTGTAATCGACGCATACCCTAAAGTCCGTGCTTCCTGGTTTGGGTACGAGATGTAGGGGAGAGGCGTATGGGCTGTCGGAGGGTCGGATGAATCCGTCCTTTAACATCTCGTTGAATTCCTTTTTTGCGTATTCCAGTTTATGAGGAGGGAGGCGTCGTGGATGGGAAAATGTTGGCTGTCCGCTGGTCTTGATATGATGCTGTGTTTGGTGCTTCTCCGGACCGGTGCCCGCGAGTGGCTGAATGATGTCTGGATATCTGTTCAGGATTTCGCTGTATTCTCGTCCGTGGTAGGCTGTTACGCTGATTCCTGTGGTGTTTTGTCGAGAGGGGGTGCCTTTGACGGAAATGTTTGTGGTGTTATCTGCTAAGGTTCTCGTATTCATGTGTACAGCTAGGTCATAGTGAGCCAGGAAGTCTGCTCCAAGTATTGGCGTTTTTACGTTTGCTTGGGTGAAAGTCCAGGTAAAATCGCGCCGCATGCCAATATTGAGAGTCAGTGTCTTGGTGCCATACGTCTCAATCGCTGAACCGTTTGCTGCCTGGAGCTTATAGAGGGCCGCCTTTTGGTCATGTTTTCCTCTGTGGGGTATCACGCTGATGACTGCGCCTGTGTCCACTAAAAATTTAATGCGGTTTTTTTGGTCCCAAACGTAAAAAAGGCGGCTCTGTATGTTTTCACCGGCGGGTTCTGCCGCTCCTACCTGCCGGTATTCTCGTTTCCCGAATTTGGCCTGGAACTGTGTTTGCAGGGTGCCGAGCAATGTTTTGCCCTATTACCAAATCTTTGATGGTACCAGCATAATTCTGAGTCGGTTCGTCGATCCCTGCTGGTACTCCGTGTTCTCCGTCGCCAATTGTTGGCTATCGGCTTCGGGTCTCTTGGTTTGCGGTTGAGGAGTAGACGGATGTCCTGTAGCTGCTGTTGCATTTCAGTTACCGTTTTTCGTAGATCCTCATCTTTTGTCGGTGTGTCGTCTGGGTACCGCATGGCACACACTCCTTGGTCCAGTTTTGCTGCGATACGGTCGGCGGAGTCTGCTACCTGGTCCAGTGGCGTGTTTTCCGCGATCGGCGCTAATATCTGTGTTATAGTGGTGGGCAGCTTGTCCATCCACAGTTCACGCAGAATAGATTCGTCCATCGAATGTTTTCCCAGTCGGCTCCTCATAAAGCGTAGGAGTTGTGAGGGTGTTCTGTCACCCTTGGTAACGTTGGTGAAAAGTTCGCGGAGTAGCTCCTCGTCCGTACGGCCGGTACGTTTTAGAACTGCGTTCTTTAAACAGGTATATGGCTCCTGCTCGGGTACATTTTCCAAGATGTCTACCACTTCGTCGACCACTGAAGGTGGCAGGACTTGCACTACGTAGGCAAATTTTGTCTGTTGCGACGATATCCTCCGTACCGAGAAGATTGCTTCGAGTTGAAGAAACCAATTTCTTGTGTTTTGGTGGTTGTATGGGGGTAGGCTTGAGGGCGGCATCGCTACGTTTATGGGAGCGTGCTGGTTCCACTCGTCTGTTGCCATCTTGATCGATCGTAAATATCAAACGTCGGCGGTCACCACTTGTTGCGGGGCTATCGACAGAAAAGGTGCCGTTAACCCCGCTGTGAGTTAAAGCAATACGATCGAATCAAGGACAACGAAATCGAGGGTTTATACGTTTCAACCAAGTTTTTATTTGCCTAAACCGGCAAAATAATGTTTTACAGAAACTTCGTTGGGGTCGCCGGTGCTGATTGATGGGATCGCTAGGTTCCAAGACGGTAAGCCGGTAGCTGGCTGGGTAGTACTGGTGCGAAGTTGGTCGTTGCAAATTCCGCTCCGGCTGTCTTTAGACGTACGGTCGTGAGTGTAGCCGGGATCTGCCTGGTGCGCCCGCTGTGTCTACTGCTTCTGCTGCTCAGGTAGGTTAGCCCTGAAAAGGGCTATTGCATATGTAGATGAAGAGCCCTTAAAAGGACTTGTGCATATCAGTACGGAAAGCCCTTAAAAGGGCTATATCAATGTAACGGAGAGTGTAGAGTGCTGCTGCTGCTGCTGGAGTTGGCTGCACTTGCTGGCGGCTGCTTCTGCCTGATGCGTCTGCCGGGTGCGTCAGCTGCTTGGTGCGTCTGCCGGGTGCGTCAGCTGCTTGGTGCATCTGCTGCTTCTGCCTGGTACGTCAGCTGCTTCTGCCTGCTTGGAGCGTCTGCTGTTCTTGCCTGGTGCGTCAGCTGCTTCTGCCTGCTTGGTGCGTCTGCTGCTTGGTGCGTCTGCTGCTTGGGGGCAGGTTAGCCCTGAAAAGGGCTATCGCATATGTAATTGAAGAGCCCTTAAAAGGACTTGTGCATAACAGTAACGGGAAGCCCTTAAAAGGACTAGATCTATGTAAACAGAGAGTCCTAAAAAGGACTGTTAGAATGTGGCTGCTGCTGCTGGAGTTGGCAGGTTGGGCTAGGGACGGCTGCTGCTACTGCGTGACTGCTCCTGCTGGCTTCTGGCGGCTGCTGGAATTTGGTTGCGGCTGCTGCTATGGCGAGTGGCAAAGTCGGCCAGGCGCTGGTGGTAGGGGGAGCACGTCGCTCGACCCCGGGTCCTTCTCCTCTGGTTTTGGTTGAGAAACATCGGCCATGTTCTGTCGGCTATGGTCTTCAACATTGCCGAGCTAGTAATCTCTTGTTTGGTTAGTAACAATTTCTCTCTCCACTTTCCTATATACACATGGGGTGCAAACAAAACCCATGTGTACATTCATTAGTTTCAGAGTATTGTTTTTGTGTGCGAGCGTTTGTGTGTGTTTATACTTTGCTTTGTTGTTATTTTTCGGCGTTTTGGTCCCTGGAAATGCTGAGTCACCGGAAATTGATGGCCTCGCTTTCTTTTCCGGAGTGACGCGTTTTAGACATTTGAGCAGCCGGTCGTAGCTTCCGGCCGGGTGCGATATTATGAGACATCAGGTTTTGCAAATGACGTTAAATTTAATATGAAGCTCCTCATTCTGGTGATTGAATATCATACACGTGAAAATTTGAGTATGGACAAATAGAAACTTAATCATATTTGTTCATAAAGAATAACAAATAAGAAATGTTTTAAGTTTTAACGTATTAAGACTTATATCGAATAAACTACACACACACAAACACACACGATATAAACTCGTGTGTGCAGATACTTAATGTTTATAAACATTTTCCCCAAGAAAGGTAAAAAAAAGTTACTGGTGTGCAGGGGTGATACTGAGAGGGAAAAGGTAAAGGGGATGTCGAAAAATTCATAAAAAATGAATAGGGATCCACTAGAAAAATGATGGCAATTGGCGTTACATTTAAACTTTTAGTGTTTGGAGCTATCATGGATAGAAGCAAATTAAAGTGAGTTCCATGAACGTAAGTGTGAGAAAAGAAACTGTTAAAGCAGAAAAAGTGGTTACATTTAACTATTTCGAAGTTTAAAAGAGTGGGACCTTGATGTCAAACTTGCAGCACGAGTAGATAAATGCGGTCGGGTTAACTAGAAAAAAGCTCGACAGAAGAGTTTCCATAAAAATACTCGTAGAAAATTTTGGATTTTTTCGAGAATCTCAAGAGCACCCGATCAGATGTAGATATGTATTCAATGCACTGACGAATAGGTTTATAAATGTGCAAAACAGATTCCGACGAGAAAAACATCCTGCCCAAAACAGTGACCCAAACTTCATAGCAGTAGATGCAGCTATAGATTCAATGTAATTGTTCCATTGAGAAAGTGAGGCCAAGGAGGCGCATTGTGATGCTCTCTAGTAGAGTAACCACATCCGTTCTGACAGTAGACAGGAAAATTTTTTACAGTGGTTTAATTAGAACAGCTTGTTTTGGAGGCATGAAACTATATAAACAATTTCCTACTAGATTCATCTATAGATTGTAGGTTTTTTTGAAGTGCATCAAGCAGTTTTGCTCTGTCATATTTATTTTTGAGACTAGCGGGAATAATGATATTATCTGCATAGATGCCTACTCGGGAACTGATTACAACAGGAAGAGCATTGATGAAAATAAGAAAAAACGTAAGACTTATAATAGAGCCTTGGGGATGATCGCGTTTGTATAAAAGGACTGGAAACATACCCATTCAAAACAACATTTATCTCAAGATTTCATAAGAATGACTAGATTAAATAAAACTGTCAGTTAAGTGCCATATGTGATACACGCTTGGGCGATCATGTCTCGAAAGAGACATGACTGACTGAGCAGAAGATTATCCCGCAGTAGGTTGCCATTGCTTTCTGTGGTAGACTGGTTGCTGACCAAGGCTATAGAACCCAATCTCTCCTGTTATTTAACCCATAACTGGAAGGAATGAGCGGATTAATACCTTTCCCAAGGGTATTTGCGCGTAAGTGAATGAAATGAATACAGCTGGAATTCGAACTCGGCTCCCCGATTTGTCGTTCCGAGCCTATATCCAATGCACCAAGACGCACAAATTTAACATTCAAATAAAATAAATATGACTCACAACTATCAAACAAATTTGAAAATATGTTCCTTTGAAATTAGAAATGTTACTTGCAAACAGTAAATAAGAAAAATATAGGCAAATGCTGTTAAAAGAAAAAACAGAATATTTGAATAATAAATGTTAGGGAAATTGGCGATACACTCTATTAAAAATTCAGACAATTCGACTCGTCACTGATTCCCTTACAATTTCGAAAGTTACATCCTCATTCAGAAAACAAAAGCTTCAATAAATCTAAACTTTGGAAATTTTGTCTGTGTGTGTGTGTTTCTGTGTGTGTGTGTGTGTGTGTGTGTGTGTGTGTGTGTGTGTGTGTGTATCCGTTACCTATAGACTCCGAAACGGCTGAACTGATTTTCTTGAAAATTTACACAGTTTTACTATAAGCGTCAGCGAGTGTTTTAGTCTTTCGTGCCAACGTCCAAAGAGTCTGAGCTCCAGGACAATGGATTAGTTTTAAAGCTTTCATTACACCCGAGCCACGCCGGGCTATACTGCTAGTATCAAATAAATTAAGATTATTAGTACCAATGTATAAATGTATACGCAATTTAACAAATAAAACGTACTGGATGTTCCTAATATAATAATTTTAAACTTGTGAAGTAACACTTTTTTAAATAATCAATGGATACCACAAATTATCTTAAAAATAAACAAGTATGTATTTAGAAATTAAGCAGTATAAATGCGTAATAATATAACAAGCATTAAAACATAATAAATAACAAAAAAATATAGCAGTAAGCGGATAATTAGTTTTAAAAAAGTCAAAAGGTCACTTTCAAAATACGACATATGTATATTATCCAGTTATTCATTGAAATCAAGGTACAGAGTATGCAGCGTATACAGAGAAATGTGTATACGTAAATTGCGATGGAAAAAAATGTTCATCTAAGTTACGCATAAATGAAAATAACGCTGACATATCATTTTAACAGATACATTTTCCAAAATTACACGAACCTATTTTGAAATACTAAAGAGTAAATTTTTAAATAAAATCACCATTTGCTTTAAACGCAGCCTCCTGTAAGGATCACGGTGATGCTTGTTAAATTGGCCTTGTGCAAAACACAACAGAATTCCCCACAATTTACATATCAGAAGGTTGATGTTCAAATGTGGAAGGATAAAATATTTCGTTTCTAGATTAAAGTAAAGATTAATTAACAGAATCACAAAATGGTTAGAAGACAGATATAAGGGAAACATTGTTAACTGAACACGATAACATATTCGTGAGAAGAAAAATGTTCTTTGAAAAATACATGTACTTTTGTAGTTAAAATTGTTCAAAGATAAATGTAAGTATTTAAAATGTCCACAGACGTTTAGAGTTCATGGTTGTGTAGTAGCAGAATGTAAAGTCTTATGTTTATTTCCCCTTTTCGTTGGGTTGGCGACAGTGAAACAAAATAAAGAAAGAAGTTGAAAACAATTAAAGAAATTGTACTTATCTTGTCCTGTTGTTGCTGTTGCTCTCTTTGGCTGCGGGGAGTGAAAATGAAAATTGGAAGCAAAGGTCGAATAAATTTGTGACGCGCCCTTACGTCCGGGTGGTGTGGAGTGAAAAAGAAGAAAAGAAAATTGAAAGAAAAGGTCGACGAGACGTGATCGAGTCAGCTTGAAGTTTCTTCTTACATTGTGAGATATGAAGATGAAGAAAAATGTATCTCAGAATAATGAAGGGTGAATTGCTATGTCATATCATTCCTTCTGTATAGTGGTGAATGCTGGACAATTGCCCTCTTTAATGAAAGAAGATTGAGAAAACAGTTGTGGTCCTTCCGAATGATACTTGAAATACTATGGACAGTACATATATGTAACGATAAATTCCAAAGGGAAATGGGGATGAAAATGACACGTATATTTAGATTTGAAAGGAGCAGTTGAATTTTCTCAAAAACAAAGTGAGAAAAAATTTTGCAGGGCAAAAACATGGTGTAAACAGAACGTACTGGTGGTAAGAGGAGCGGAAGAAAATATTAAATAAACCATCTGACAGGGAATGGAGAAGAGAGTAAAAACCATACATCTCTTAGAACTACAGAGTATATGTAGTGGGAGAGAGCTATGATCGCGCAGGTAATGAAGTGTCACAACATATTGAAAAAGAAGAGAATTAATACCTATAGTATAACCAATTGTCATCAGCAGTCCATACTGTAGGAGCGCTCTCGTAAGAATAAAAAAATATTCATGACTTCAAATCCAAAAAATGATGCGTTGAAATAAAGCCTAAAGAGAGTTATCTTTTTACTATAACAATACAGCCACTCACAGGTCTTGCCTGATGATGAAATGTTAAAGAATTTGGCGTTTTATAGTATTAAACTTAAACCTTTAATACCAGATGTTATTCTAAATATTTCCTAATTTATTTTAAATAGATAAAAATTCCGAATCAGTTGCATGTGATAGTAATAGCAAAATAACATGCCATTGTCCAACTTCAAAATATTAAGAGGTGGTAACGATATTGATTACATAGCAATAAACAGAAAATTCAAGAATACAAAAAAAATATCAGGACGTCAAAAGCATTCATAAATTGTTCATAGCAAAACTATTTCTAGTTGCTGTCTGTGGAAGTGACCATCTCCCGATTATATGCAAATTAAAGTTGAAACTGCGGAGAATGAAGAAGTCTAGTGCAACATCCAGAATTCAATACAATCGACTCAGGAATGACTGAAATCTGCAGGCAAAGAACAAGGATTGCATGAAAAATACACGGACGACAAATTCGAAAAGGAAATTTAATATTTGAACGCACTAAAAGAAGCTTTAGTAACATCGGCCAATAACATCATTCCAAAGGAAAACAGACATAAAACAAAAAATGAGTGGATCACAGATGAGCTTCCCGACATGATGCAAAAGAAAAGGAAAATAATGTCAAGACATGGAACAGAATACAGAAAACTACACAAAGAAATGAGGCAAAAATGCAGAAAGGCAAAAAAGGAATGACTCAACGAAAAATGTGCAAAAATAGAGGAATTGAGCACGGCCAATTAAGGCGACATGTATAAAAAATATAAGGGAATTAACAGGACAAAAACATTCTTTTCAACAGGAGATATAAGTCTAAGTATGAGACACTCTTATTAAGAAAGGAGGAAATATTTCATCTGTGGAAAGAATACAAAGGGGATCTTTTCTGTGACAAGAGTGAGCAACTAAAATACCCACAGCATGGAAATATTAAAATTAGAATTGAAAGCTACACTGGTCAAACTGAATAGAAACAAAGTTGCTGGACCAGACAGCTTTGTAATAGACATTCTGGCAGCCTTAGACGATTTCGGCGTAGACAAAATCCTAGAAATTATGAATTAAATATTTAACAAACTCAAAATACCAGAAGACATAAATAAATCGATTTTCATAGAATATTTTAAGAATCCAGGTGCAACTGAATGTAAACTCCACTGAACAACCAGTTTAATGAGTCAGGTAAGAAGACTCATCATCCGAATTTTGATGAACAGAGCATGAGGCAGAATCAGACTGGAATTAGACAAGAACAGTGCTGATTCATCAAGGGAACTGAAGCAAGGAAAGCGATATTTATGCTTTGAATGCTATCAGAAATAGCAATAGAAATGCAGAAGGACGTGTACCTGTGTTAAATTGACTACGCAAAGGCATCCGATAAAGTACGCCTCTAGCACCTAACAGAGACCCTCGGAAACTTTTACGTATTCGGGAAAAACCTTAGAGTAATATAGAACCTGTACTAGCAACAAACTGCATGCATACAGATAGGAAACAAGTTCAGCAGATATACAAGGATAGAAAGTGGTGTAATACAGGAATGTGTCTTCTCACCAGATCTATTCAACCTATACAGCGAGGCAATTCTGAGAGCTCTGAAAGTCCTGCCAGGATTCGTCACTGGTGGCTGCAATCCGAACAATATAGGATACGCCGATGATAAAGTGGTGATACTAGATAAAGAAAGAAAGTACAAGACCTCCTACAGGAAGCAGTTAAAGAATGCGAAAAGAAAGGACTAAATATACTACAAGAAAACTGAATGTGTAGTAATCCGTAAAAAGCGGAGCTACAACATCCAACCACAAATTGGTTGTACTAAAATCAAACAGGTGCAGAAATTGAAACACCTGGGAAGCGTTCTAACAAGGAACGCAAGTGAGAAACGGAAACACGAACGCAAGTGAGAAACGGAAACACGAAGGCGTTTTTTAGTTATTAAGTTTTAAAAAAGTTTAAGGTAAATGGTGCTGTATTGCTAATGTGGACCTGGGAAAAGTTCACAAGAAAGACTCGGACGCGGTATACGGTTGGAATCAATATTATATTACAAAAGAAAACAGTGTATAGAGGACATAGAGTATAATAGTACTTAGCGCGGTAAACGGCCTGATAACAAATGATTATCGTAGCTGCTGCTACTTACTAATACCCGCGAGTAGATGACGCTCTGTATTTTTGTAGTCCGGTATGGACTCTTCTATGGTATACAAATAGTCCTTCCTACACAAAACGGGTTGCTAAGAATGCATTCTAGAAGCTAAGTAGAGAATTATGAGACAGGAAAATTTCGCTAAAAACAACAAAGAGATGACTGGATTATGTGATGTCAGGCCTTCAATAAGGCAGCGAATACTGGAGAGTCTCATCAAGGATAAAAGCAAGACTTAAAGCAACCAAAATGTAGTTTGCGGAAAGACGCTAAGGATACCGTCGACGAAACATGCGAGCAACGAGGAGGTTTTAGAGAGGATGGGCACAAATAGGAAACTGATACTTAACATCAGAAAAAGGAAGTTGAAAGTTTGGGATATGTTTTGAATATGAATATTTTCGTTCATCGTAAATGAGAGCGCTCCTACTGTATGGAAAATTGGTTATACTATAAGTATCAATTCTTTGTTTATGTGTTTTGACACTTAAGAACGTGCGTGATCATAGCTCTCTCCAACTGCTTATACTCTTAAGGCGGGCTTGAAGAACCTGATACTCACAGAACAAACAGAAGGGAAGAGAAACAAGGGAAAACAACGCATGACATACTTAATGGACTTAAGCAGAGGGATGGAGGAGCGGGGATTTAGTAGGTTTACAGAAAATGATGTATTAAGAATGACAACAGATAGGGAGATGTGGAAGACTATGACCGCCTAAGTCATAGAGCGAGACGGTACATATAAGTTTGTTGTTTGTTTTTGTTTCATGGCGTATCACCCTCGGTGGGTCATTTATTGCTAACTAAATTTTATTTATTTATTGCTGGTAATACCTTTTTCTTTCAACAATTTACTGTTGTTTTTATATAAGTTTTTGTGTCTAGTAATACTTTTTTCTTTTCGAGTATCAAGATTCATTGGGATTTATTTTTAAGGGCAGGGTCCACAAGTCCTACTCTGTTATTTAACCCATAACTAGAGGGAAGGGACCCGTTAATACCATTCCCAACCAAGGGTACCAGTGCTTAGGTGAATGCAGGTTATTCAACTTAACAACTAGAATTCAAACTCAGCTCACCGATTTCTCTTTCCTAGCCGATATCCACTGCATCACAACGCACATCCGTCACTATACGCTTACAGCACCTGGTATTCCCAAGCAGTTACCCATCTAAGTACTGACCAGGCTCAACGTTGCTTAACTTCGGTGATCGAGCGAGAACCGGTGTATTCAACGTGATATGGCCGTAAGACGGTACATATAAGAACAGCATGTAAAAAACTGATAGAATGTACGAAATATATTTAATGGAGTAGCAGGTATATCTAAATATTTTTCAAATGTCATCCTGAGCTATTTAAAATGTTATCGTTTAACTTCAATCTGTGATAATTTCAAAAAGAATTAAATGGGAGGTATTCATTTTGGTGCGTCCTCGATGTGGAAAATTCTCAAAATAGATATAATTAATGAATATTTATATGGCGATAGGAAATAAAGGTCTCTCAGTCAAAGGGCTAAAAAAGGCAGATTGAAGTTGATTAAACATGTTCATTAATTAAAACAAAGCTTTAATATATAATGCCTATATAAACAATAGACTTTTAGGGGGAAAAAGAAAGGTCAAAATATGAGTATCTGAGATATTTGATATTATGCGTCTCATTAAATATCGTTTTGCGACTTTGTGGATTGTTTTATTAAGAAGCCTGAACGGTTTGAATCAAGTTTGCTTTTCATCTTTTAATTAAAAATGATACGAATTTATTTTCGACAGAAAACTTAATTAATATCAGGACGTCAAAAGCATTCCTAAATTATTTTTAATGCCGAACTACTTTCAAGTTGGAATGAAAATACTATATATATATATATATATATATATATATATATATATATATATATATATATAAGAAGTAGTACAAACTAATGGGTTGACATTCCATTGTTTGAAGTGATTTACTTTAGTAAAAGTGCTCGATACTTAGAGCGTTATATATGGTGATATTTTTATTATAATTTATAAAAAAAACATAGTTTACTGCAACACAAGTGCCACTGTGTTTCAGCATTATGTTTTGAGCACCTCGTCAGGCATTGAATTATTCTTTTACTGTTAGAAATATATAATTAATATATATAGGCGCTTAAAAACACCACATTTTTTACCGAATCAATTAAAGTGGGTGGGATATTTCTGGAGGTTTATCTCAGTTAATCAATAGAAAATTAGGTCATAATAGGAGAAATTTGATTGTAAGAGTAATGGGAGATAGACTTAAAATGACATGAGAAGCAGACATTTTTATGACAGTGATGAAATGAATTGAGGCACATATGTTGCAATATTGCAACTCTAAAAAAATACAGCGTGTCATTGTGAAACGGTTACTAGATTTTCTTTCAGCTATTAATCAACTCCAAATAGTGGACAAGAAACAAAGACAGGAATATCTTTTTTAAATACACTGCACGTCGATTATATGTAGACGACTCGGTGAGATATCTATTCGTTGAACTGCAACAAATTATATTATCAAAATGTGGGAGAAATAATCAATATATGTTAGGGATAGATTATAGATGTTTAGTTTAATAGGAAAAATTAACTATATTTTAGATAAAAATAACTATATTTAAAAAATTAAGTATATATTGACAATATTTTAAAAAATTAACTGTATCTTAAAAACAAATTTTAAATTTTTATTATATTTTAAAATTATAACCATATTTTAACTATATTTAACATTTAAACTTTTCATATTTTAACGATATTTTGAAATTTAAATTTTAAAATTTAAATGTAATTTTAAATTTTAATTGTATTTTAAAATTATAACCATATTTTAACTATATTTAAAATTTAAACTTTTCATATTTTAACGATATTTTGAAATTTAAATTTTAAACGATATTTTAACTATATTTTAAAATTTAAATGAAATTTTAAATTTTAATTGTATTTTAAAATTTAACTATATTTTAGGGTATGTTTTAGACGATGATAACAAATGGAAGTTACTTAGTTATGTATATTGAATAGGTTTAGTTTTGGGAATATGATAATTTGTAATTTTTCTTATAAACATAGAAAGCATAGCGTACCTAAAGATTTACAAGTTCTAGTTTTATTTGATATTTTCCATTTTTAAGTAAGGATTTTATTGGCATCTTTTAATTGCCAATGATAAGTAGAAAGTGATGTGCTATTGCAGTAAGTTTTGTTATTATAAGGTGTGAATGTAATTGCAAGTCTAACAGTTATTTTTGGTATCCCAAATATAATATTTTATTACCGTGGAAGTTGAATTTACCTGAAGAAATAGAGAGACTAAAGAGTCAATTAGACATTTACCTGCTAACGAACACTGAATAGGCTTTCGGCAATAGTTCTACTTAGCAAGTGTTGTGGGGAATTACCTACACTCTCATCCAGTCAATTAAGTGCCATACGTGATACACGCTTGGGCGATCATATCTCTTTCGAGACATGATTGACTGGGCAGAAGATTATCACGCAGTAGGTTGCCATTGCTTTCTGCGGTAGATTGGTTGCCAGCCAAGGCTATAGAAACCAATCTGTCCTGCTATTTAACCCATAACTGGAGGGAAGAGACGGATTAATACCTTTCCCAGGGGTATTTGCGCGTAAGTGAATACAATGTATTCAACTGGAATTTGAACTCGGCTCCCCGATTTCTCGCCGGGTAACAGTCGATATTCTTGCTGACCAACGAGCGGCGGTTCAACTGCTCTGACAAACACCAACTTTAACAACAACAACCCGTTTTGTGTAGGAAGGACTATTTGTATACCATAGAAGAGTCCATACCGGACTACAAAAATACAGAGCGTTACCTACTCTCGCGGTTATTAGTAAGTAGCAACAGCTACGATAATCATTTGTTAGCAGACCGTTTACCGCGCTGAGTATTTCCTCTATACACTGTTTTCTTTTGCAATATAATATTGATTCCAACCGTATACCGCGTCCGAGTCTTTCTTGTGACCTTTTCCCAGATCCACATTAGCAATACAGCACCATTTACCTTAAACTTTCTTTAAACTTAATAACTAAAAAACGATGGACTTGAGAACATATACACTCCTGATCAAAAATTTAATTTTTGATCAGGAGTGTATTTATATGAAGATTTGTCTTATTTTGGTGTGAGAAAAACGCCACTAATATATATAAATATAATCTTGATACATCCTGTTTATATCTATGCACACATTTAATACTATTTACATAATTTGGACTGTTGTCCTCATCTTTATTGCTATATTCACAACCTTTTGGCCGTTGTACGCTTCGGCGTTCATCAGGAGATATTCGTTGAAATTTCGAACAGAAGTTTTTATTTAGTTCATTGGGATAAACTTTCTAACATCATGGGCCATTTTTTGTTTGTTTTTTATTTTTATTTTTGTTTTCTTTGTTTTTTCTGTTTTTTTGTTTTTTTGTTTGACTTTTTGGGCTATCTCAGTATCAGTATTCATTTCGTAAAACAAACCTCCAAGATTTTGTTCTCTTTGCTGTGACAAAGTATTGAACTCACGATCTTCTCCGTCAGATTATTAACCAGAGTTTTAATTTTAGGTCCTATTCTTTATCGTTGCATTGGCTAACCTTGAAATCTTAAAGGCTTGTTGTTGTAATTACGTTAACGTCCTTGTTATTTTGTTTAAAACTTGCCAAAGTTCCCTGCAAAGATATATAACTTACTTGTTTGAAAGTATTTTATTTTGTTTCTAATATTATTTCTCGATCATTTAATTGCTCGGTTGCTAAAATGATATTTCATTTTTCCTAAGAGCCTTCAAATATTAACTATTAAAAATAGTTCGATATGAACAACTTCATGATTTGCATATCAATAAAGCATTACCCCATATCCTTTGCTGTTTCTTTCGTGTTGAAACTTTTACTTAACACTTAGATATTCTTTTTTAAAAAAAGATCTCCCAGACTGTCAGTCAATTAAATGCCATATATGATAAAAATTTGGGTGACCATGTCTCGAAATAGACATGATTGATTGGGCATTATTTTTTTTCGCAGTGGGTTGCTATAATGGTTTCCAACCAAGGCTCTCATGCTATTTAGTCCTTAGCTGGAAGGAAAAGAGGCAGATTATTACCTTTCTTAAGGTTATTTGCGCGTAATTGAATGCAACGAATTCATCTGTAATTCGAACTCGTCTATCCGATTTTTCATTCCAAATCGGACTGTACATTTTGAAAAAATATCAAATGCAATTAATCTGGTCCTTGTGTGTTTATTTTGTTTTTGTTTTTTATTGAAGGTCTTTACACGCTCCCGGCGACATTTAAAAAAGGGCGGATTATTTCAGAAGACAGGAGGTTGAATTTTTCATAAGACATAGAGTGTTGTTGAAATCTGAGCGAACAGTGAGGAAATTGTTTGAGAGTCAAGGAGACTTAATATCATTTGATCACATGTTAGAAGCATCGGAGACTTCATATATGAAAAATGAACCAGTTAAATAATAATCAAATTAATAAGATTAACTTGGCAGATGAATGAATGGATTGTTTGAAATGTGGTAAATCTATCAACAAGACAAAAAATGGACTTCACTGTCCGACCAAAACGTGGAGCGTTAATGAATATTCTCCCAGTTTATAGACAATATACTAATAGCCTCATCTGTCGGTTCATATTAACAATATTTATGTAGGATTAAGTTTTATATATATATATATATATATATATATCTGCAAACACACATATTTATATATATATGGTGTGATGTCTGTACACATGTGTGAAGTGGAAACATCAATACATTTATAGTCTAAGGAAGAAAGAATCCCTTATTTCCAACATTTTAGTTTACACAAGACATATTTATTTTCTTAAAATTAAACATTTTTAAGATCAAGCCGCCCAATCCAGTGCTGGACATTAATCACCCACTACACACACACACACGCACACACACGCACATATATATATATATATATATATATATATATGTTTGTATGTGTGTGCGTGTGTGTGTGTGTGTGTGTGTGTGTGTGTGTGTGTAACAAATCATTCTGTGCGGGTTTAAAACCACACTTTAGCGTTTTTTTTGGGGGGGGTTAAAGAATATTTTATATTATTAAAACATATATTTACTGTATATTTGTTGATATTCTAAGCGATGCTTAGACTTGGCACAAGGTTGAATCTATGGGGTACCCAGTGAGGAACGAACTCACTACTGAATTGTAACAGGTTCTAGCAAGACAAGCTTGCTAAACAGTACACCACGTCGCACTATACACAGGTAAGTTTTTGAAGATTTAAAAATAAAGAATCTTCAGTGACCGGTTGCCCTATATACCGGTATTTTATTTTCTTGTCGGGCTACAATTCCTGCATTTTCAGTAACCGTTAACAACCACGTCGTCCCATACTCTCACGGTATATTTGGCTGGCCTGAAACGGTACAGGTGGGTTCCTTTAGTTAGTGTGTCTCACAGAGATTCGATCCATCCATTCTGATGCGATATGAACAGCAAAACACCATTCATACGTGTGCAGCTTAAAATCTACACATGCCTTATATGAATAAAGGTTTTACAATGGTTCTTCTTTTTTTTTCTTTCGGAGGTGTTTTCATTAAATATTGCCTTACAAACTGCATCACATATGTCTAATATTTATAAATACCGGATATGTTTCAGTTCTGTTCTTTATTCTGTCTTCCTCGGTTTATCGACTGGTCGCAATATGCACCAACTATAAAGAAAAATAATATTAAAAAAAAAAACAGAGCTCAAAATATTAAGTGAAAACCTCTACAAGAATAATGTATATATAACATTATATATTTAGAAAATTATCTGCTGCCATGATACACACTATATATATAGTTCGAATCCTGCTGGATAGCACACATTTCGTTATAAAAATTCATCGTAAAATAATCAGGCCGGTAGATATAAATATAAAATACTGTTTAATTAAAAACAGAATATCTACTTAAATACGAGTATCGGTAAAAATAATGTTCAAAATAATTCATTATAAATTGTCGGTTGCTTATAACCAAGTTTCGTTGGAGTTCGTTAATTTCCGTAACATATATATATATATATATATATATATATATATATATATATATATATATATACACTACCGACCAAAAGTTTGTAACCACTTAGATTTATTCTGTAAAAGTAAGAAATAACAAATTTTATGTCTTAGAAGAATAAATATCGATATATTTCATTGTTGCTCACAATTGTACAAAAATTAAAACCAAAATTAATATAGAGTAATTTCAAATTTAATTAAAGTTAATTCATATTTTCTTTTCATTATTGAAACCACCACGAGCCTCTATTACTGCAGAGCAAATCCTTGGCATTCTTTCTAATAACTTATAAAAATAAGTTAGTGAAAGTGATTTCTAAGCATCCTGCAAGAATTTAAAAAACATTTGTTCATATTTGGAAGTTCATTTCGAACTGTTCGATCAATTTCATCCTTTATTCTTCTTCTTTAATAGTGGTTTCTTAACTGCTACACAGCCTTTAAGCTCAGCAGAATGAAGTCGTCTCTTAACAGTAGTAACAGACACTGGATGTTGCCGAGTAGAATTTATTTCAATTGTTAATTCCGGAGCGGTTTTTCTTCTATTTCTCTTGCTAGATATGATCAAGTGCCTATCCTCTGCAATAGATGTTACTCTGGGTCTACCAGATCTTTTTCTGTCAATATTTAATTCATTTTGACGAAGTATTTGAAGGCAATAATGCACACCATTTTTTGATAGGCTTAACTTTTTTAGCAATAACACATTCAGAATATCCTTCCTTCGAAAGAATTTCAACCTGAGCTCTTTTTACAATCTGTTTCTTCTTTGCCATTTATACCGTAGTAATATGGTATACAAAAATAATTTATACCGTAATTATGATATCTGAATAAATCTGAATTTTCGGCAAAAAATCGATCACAATAAAAGGAGTCAAGTCGTAAACTAAGTAAATGGTTACTTTAAAGTTGAAAAGAATACTTTTTTGCTTGACATCTGCATGAGAATAACAAAATATACAAACTCGGCGGGCGAATTTGATTCTGCCAAAAATTTGGGTGGTCTAGTGTACCGTGGCAGCAGATAATTTCTAAACATATACTGTTAAAAATAAGAAACAATGAATGTCTACTATGTTTATTCATGAGCCATTCTAAACATCATATTTTTGCTTTAATTTCAAGTGAAAATAAAGACAAAAATTGTCCAACATTTGAATAAATTTTTATAATGTTGCTTTTAAGATTTCAGCTCACTTGAGCCTTCATCAGATGGATTACAGGGACGTTAGCATAAACACATCCACGATCAAAGATGATTTTATTTTGTGTTGACATAAAACATTGCTAGACAATGTTTTAACAGTTACAATATAGCAGACGCAGTTCTGATAATAAACCCACTACATATATTGATATGTACTACAATCACGATCTCCCGTAGGCCTACCTGTCACCTTTCTGATCAGAGTTCAATTAAACAACAGTTCTTGAAAAACACAGCCATGTATGTAATATTAGATAGATTTTAGTCAACAACACAATATTAGAAACTTCAGATATTAGAGGCTATCTACATTAAATCAAAACAACCCACAATTAATAAAATCACATTTCCATCTGGTCATAACACATTACATTGCATTTAAATATATGTTTCTGTTATCATTTCGAGGTCTCCCGAGTTGTGACGTCATAGAACCGCATTACAAATTTACGAATTGCGTCATATTTTCACCTGAAATTAAAGCCAAAAATACGATGTTTAGAACGGCTCGTGATTAAACATAATAGACATTTATTGTCTCTTATATTTAGCAGTATATATATATATATATATATATATATATAAAACCGGCAATAATTATTCGGCCACGCAATTTTAAAAAAAATGATGTATTTCTTACTATTTTTATTATTTATTGCCAAGTATATAATTCTAAATGAAAACGGAGTGGTTCTTTTGTTATTATAACTTTGCAAAATTTTGCAAAGCAAGTAATTAAAGATGAACTCCTCCGTATCACCCTAAATTTTCTTCATTCTTTCAGTGATGAAACTGCAATATAGGTAATTATTAAATATTTATAAATTCATTTGATGCAAATGTTATTGTGCAGTATGAACAAAGGAACAATTTTTTTTTCATTTACAATTATTCACTTGGCAACAAATACTAAAAAATAGTATGAAATACATCATTTTTTAAACACTGGGGTTGCCTAATAATTATGACTGGTTGTATATATATATATATATATATATATATATATATATATATATATAATTGCATTATAAATATACTTTGTTCCAAAATTGATGACTTTTCAGTAATTTAATTTTAGGGAGGCATTTTTGGTGGGAAGGATTTTTTGTTATAAATAATCTATATCAACAAACACTGTTAATAGAATTAATGCGGATGATTTGTTTTCTTAACTGAACAGTGTTATTTCAATCATATCAATTTCGAAGTTTGATGAAAGCATTATTGCTTGAGTTTGTGTTTGAGTTTTGTTTAACGGCATATTAACCTCTGTGGCTTATTTAATGCCAAAAAGGTGGGGTTTTAACGTATTTTTTAATGTTCGGTTATAGTCAGAATTTTGATTTTGTCAGATTTTAATGAACATTTTTTGTTTTATTCTTTTTTATTTTAGAAAACTGAAAATGTCTTCTAGTTTTGTATTAAAAATGTCTTGCTGAGAATATTTTTTATTTTTCGAAAGTTATTGTTGGTAATATTTTTCCTTCAAAAATGTAGTTTTTTCCATAAATGTCAATTTTATGTATATATTTCTATAAAAGTATATTTGTATACTTTCATAGCGTTTTGACCCCAGTTTGGGGTGTTAACTATTTGCCGATAGCTGGAACACTAACATGTGCTACCAATCCGGTTCAGGGTGGACCTAAGAAAAACAGGAATTAAGAGGTGGTTCCATGCTCCTTACAACCTCCCAACCAGAGGCCTTGCAATTTACCGTCATGTCCAGGACCCAGCATTATTGTAATGTCTTTACTCTTCGGGGATTTTGCTTAGCTTTACATTTTTTTTTAATAATATCACCCCCAAGCAAGGCGATAACGCCACTGATGCTCAGGGGACTACGTAAGGGTAAAAAGAATGGAAAAGAGAAAGCCGGAAACCACATCCTAAACAGGGAACAAGGGATGAGCCTCTTCACCTGTTCAATAGACGTGGGTAGAGTGTGAACAGGGCAATAGTGAATACAGACTAAACAAGCCTTAGAGAGCATCCAGAAAAAGAACAACAGTTATAAAAGAAGTAGGAAATAGCAGCATTATATTGAACAAAATATGTTATTAAAAAAAACAACTACAAATTAATCGAAACCTATATAGACGAAAATATTATATAAAAAATTCGTAAACTCTCCATAATATACATTAAGATTTTAACTAGTAAGTAAAGGATTTCCTTATAAACTTTATACCAAAATCTAGCAAATTTTACGGATTACCGAATGTTCACAAATGAAGTGAAATGAAAGCAGCTATTCAGACACAAAAACTGAATGCATTAACATATCAGACCCCAGTGACCTTACATTCAGATCCATAGTAGCAGGACTAGCCTGTCCAACTAGGAGACTCAGTAACTTAGTCGAAACACAACTAAAACCATTTACTAAGCAGATTAAAAGCTACAACCGAGATGATAATCACTTCCTTAGCTCCATACCACAAAAAATATATCTGAGAACACTTATGGCAACGTATGATATTTAGTTTAGCAACATACCCCAGTAATTATTAAATCTGACAACAAAAACTATATCTAAACGCTTGGTACTGCAGTAGATACGAAAATGTCACCAATATATGCCACCCTAACATTAGCTTACCTACAAGAAAACCTATACGAAATGATGGAACAAATATTTGGGGAAAATATGAAAACCCACTTCCCTACAACTTTGTAACGATACTTAGATGATTGCTTTTTTCTAGAATATATCATGAAAAATTATTAGCACATTACACACTCTACTCCAGAATTTACACCCGAAAATCAAATTCCCCCAAGAATACAATTTTCCAGAATTATTACTTTTAACATACTCATTCCCTAGCACCTAGGTTTTGCACTATAGTGGCCGATAAACCTATCCGAAGTTCCCTGCCTAAAAGAATTAAATAAAACTCTAAAAATGCGAGGTTACTCACAATGCTAATAAACAAAGGTGCTTGAACTAGCAGAAAAATACATGTAGACCAACGACGGAACCAAAAGAAAATTAACAGCAAACAGACTCTAGCATATGTCTCAACATACAACAAGAACAATCCAGAACTATTTACAGAAATTACAAAAAATTTAGACATACTTAACAAAAATGATAAGATGTAAAATATACTAAAAACAAACAAAATAAATAAAAGCAAATACCAATTAAAAATCTAAAACACATATTAACCTCATACAAAATTAACTAAGAAACAATACAAAATGGAACAAAAAACACTGTGTGTTTTGTGATATCATTATAGAAGGAAATACCTACACTTTTGAAACCCCACAACGTCATTCACAATTTAAACTACAACTTCAAAAATGTTATTTATGCACTCTTGACTGGGACGCCTTTCGCAATTTCTTGTGCAAAGTCTCTTGGGGAAAAGTGTCCAATCTCCCAGTTGATGAATATGCCTCTGAGATTTCGTCCTGGGTGAAAACTGGCATTGATGCCTTCATACCTACCAGAAAATTTCGTCTCAAACTTCATTCCTCTCCTTGGTTCTTTCCTGCCTGTTCGGCCGCCATTGCCACAGGAACCACTAATTCCGACTATTTCGGAGACAGTCATCTGACCACAATAGGAGCCTATTCACGTGTGCTCGTAATGAGTGCAAGAGAATCCTAAATTACGCCAAGCGGTTGTTTGCTGCGGTCAGCTATGCGCTGTCTGAATGAGACAGCGCATAGCTGACCGCAAGTTCGGCTCCAAGTGCTATTGGCGGTTATGCAAACGGGTGCAGAACAATAGCATATCTTCTATCCCTCCTTTAATCAATGAATTTGAGGTCCTTACATCATCAGCTAACAAGGCTGAGGGCTTTTCTCACAGACTCTTATCCAACTCTACATTTGACTCATCTGGAGTAACCTCACCTGACTTCTCTATTAGAATTAAGGCTAAAATGTACGACGTATACATTACCCCGACAGTAGTATCCCGAGTAATATCAAAATATATATATATGCATGCGTTTATGTACTTATGATAAAAATAAAATGACTGATGACTTTAGCTTTAGCTTAATGAGGCACACACATTATATATATATATATATATATATATATATATATATATACATTTACACACACACGCATATATATATATATATATATATATATATATATATATAAACGCGAGAATGTGAAAATATGTATCTTAATAAATAGAAGAAAAGATATGCAGTATTCTTAAGATTGATGTTGCGAAGAGCAAATATTGCGTGGTGCATGCAAATCCATACGACGCGAGCGCGTATTTTTTCATCTCAAGTTGCTGGTCATAATCAGTCTCACGGATCGATACCATAATAGGTCGACAGGATCTGTGTACAGGTCTTATGGCAGGGAGTGATGGCTTCAGAATTCATGGCTGCCTGTTATTGATAGTTTCATACAAAATTCAATAAAAATCGAAAACAGAAACATTACGCCTCAAGCGCCTTGAACACAAATCTTATATTTGCTGGCAGTCACGAAAGTATACCACTGGACGTCTTTCTCATTGTTGAGAAGAGTTTAGTTAAAGACTAAATAAATATAATTATTTTTTTCGTTTTTGTTTGTAGTAGGCTTCGTGAATGGAGATTATAAACACGCATATATTTTGTTATTAGATTGAAAATCTTTACAAGTTTCGTTTTATGAACCTGGAGCTTGTATTTTGACGATGTTCCTTTCCTTAATTGCTTCACTGTTTTGGCTTTAGGTGGGTTTTACTCAAGAAAACAATGGAAAGAATAAATGATACTGAATATCAAAAATTAATTCCTTTTATGAATCTTATTCACGAAGCTTGTTCTTCCTTTGTTAGATTTCTTTACACGTTTGCATATTTCAATTGTTCACGGTGTGTAGGATGGAAGAACGAGTATATTATCAAACACCTTATCTAAGAAAAATTAATAGGAAATAAAAAACCCGTTAAGGACATGGCTTATTTTACATTCTCCATATACGATGAAATGCGTTAAATTCTAAACACAACTGAACAAATTCTGACTAATTACAAATTCAAATTCTTTAAAAATTCATTCATGAGTGAGCCGGGAATATTACAGTATAAAATCGTATATATATATATATATATATATATATATATATATATATTGTCAAACGTTATTATAGTAGACTTCGTAGTTGAAATTGATGCCACAATATAATTGTTAAACAGTGTGTATCAATTTTATTACCAATCGTATTTGAGAGAATGTGAAAAGAAACCAAACATTTGATTTAGCGGTGATTTGGACCAAAAAGGAATTGGATTCAATCCATGCCAGGGAACATTTTTGTTAAGCTATTTCTCAAATATAGATCAAGAGATGTCATATACACTGTTTAATAAATAAAAATGGGAAGTGCCCATTTTAATAAACTTTGAAATAATAAAAATATCAGATTAATAATAAAAATCAATTAATTCTATTATATATATATATATATTTTATATATATATATATATATATATATATATATATATATATATATATATATATATATATATATATATATATATATATATATATATATATATATATATATATATATATATATATATATATATATATATATATATATATATATATATATATATATATATATATATATTATATATATATATATATATATATATATATATATATATATATATATATATATATATATATATATATATATATATATATATATATATATATATATATATATATATATATATATTCGCTCGTTGTAACAAGTAATCATTTTAGTCAATATTCCTGAGATTATGTATTTTAAGTAAGTAAAGTATTTGCATTGAAGATGGCGCGAATGTTGAGAATAACAATCCCAACAATGTAAATAGTGTAACAATTACAATATTTCCTATCAGAAATATAAACAGATGCTAAAGAAAGCCGGTGCGCACAACGGCCGAAACGGCACGCATATAGAATAAAAATGAAAACAACTGTATAAACACTGTAATTACTCAAAATAATCACGTTATGTATGTTTATATTTACTAGGTTCACAGCGAAAAAAAAGTGTTATCAATAGCCAAGATAAGAACTAATCATTTCACATCAAGCAAACGGCATTATCGCTTTTATTATTGTGAAATTATATATATATATATATATATATATATATATATATATATATATATATATATACAGAGAGAGAGAGAGAGAGAGAGAGAGATAGATATGTCTATAATTCAAATGTTATTAAAGGTAGCGGACGTTTTTGGTCCATTAATTTTATTGTTCGAATTTTGCAAATTATGTTTAATCGTTCTCAGATATGAAACAAATTCCCTCAGAAATTGTCCGCGGTTCTTTTTGATAGAAATATGATGGAAGCTTTCAAATTTCTTCACAAAATTCTTTAATAATTTGCTGGTGAACCATGTTTGATATTTTATGGAGTAACACAGTTATCCAGAAATTTAATTAAATCATATATATATATATATATATATATATATATATATTCAAAATGTCTGATCAAATGATTATTTCTGCGAATTGAATTGGCTCCATGTGCGATCTTAAATAATATAGAAAAAATTAAAAATTTATATGAGTTAGTGTGTTGGTCATAAAACCGAGGTTAGCTTGCCGAAAAAAATAAGAGAAAGGAAAAGCTTAGTGAATAGAAAGGGAAAGGAAGAAAGAAAGGAAGGGTGGAAGAAATAAGGAAAAAAGAAAAGGAGAAAAAGGTGGGAAAATGTATGTCAAAATCGGCAGACGGGAGAGAACGTGTGTCGGGAAGGTGGGGAAGATTAGCTACTGACGGTGATCTTTAATATATGGGCAATTCAAAAATTTAATTGAGAGTATAGAAAGTAGAAAAAAAGTAAAACATAGCAAAATAAAAAGAGAAAGAAAAGGCGGAAAAAAGAAATAAGAGAAGAAAATGAGAAAGGGAATAAGAGAAAGAGAAGGGAAGTTCTCGTTAGATTTGAAGACAGAAGGATACGCAGACGAGGTGGTAGGGAGAGATGGATAGATTCATTGAAAAAGATTAAACTGAAAGATAGCGAGCTCTGCTGGCCTTGGCGAATTTCTTAAATTTTTTTAAACAGTTTCAAAATAAGCATATAAAATCTCAAAATACAACAATCTCGACCTTCTTGTAAAAACTTGAACTCCTTTTAGAAGGAACTTTTCAACAGAACATGGCTCAAATCATCGAAAATCTTCCAACATTTATTAAGGAATATTAACATCATAAAAAATTCTAAGGATCTTCGGATTAACTCTGACGAATTTAAAAACATTTACAAGTGCAATTCTTCAATCTACATTAATCTCCTTAAAATAAAATTTCCAGCAACTACAAGTTAGATATATAAAACTACGCTATATCCGAAATCTTCAGGAATCCGGCCAATTTACCTAGTTATTTGAATATTGCTGATAGGAAAAGAAACATCTCTAGCAACAACGATTACATTTTATCTAAGAATCAAAAGCCTAATTTTAAAAATAAATTTTAAACTAGGTTAATTAATTCGACAAAATACGACACAAAGAATTGATGGAGATGCTAGGCAACCTCGACATTTTCGGCAAAGACATAAGAATAATCAAGAATCTCTACTGGCAGCAAACGGCCTGCATACGGACAGGTAACGACCGCAGTAGATACACAAAGATAGAAAAAGGCGTAAGACAAGGATGTGTCTTTTCACCGGATTTGTTCAACCTATACAGCGAGAATATTTTGAGGACCCTAGATGACACGTCAGGATTTGTTATTGGAGGCCACAATCTGAACAACATGAGATATGCGGACGATACAGTGCTGACTGCGGACACGGAAAGGAAACTACAAAACCTCATACAGAAAGTAGCAGTGGAGAGTGACAAGAAGGGACTACAAATAAACTTTAAGAAAACTGAGTGCATGGTCATCAGCAAAAGATACAACCCAGAATGCCAAATACAGGTAGGGGATAACAGAATCAAACAAGTACAAGAATTTAAGTACCTAGGAAGTGTTCTAACAGGAGATGGAAAGTGCGACACGGAGATTCGAAGGCGAATTGGCATGGCAAAGGACGCGTTCCAGAAGATGAGCAAAATACTAACACACAAGAAAATCTCAATAGAAACGAAGAAAAGAGTGCTAGACTGCTACGTGATGTCAGTTCTTCAATACGGCTGTGAATGCTGGACAATAACATCGAAAATGAGGGCAAAACTGGAAGCGGCCGAAATGTGGTTCTACAGAAGGATACTACGGATATCGTGGACTGAGCATACAAGCAACGACGAGGTGTTAGAAAGAATGGCAACAAAAAGGAAATTGATGCTGAGCATCAGGAAGAGATAACTGAAGTTCCTGGGACATGCAATGAGGAAGGAGAGCCTGGAGAACCTGATACTGACTGGACAGATAGAAGGAAGGAGAGACAGAGGAAGGCAGCGGATAACATATCTGCAGAGTCTGATCAGGTGGAGGACGGAACGGGAGTTGCCAGGAGCAACAGGAGCAAACATACTAAGAGCCACAAGGGATAGAGAGACGTGGAGAGCCATGAACGCCTACGTCCTGAAGGGACAGGGCACATAGAAGAAGGAAGGATTAATACCACAAAAAGTGTTTCTGGATTAGTCTCTAGGGAAATCATAAAACGAATAACCGAGAGACTACGATCCTCTCTCCACCCAAATCTCTGAAAGAACTCTTTTGATGCCATTAATGGGTTCACAACGATTAATGAGAATTTTAATATTTCTTTCCTCAAATTTGATATAGTAGATTTATATTCCTCTATTTCTAAGAATTTCCTTGATTATTGTATTAACTTTGCAAAAAATCATATAGAGAACACCAATAGAGAAATTAAATTTATTTTAGCTGCTAGAAAATCGGTTTTAACTTTTTACCATTTAACCTGGAGCACAAGTCCCTCCGATAGAATTGATGTCTCTGTGTATACATATGATTCAGCCCAGGTCACTGACCTAAAAAGTAATTTTTTACTAGACACCTTAAGTAGCATTTAAAACCTAAAAGAACTTGACTGTATCGCGATCACGGCCTCATGTTCATCTATAATAGCAATCGGTCCTTAACTAATAGAATCTATAAGAAAATGATTAGGAACCTTAAATTTCTAGGCGTTGAAATTGAAGTTTCCTCTAATCTAAAAATGTTTACTTATTTACACATCACCCTTAATCTTAATGATGATTCCTACCACCCTTATCTAAAAAAAGTGACACCCCTAGTTATATTAATCTCAAGAAGAATCATCCTAACACTATAATGAAGCGAATACCTAACAGTGTTAACACTAAAATTACCGCTTATCTGCCAACTTTAAAACATTGAATGAAAATAAAATATTGTATAATAATGCACTCCATGAAAGCGGCTTCAAGAACAGATTAGTATATAAAAGACCAGTTGGTAATTCTAAGCTATCTATTGGAAGAAATAGGCATAAAAAGGTAAGTAATATAGTTTAACTCCTCTTTCTGTAGACTATCTAAAATCGATATAGGGAAATATTTTCTAAAATTAGTAAGTAGATATTTCCATACCAAATATGAATTACCCAAAATCTTTAATAGAAATACACTTAAAATTAGCTATTCCTGCACACACAATATGAACAAAAATATTTCCATAATATATTTTTATAGAACTTAGATAGGCCTCATACAAAAATGACTGTTTTACACTCTTTGCAATTGTATGTCTTTCAACAACTGTTCGGTGAAGGGAAATGTAGGTATATTCAAGTAATCTACCAAGCTCACAACTCCCGCCATGAATAACAGAACAAATTTTCAAGTGTATATAGGAATTTCGGCAGGATAATTTAAACAACGGTGTTGTTTGCATAAGCACTCTCTTTTCAGCCCATAATCTGAAATTCTAGATTTTCGTTTCACGAAGATTTTGGAAAATGAAATTAAAGGGACTCAACGCCATCGTGAGTTGGAGACCGCACCCCCTATAACCTTTATGACAGATACAATCTATGTTTACAGAAAAAATTAAATGGTAAATTATACTAAGCAAAATCTGTTTTTAAAATTATGAAATTCATCAATAAATGATGTCATGAATCGAAATCTTTAAATTTTAAATTATAAATTTAGATATTAACCCCACTAAGTATAATCCAAATTTAAATCTTCCGTTTCGAAAGTTGTATTTTTCCTTCTTATTATTGCTAAATTTATTATTACACAAATATATGTAAATATTGTCTGATATTAGTAGGCGCCTAATATTTTCTCTTAATTAATCTATTAGTCAAATCTTCTGATAAAATTCGTTTATTTTCTTTTGTAATCCTTACCATTCAATAATTAAAATAAGACGTCCACTTTATAATGGAATATTTTTCAATCCAATTCCAGGTTTTTCATTCCCGTTCTTTTACTAGAGATATATGCATGTTATTTTACTTATTTAACACTTTTAGTTTAGCTATAAGTTGTCATTCCTTAATTTTATTTAATTGAATTATTTTGAATTAATTTTTTTTCATAAATTTTATTATTCTAAATTACATTTTTCATCTTATCATCAATATTACTTAAGTTCAATTAGATTTATACATATATATTTTCAGACAATTATATATATATATATATATATATATATATATAAAACAAATTTCTTATACTTATTTATATTAGCAGTGATACTTAAGTGCTTATGCCGCCTTGAATTTATTTTTATTTTAAATTAATTTATTTTACTTTATCTAAATTTTAACTTTTAAATTATTTTTGTACTTATTTTATTTTTTTATTACTTTTCCTTTATTAGTTATTTTTCTTTATTTCTTTTCTTTAGGCACAATTTTTACTTTATAAATATTCATTTGATGACGTTCTTTTATTTTTCAGAAGTAAAATTCAGCATAAATTATTTTTATCTCATCAATATTCAGGCTTGTTTTAGTTTGAAACTATTCAAAAAAAGTTCCTGAATTAATTTTAACGCAAATTATTATTATTATTATTATTATTATTATTATTATTATTATTATTATTATTATTATTATTATTATGTCTTTTGTCTTTTGAAACGGTTTCAAAATCTTGAAGAAAATGCTTGATATCTTCAATCCCAACTTACTTTCTTCCCTTTTCTTTTACTCTTTCCTTTCTCCTTTCCTTCTCTTTTTCTTTTTTCCCCCACTTCCTTTCATTAATTTTCCTACGATTTTCATTTTCTATATTTTCTACACTCTCAATTAAATTTTTGAGTGGCTTATATATCTATCGCCGTCAGTAACTAATCCCCTTACCCCTCCGTTTCCTCCCGTCTGCTGACTTAACATAACTTTTTCGCTCCACTTTCTTAATTTTCCCTTTATCCTATTCATCTTTATTAGTGGAACCCGTGGATTTCCACGGAGGGATAATTATGATTTCCTGGATAAATTTTACTTTGTCATACTACAAATGGCAGTAACGTCTTAATAAATAAAATAAATTAATAAAATAATAAAATTTGAAAAGAATTGTTTTCATTTTTATTATTATTATTAAAGAATTTGATAATATATAAAGTTTTTAAAATATTTTTAAAATCCCTCAAAGAATTGATTGCGGGTAGACGTATTCGTCAAGAATTGATGAGTATATTGCCTAAAATAGAAACGTTTAATAAAAATCGTTTTATTATTAATCGAATTGTTTTTTTCAGAGTATAATGCCCTTAATAGACATCATTTATTCCAGCAATTATCAAATTAAATTATATCAGAGGTTTATTGCATTTTTTATTTTACTTTTCGGAGAAGATTTTCGGATAATGATTGCGAATTTAAAATAAAAGAATAAATGATTTATATTCCCCAATGAGTCCTGCGTTGAAGAAATAAAACAAAAGTTAGCCATCAATATAAAATTTATAAAGGTTTTATTAAGAAGTGCGTGAAAAGAAGCTTTTAGAGTAGAAATTTCGCTTGCATTTTATCGGTTTCACTGTAAAAGCGTGGGACCTAGTTGCTAATTTAGTAGCTCGTGTAAATTCATACTTAAGGGGCACTAGTGATCTAAGTTCATTGGAGCAGAAGCCGTGAAAGTATTTATAGAAGATGCACAGGGAAGCTAATTCATGCCGGTGAGAGAGCGACTGCAGATTATTTAAGTGGTTACTGGGAGTGAAAAGATTCGGAAGAATTTAGTTAGGAGAAAAGACAACAAAAGAATAATTTTCTTGAAAGTAGCTGATGGCGATTGACGTAACTACATTTTTGAAGCACGTACGTAGCTGCGAAGCAAGGAAATGGAAAAAAATTCCACAGACAATAAGAACAAATATTAGAATATCACTTAACGTTATATCTAGCTATTTAAACAGTAAAACAGTGAGACTTAATTCCCAAATTAAGTAATACGCTATTATTTTCATAGTCGTTTTACCAAAGAAGAGAGCTAATTAGAGCCAATGTCATGAAAATATTTTTATGGAAAAGACTGAAGAAAACAACATCACGGCGATATGACTGAAGTCGAGATGACAGGTCAAGATCAATAAAACTACAGACATTTCTTTGTATTTAGTCCATGATTTCTTGAGATATAACCTGAGTACCAGGGAAAATATAGAACAATATTCAATGCACATGTGAAAGTTAGATTTATAAATGCTCAATTAGACTTTGACACACGGAATAGAAAATATTTTGACAGTGTATTACATAAAAATGTATTTATGGAAAAAATAATCGCTTTTATTCACGTACGAAGATACATCGGATTGTTTTTATTATGGTCCGAAGGATGCTGAGAATACCAAAAACCAAGCAACGACGAGGTTCTCGAAAGGATGGAAACGAAAAGGAAACTATTTCTTAACATCAGGAAAAGACAGCTGAAGTTTTTATTGCTACGTGCTGTCCGTCCTTCAATATGACAGTGAATGCTGGACAATACCATCAAAGATGAAAGAAAAACTTGAAGTAATTGAAATGTGGTTCTATAGAAGGATGCTGCGAATATCCTGGATCGAGCATGTGAGCAATGATGAGATCTTGGAAATGATGGAAACAAAAAGGAAATTAATACTGAGCATCAGGAAGAGACAGCTGAAGTTCCTGGGACACGCAATGAGGAAGGAGGGCTTGAAGAATCTGATACTAACAGGCCAGATAGTGGGAAAAAGAGACAGGGAAAGCAACGGATAACATATATGAAAGACCTAATCAGGTGGGTGACGGAACAAGGATTGCATGGTGTAACAGGAGAAGGCGTGCTCAGAGCCACCAGGGATAGGGAAAAGTGGAAGACCATGATCCTGAAGGGACAAATCACATAGAAGAAGATTGAGGAAGAAGGGCTTGGAGAATCTGATGCGCACAGATCAGATAGAGGGAATGAGATGGGAAAGCAACGCATAATATACGATGGGCTTGATCAAATTGATGGCAGAGCTGTGTTTGAAAGGAGCACGGCACATGGGTAAAAAAAATTGTCAAAAAACTTGTACCCATATATGTTTATCCTTTAGATTTATTACTTGGCTAAATGACATTTCTGTTGTGATGAGTTATTAAGAGATGTTTTATTTTCTACATGCTCTCATGATTCGGTGAGGTGGCTGAGAATCTTGGCACTGTGTTGTTTATTCGTCGCAAGAAATGACGCTATGACTAAACCCGGTCGAAACAGGAGCCATCTTAACAACAACGTCTTTATTCCTTATATAAAACATTAATATTTTATCAGAAGTTTCATCGGAGTGATGAATTGATATATATCAGACGATATTTGTGTTAGTTTTTCGATGAGTTTTTTTTTTTTTGCTCTATATCGGCCTTTTTGATAGCATTGTCGGGTTTTTATTTTAAGAAAAATTAGTTTTGATTTGTTTTATATGATATCAGGAACGTTCTAAATCCAGGTCTGTAGCGGAAACAATTACTCCAATGTTAATTCAAACATTAATTATATGCAAAACATCACGAAATAAAAAATAAATTGAAATTTGTCAATGACGTTTGTAACAAATTAAATGTGGCACAGTGGATATCGGCTCGCAACAAGAAATTGCTGAGTCGAGTTGAACTCGTTGCTTTCACTTAGGCGCAAATTCCGTTGATAACTACTTACTGTTTACAAAGATTATGTTTTTGATATTCATAAAGTGTTTGTAGTTTGGGAAAGTTTCGAAAACATCTTTGTGCAGCGAGAAAAGCATAAGAAGAGAAATTTGCATGTATTTCGAACGCTGACTTGCAGCATTTTATGTCAGAAATATATCGTCAGTCTTTGTTTTCTTATATTCACTGAGAGATATTTGTCAGTCAATAAGAAGAAGAAAAATAAAAAGTGTATTTTCTTATTATTGATGCTTGTTATTTGTAAACGGTATGCGTTGTGGTGCAGTGGATATTGTCTCGGAAAGAGAAATCTGGGAGCCGATTTCGAATTCCAGTTGAATTTGTTGCAATTCACTTACGCGTAAATACGCATTGATTTTTTTGTTGGTTGTTTTGTTTTTATGGCATATCAACTGTGGTGGGTCATTTATTGCCAACTAAACCTTATTTATTATTGGTAATACCTTTTTCTTTCAACAATTTATTGTTGTTTTTTTATATAAGTTTTGTGCCTAATAATACATTTTTCTTTTCGAGTATCAAGATTCATTAGGACTTGTTTTTAAGGGCAGGGTCCCCAAGTCCCGCACTTGTTATTTAACTCGTAACTGGAGGGAAGGATTAATACCTTTCCCAAGGGTACCAGTGCTTAAGTGAATGCAGGGTATTCAACTGGAATTCGAACTCGGCTCATTGATTTCTCTTTCCGAGCCGATATCCACTGCACCACACCGCACATCCGTCACTAAACGCTTACAGCACCTGGTATTTCCAAGCGGTCACCTATCTAAGTTCGGACCAGGCTCAACGTTGCTTAACTTCGGTGATCGAGCGAGAACCGGTGTGTTTAATGTGATAGGCCGTAAGCCAAATACGCTTTGAAAAAGTATTAATTCTTCTCTTCGCCCTCTAACTAAGAGTCAAATAACAGGACAGATTGTGTTCTATAACATTGGTTGGCAACCAGTCTCACGCAGAAAATAATGGCAACCTTGTGTGGGAAAACTTCCTGCTCAGTCATCTATGTTTCTTTCGAGGCATGGTCGCCTAAACGGGCATCACTTAATTGTCTGACTGAATCAATCTAACACTATGTGCGTTTTGCTAGTCAATCAGAAAACTGAAAAATACAATACGTAGTTAACAAGCTGTAATCTTTATAGCCAATAAGATTTCATGTAATCAGATTTCAGTCTTGTTTTGCAACGTATGGATCTTTTGAATTATTTTATATCAATTTTGAATCGAGTTTTATTCACGTTGCAATTCAAATCCACAATCATTTAATCTGATCTTTCAGGAATATATTTCTACTGATGATCACGTGGTCAGTTTAAAATTATCTTGCTTAAGACAGTCTTCTTTTTGTTGAAGTGTCCCTTTAGTATGTGGGGCATCACGGCTATCCACAGTATTCTATTTCCTTCACTATCCCTTCACTATCTCTCCCAGTTCATATTCTGCCATCAATTAACAGTTTACGCTATTCAATGTTTTTTTTTTTCTGTCAGTCAGTTAAGTGCCAGACGTGATACACGCTTGGGCAATCATTCTCGAAAGGTACATGACTGACTGGGCAGAAGATTCTCCCGCAGTAGGTTGCCATTGCTTTCTGCGGTAGACTGGTTGCCGGCCAAGGCTATAGAACCCAATCTGTCCTATTATTTAAACCATAACTGGAGGGAACAGACGGATTAATACCTTTCCCAGGGGTATTTGCGCGTAAGTGAATGCAATGTATTCAACTGGAATTTGAACTCGGTTCCCCGATTTCTCATTCCGAGCCGATATTCACTGCGCCACAACGCACATCCTGTCAGTATTCCTATCTCCAAGCCCTACGTCTTAGAATTTCTGTCTCTCTGTAATTCCTTGATTTCTCGTTGATTCCTATCAGTAAAAATTCTACAGAGTCAAATCTCACTTGCCTCATATCTCATTTTCATCTATTGACCGAGGAAATTGTCTCAGCATTTTTCATTTTTGTATATTTATTTCCTAAAAACAATTTTTTTCAAATAATTTAGAAAATGTAATGGAATTCTTTTGGTGTCACACTGTATTATGCAAATGATATTCTACTTGAAACAAGAAAACATGTTTATTATAAACATTGGTTATTTATTTCAAATTCAATAAGGATATAAGTTTTGAATACAAGTAGCGCTTTATCTTTTGTTTCCTGATTAAGATTGGGTTTTCAATTTCTTCAAAAGTCTACTTCAAATCTATACTCCTAACTTCTCAGTATAAAGTCTGAAATTATTTATTTACCTTTTTTCCCAATAAGAGATGATTTGATCGCATATCGTCTGATTCCCACTGGTCCTGAACTTTTGAACAGGAGTAGATTTTATCCCTTATTTCTTTATTCTTTTCAATTATTTTTAAAGTATTTTAATTCTTTTTCACTTTTCAGGAGACTCCTTGCGTCTTAGTAGCATTATCGCCTTACTTGAGGAGAGTTAATCTAAAAAATACTGTAAAGGTAATGATTATTTTATTCCATTTTATCTAAACTCATTATCTTTATTCCTTTTACAAACATTTGTTTCAATACCAATATTTCGCCCAGTGGCCTCGACTGGCCTTCTTTACCTGCAGTTCTGAGGTGCGTTAAGGCATTTATTCAATTCTTCCTAAGAATCAGAACCCTGCACATTGACCTTCATCATTGCCGGAAAATGTGAAATCATGTAATAGCATTTGGGATTGAATTATTTGGACTAAATTTCTAATTCTTAGCATCTTACACGAAACTTTTCAAACTGGTTTTGACAGCGTATGCAATATCCATTATCCCTGAGGAACTGAAACTATCTTTCATTTTGATTTTCAATTCTTATTCACTGTACTTTAATTTATCTATCTTTCTTCAGAATGTTTAAGGCGGTACACTTCAGGTCAATTAAAGATCAAATTTCTATGTTCTAATGACAAATACCATGTCTATCAAATATATATTTCAGACGGAGTTTATCAAGTGATTAATGACAGGTTACGCACCCGCAGACACGCATATATATATATATATATATATATATATATATATATATATATATTGCTGACCATATATATATATATATATATATATATTTGCTGACCATATATATAAAGATATTAATCCGTCTCTTCCTTCCAGTTATGGATTAAATAACAGGACAGATTGTGTTCTATAGTTTTGGCTGGCAACCAGTCTACCACAGAAAGCAATGACAACCTACTGCGGGGTAATCTTCTGCCCAGTCAATCATTGATCTTTTGAGACATGATCGCCTTAAGCGTGTATCACGTATGATCCTTAACTGAATCATCTTATTGATTACAATATCATACATTTTCTTTCAAACGTGACCAATAACTGTAGTTAATCATATTTAAAACAGCAAAAATGTTAGCTTTCTTAATTACTATTTCTGGAGAGTTACGTAATTATTTTGCATCAATCTTTAGTAAAATATTTATGAATTTAGATTAATATATCCTTTTATCGTATCTGTCTTTTATAGATTCTGCTTCAAGTAGATTATGTAGTTCTGATTCTGTAATAATTAGACGCTGTTCTTGAGGTTTGGTTATATTTTGGTATAGTGTCTAAATCTCAACTTTTTAATGTAGTCCATTATATTTTTTGTATATATGGCAGTTAGGTAGAAGGTAAAATAGTTTATTTTTGGTTGTCAGTTAAATTGTAATAAGAATTTTTATAAATCTTTCAAAGTTGTTCGGGAGGTATATAGTTTCTTTATATAATGTATTAGGTTTTCTTTGAATATTTAACCTGTGTTTAAATTCAGATTTGTTATTAACTTTTTTTAAACTAATTAGAATTTCCTTAAGTTATTCAGAGTTTGTAGTCCATTTTAGTATACTATGTGTTTATTGCTTCCGTTTGTTGAGAGTTGTTAAATTACTATTAGTTACTTCAATCTGCTTTTCAACAAGAAGTTGTTTAAATTGTCAGGTGATGTTATAATGGGCTGTAGAATTATATAATTTGAAATGTGTGTATTTAAGCAGCAAATTCTCTTTTAGTCATATCAGATTAAATAAATTACAAACTAAAAAAAATTAAGCAGGCTCTCATTAATAATGACTTCCATGAAATGAAATAAAATAGCAGCCTTAAACTGTATACTATTAATAATAATTATACATTTTTTCTCACCGTTAAGTAAAACCTACTTTCCCACACGAAAAAATCTTCTCGTACGAAACAAACATTGACCATTGTAAAATTTATACATAATAAATTGATAAACTCACATATGATTAGAAACTTTAATAAATTTTAATTATTATGTATATATATATGTGTGTGACTCTGTGTGTATAAGAGAGAGTGAGAGAAGTGATAGAATGAATGAGAGAAAGCGTGTGGATGAGTTGGAATTCCTGCAATGTTCAAAAAACATTAGTAAATTTGAAAATCTTTTTTCAGTATATATTTTATATTGATTGGCGTTTTACACCCCCTCCAAATAATCTAAGCAATATTAGAAAATTCACTCTCTCTCCTTGATACATTTTTGTCAATATTTCCAAACCTGAAAGTACTTTGATATATACATATAGATTTGCTTTTACTACTTTACACCAGCAACCATATCCGAACAATGATACGCCCACATGCAGATATTCAAGTAATTTGATTAATCAGAAGCCATGTTTTTATTTAAATCAAAAACAGATTTTGGATAAAAGAGACGTCACTAAATGTACGTTCTTTTCTCTGGTGAATTTCGTAAAAGACAATTAAATTTATAGGTTGGCAAAAATTTTTTACCCGAGATTTTTTTAATTTTTCCTATGTCGTCACAGAATTAAAGCCAATCTACGAAGAAGGCAACAAAGTCATAACAGCGAAAAGCACTTAAAATATTAAACCTCAGAAACACCAAAGAAATAAAATATTCATTAATTTCTGCGGTAGACTGGTTGCCATTAATTTCTGCTGTAGACTGGTTGCCATCCAACGCTATAGAACCCAATCTGTCCTATTATTTAACCCACAACTGGAGGAAAGAGACGGAGTAATACCTTTTGCAATGGTATTTGTGTATCAGTGAATGAAAGAAATTCAACTAGAATTCGAACTCCTCGAGTTGTCGTTCCAAGTCGGTATCTACTGCACCACAGTGCACATCCCATTCCACATTAAGCAACTAAATTATTCCACTAACACATACAGGGACTCTGATTTGGAAAGAATATAGCAAAAAGAAAACATTATTACGAAGAGAAAACAAAGTACATTAGCAAAGCAGAAGATAAAGATTGATATTGCATCATATCAAAGTTAACTAGAAATGAAGAGTAATCCACAAGAGATAAACTCCATAGAAGAAACATACAACTTACAGTTACATGTAGCTATTTCAAGTATAATATAATGACATCTGCCATAGAATCTAGTACAGCGTTTGAACTCGTAAAGTCGAGGATAACAAAGAGGAATATTCGTCAAAACAATTACCACTAAAATATTTATAGAAAAAGCATGGCAAAGGGATTGTAGCCGAGATACCAAAACCATTTGATATATCGATATGCGCAAAGCAACAGCCCTAACTTCAACATTCTTATCTAACTCTTGATAAACTATTTAAATAATAATCTTTTCCGCATCAGCAGTTGACCTAGAGAAACAAAGACTATAGTGCTTGTCTGAAAGAAGACCAAATGATGCGTGATGCTTAACCAATTCGGAGTTGATTAGAGCCACTTGGACAATTTTTGAAAAATTTAATTCCAAGGACGGCAGCACTGCCACTGATGCACAAGGGGTTACATAAGAGGTGAGTGATGAGAAAGAGGAACAAGTTAATAGGGGCGTCAAGGAATGGATAAGAAAAGAATGAGAACATTGATATGAAGAAATCTGTGTGTGAGTTGAGGTGAAATTAAGAAGAACATAACACAAGGGTTGTCAGGAAAAGGATGTGAGTTAAAGAGTTAAGAGATGGCAGTTGATACTGCATTTAAATTCTTGGAGATTGTAACTGTAACGGAAGTAAGTAAACGGAAGGGAATTCCACAGGCGGGAAGTGCGAGCAAAGAAGCTGTTAGAGTAGAAATTTAGAGTACATTTGATGGGTTTAGCTAGAAATTTTGGAACCTAACCGCTAGATTAATGGCACGAGTAAATTGATGCAGAAGGGACACCAGGGAGCTAAGCGCACCAGAGCAACAACCGTGAAAGTCTTTGTCGAAGAGTCTGAGGAAAACCACATTACATCGGTGAGAAAGTGACTGGAGTTGAGCTAGCTGTTAATAAGAATAAAAAAGCTGATGAGACGGTAGTTTGTGTTCTTAAAACTCAGACCATGGAACATAATTTCCAACAAGCAGAAAAGCAAGAAGCTGCAAATCATTTATTGTATACTCTTGAGAGAACAGGAGACCGTCCAGAAGCACAGATTTTAAGGACTATTCTAGGGATATCATCAAGCTCCCATGATTTGAGGGGAATCCAATTTAGAGTTGATAGCAGAAACTACGGACAAATTTATATGTAAATGACAAAGTAGATATTCAGTTCTAATTGGAAAGTCAGTCAAAGTTCATCATCATTTATTAATCACACCCAGATGGTGCATAGGGCAGCAACTTCTTGTTTCTGTTTCTATAACAAACTCTTTTTTACGGGACAGGGTTGTTAGCCCTGCAGCCAACCCCCAAACCTGGAGGACCGGTGGACCATTCTTGGTTCTTACGTTTACAGCATCTGGTATCCCCAAATGGTCACCCATTTAAGTACTGACCAGGCTCAATTTTGCTTAATTTCGGTGATCGGACAGGAACCGGTGTATTCAATGCGATATAGCCGTAGGCTATAAGTCAAAGTTACTTCAGATGAATCAGGAGTAGAATTGGAAGGTAATTTACTAGCCAGACATTCTGCTTTATCATCAGAAGATGTTAGCACCACAAATATAGTGAAGAGAGGAGAGATAGATCACTCAGTTTTATTGAACACACAATTAAAGTGATGCCATTGAACACGACAAGGAATATATACAGCGACTTATTGTCACCGAGAAGTGGAATTGATGCCCTCTCTTGGTCATCGCTAGTTTAGATTTGATGGGTTAACTTTGATTAATGACAACAAGGTTTGCAGTCTTCTGTTTAATGTAATATTTTATAAATTTTACATGTTTTTCGGGAATTACTGCAGAAATAGGGCGTTTAATAAGTGTTCAGATAACGAATTCGTCTTGATTATAATAATTTCAGTAAAATATGTTGAATCTTTGTTGTGTAATATTATTATAATAGGTGTTTTTGTAAGAATAATTCTATTTATATTTCATTGATGTAACTGGTAAAGTTGGAGTTATTATTGTTTGATATATGTGTTTAACTTGGATCAGAATTAATTTTTTGGAAAATGAATGAGCTATATTTAAGTATTTTGTTATCGCAATTATTTTATGAATTTCAGGGCTATCATAGTTTAGAAAAGTTCGCACTAGTATTTTTTTGGACGAGTAAGTAGTAAATTATTTGGAATTTAGTTCTACATCGACATGAATCACTTAATTGGCCTTTCTGCGCCACACGCTTTATATTTACCTAATTCATTACTTTATTGTGGAAGACCATAAAGTCTTCATGAATTGTACACGTCCATGTATTCAGATCAACCGAAGGATACTCTCTATATAGCCAGCTGCAAAAAAGAAAACATTTTAAAGTGTTTTTGAAAAACTTAATTGGTTTATGTTAGGGTAAAGGACCTTAGAGTACTTGCTTGGGTATTCAGCAGTCTTCAGGACAGATAAACCTGTGGCGATGAATGTGCTGATCGATGCTGATTGTTATGGTAGAGTAGATATCGGCTCGGAACGAGGAATCAAAGAGCCTAGTGCAAATGAGAAGGTATTAATTCGTCTCTTCTCTCGCTATGCGTAGATTAAATGGCAAAACAGATTGGCTTCTACATTCTTGATTAGCAACCAGTCTACCGCAGAAAGTAATGGCAACCTACTGCAGGAAAATATTCTGCCCTGTCAGTCATGTCTCAAAAGAGACATGATCGCCCAAGCATGCATCACATATGGCACATAATTGATCGACATCAAAGCATAGAAATGTATTATTACCCATAAGTTTATATATAATTTTTAGCCTTGAGTTCTATTCAAAAAATGATTTTAGATTTATAATTTCATCATTATTTCTTATAGAAACAAAATATTATTAACGTAGATTTCTAGTTTATCAGTAGCTTCAAACACATTCTTTTCGATATAAGACATGTAAAAGTTAAAGAAGTAGGACTTAATGAGTTTTCAGTGCTGACATCATTAGCTTGGATATAGGTTTTGCCATTATGATTATAAAATGAGTTTTCGTGACAGAGTCCTAGAGTTGTTTCCGAAGGGTTGCTAGTCGAATTTTTGGAGGTGGGACTGAAGGACATTAGTAGATACAGTTACTGATTATGTATGTCATTTATTCAACTGGGACGTTGCTAAAAAAGATGTTCAACCTGAAGCAAAACATTCCTACGGACTTTGCTGCATTTAATATATGGAGGAAAAATTTTCAACATCAAGCAAGCCAGAGAATTACGTATGGGCTTGTTGCTTTTAAGATACATAGCAATTGTTTTGTTGATGCAATGCTGAAATTGTTCGATGTGTATAGAGATATAATTTGATTAAGGGTTTTTTTTATAGTTGTTACAATAGTGTAATTAATTTGGGATATGATAACCTGGAAAGCAAAATCTGGTTTATGAGATTTACATCAACGTACAGATATCCTCTTTGATAATCACAGACAATCTACATTATATTGAAGCAACCATACAACCTCATCGTTGTTCGCTGTGAGTAGTTTATTTATGTACTTCTTTTTAATGATTCTGTGAGATTTTTCGTTAAGGTAGTAAATTATTTTGTGTCATATAGGATAGATTTTAAATTTTTGCCGTAATCTATTTAGTACAGAACTACATAAATTATTGGTTTTGTCAGCTCGTCTAATGATTTTAATGAAGTTGTTGCAAAACTCGTTTGCAGCTAATTTTTGTGAGGATATTACGGTGTTGGCTGTGAACTGTTAAAACATCATAACGTGATTCTCACGAAACTTGGAAGTCGGCATGAGTCTGTTCAGTTAAAGAAACAAAATCTTTGTACTTATCAACTTTCTTTCCCTATCCTGATATCGTGCATTTTACGACAAAAAACGTACTTGCCACAAAAGTAAAACAACTAAAAAATAATAACCTTACCACTAAACATGATCACAAATAAAGACAATATATATATATATATATATATATATATATATATATATATATGTATGTGTGTGTGTGTGTGTGTGTTCTGATGTGTGTGTGTATATATATATATATATATATTGTATGGTTCGATGATTGATTTTAAATGTTTAGGACAAAATAGGAGATATAATTTTATTTGAGAACTCCTAATTATTAATTGGTTGTGTTGAATAATTTTCCTATATTGTATATTGATTTAGTCTGACAAAATTTGTTCATATTTGAAGTCACGCAAGTTTTGTTTTTATTTTTAATATGTCGATTTAAATTCTAACATAGAAACACATTAATGATAGGAAAAGTAAATTTATTTTCTTTGAACAAATTCCTCTGATGTTTAGTGACAGTCAAAAAAAAAAACAAGAAAAAGGTAGACACTGATAATTCATATATACCTTTCAACACATGTTCAAAAACATTATCTAAAGTTATCATTTGTAAATTTTATGTAAGTTAGTCAGAGAAGGTTATCGTTGATATAGCTACGATAAACGCTTGGACATATTTGTAAACCTCTACATATATATAGATAATTATTTAGAACTTAAGAAACTTATGGACATGCCAAACTGTTTGTAGACCTTGAGATCAGTCTATAATAAGAAGTGCAACAAAGAGTAAGAATAGAAATTGTTTTCATAGAAAGTGACAGACATATGGGCTCTACCGACGAATGCAGGGATGAGAAGAATATTTGAGCGACGAAGAATTTATTAGTAAAATGCGAAATAATAAGTCAATTAGCAATAGACCGCTGAAACTCCTTGGACACATCAGCAAACTAGCAAACTTATCTCAAACTAGCAGTATAGCCCGGCGTTGCTCGGGTGTAATGAAAGCTTTAAAACTAATCCATCGTCAGCCTAAAGAATATTTGTGTGAAGTTTGGTGAGAATCGGATAAAAATTGTGAATTGTGAATTTGTATAAAGGACATACATAGGACAGATAAACAGACACACACAAACATCTTGCCTTTTATATATATATATATATATATATATATATATATATATAATCTATTTTCTGCACTATTGTAAGAACTGCAACCTTGAAACTTATGAATATCGTTTCTTATATCTTTGTCTTTGAGTGTATTAAATTTGATTAAAATCGGACCACTCCTTCTATAACCCGATTTTTTCAATTATCGATTTTCAATTATCGATTTTCGATATTTATCGGGGGTACCTCGACACAAAACCTAGCTACGAACACTCGCAGACGCTTATGGTACAACTGTGCAAATTTTCAAGAAAACCGGTTCAGCCGTTTCGGAGCCTATAGGTAACGGACACACAGACACACACACAGAGAGACAAAGTTCCATTTATAAATAAGTTTAGATAAGAACACCAATCTGTGGTGGACAGGGATAAGAAATAGCTGGTAAATTTAATGCTTCTAAAATGAAGGCTATTCTTTAACTCCCATGGACAATCTTTTCTACACCCATCAGCATAAATCACGTTAGGCTCCCTGGAAACAATACACTGTGCCTCATCAGCCTCACACACTCAGCCAATCTCAAGTAGAACAACTACACTGAATCAATACCTAAATCTACTGCTAGGAAGGTCGTGCTATTTTGTCGGACCAGGAATTTTTTTCGTCTGATATTCATCTTACGCATAAACAAATCTACTATCATCCCGGGCATTAAATACTGTTGACATATCTGGTCAGGTGCCCATGTTATTCATCTCGGAGCTCTCGATAAAATCCAAAAGAGAATTGACTCAGACCTGACAACTCGACTCCAGTCACTTTTTCACCGACGACATGTGGCTTCCCTCTGTCCCCTTCTACAAATATTTCTATGGCTTCTGCTCTGACGAACTTAGCTCCCTGGTACCCGCTCTACACTAATTTACTCGATGCAGTATATTGGCAACTAGGTCCCACCCTCTTACAGTCAAAACGTTCCAATGTAGCCGCCACTTATACACTATCCGCTTCATTTATTGCACTTCTTGCATGTGGAACGCCCTTCTGTATAACTGCTTTTCTTGTAGCTACGATCACCAAGAGTTTAAATGCAAGATCAATTGTCATCTTTTATTTCCTTGACATCCATCCTTTTGTTATCCTTTTCCCGACACCTCCTGTATCATTTTATTCTCCCTTTTCGCTCTACTCTCAGTCAGTTAAGTGCCATACATGATACACGCTTGGGCTATCCTGTTTCGAAAGAAACATGATTGACTGGGCAGAAGATTATCCCACAGTAGGTTGCCATTGCTTTCTACGCTAGACTGGTTGCCAGCTAAGGCTATAGAACCCAATCTATCCTATTATTTAACCCATAACTGGAGGGGAAAGATGGATTAATACCTTTCCCAAAGGTATTTGCGCGTAAGTGAATGCAAGGAATTCAACTGAAATTCGAACTCGTCTCTCCGATTTCTCGTTCCGAGCCGATATCTACTCTCACGTAACTTTTTTCACACGAGTATTCCTTTTACTTCTCTTATCCATTCTCTGACACTCCGTGTAACCTATTCTTCTTTGTCTTCGCTCTTCTTTTGTGTATCTTCCTGCGCACCAGTGACAGTAGTGCACGCCCTTGATAGTAGTGCGCACCCGTGACAGTAGTGCGCACCCCTGACAGTAGTGCGCACCCGTGACAGTAGTGCGCCCTCGTGACAGTACTGCCATGATTATAATAAAAATGAGGAACACTCACAGAAAACAGTGACGACAAGTGAAACAGAAGTAACCGGTGAGTAAGCTACTTAATGACATTCGCTGACTGAATGTTAATAACAATGACAAAGAATAACACTAAAAGCGCGACATTTGCTTATAACAATAGGAGAGCGTAAGTTACAAACAGCCATCATCACGAACGTCATTAAAATGTCCCTCTCCCTATCGCTCTCATTGGAACATAGACCATTGATGACATCTCACCATCACACCACTCAGGTGAATGTCTTGATTTGTTGTCGATGCTTTTGTCACGTGTCTTTTACAGGCAGCAGTGTTAACTCTACGAAAACCTCTCCCTTTCTCTCCGGGATGATGTGGGAAGAGACTAATTAATACCTTTCCCAGAGGTACTTGTGTGTAAGTATATGAAATCATTAAAATACAAATCACATAAAAGAAAAATATACAATAAAAATAACAAGTAAAAAGATTGTTAAAAATCTAGATTTTGTTATCCTGCTTCTACAGTAATTTAAAGTCTTACCAAGTAACCCGATAATTTAACTCTTCTACAGACTAAAGGCAACTTGTCGAATATCTAATTTTATTGACAAACCTGAAAAGTTACATCCCAATATTAAAATTGCTACTGAGTTCACTTCGAAAAACTACAACAAAATTAGTCGAGCAGATCGGTCTCACTAACTTTTGTTGTCACAAATCTAGCTGAACCAGATATATAAAATCAAAACCTCTACTAAATATCGACCATAATTAGACATGAAAAAGACTCTAGTAAATATCTAAAGCTGAAGCCACTAAAGACCATCGTGGCGGTCTTTAATTGTTTCTTCTCAACTCTTTCTGTGACAATAATTTATACTGACACCTTCGTTTTCCAGGAACAACATCGGTAGCATTGAGGTGGGATAACTTTTATATAGAAAAAAATGCCTAATATTCACACAACCGATGTTGATCGGTAGTCTCTGAGAAACAAATTAAATACAAAAAAAGAAAATATGAACGATATATATTATGATTGTCACCATTTGACTGAATACAAATTTAACACGCACAGACACCACGTGGTAGTTACAAGTCACCATCAATGTAGGTGATGTATTAAATAAATACGATCATTTATGGCAAGTTTGATTCACAATTTTAATTCTCAGCGAGACAATAATGGCTCCTTAAACAAACAAATGAATTAATTTCAGACGCACTAAACTAAATTATTCGATAAAGGGCTTCGTTTTTTTTTGTTTTTGTTTTTTTTTTTTGTTTTTTTTTGTAAATTCTGTTCAGGTTGCTCCTGGGCTTTCATGTGACGAATCGACACCTGAGAGGTGTCATCTAATCTTATGGCACACTCCACAGTCCATGATATTCTCAACGTAGTATTGATCGTAATTTGTAAATAATTGACCAATATGACTAAGCTAACGCGGTTTGCATTCTAGAACAAATTCATAGATTGTAAATTGATGGATCAATTAATTCCTCTTTCTGTACCACACGCTTTATATTTACCCAACACATTACATGATCGTGGAAATCATGGTGCCCTCCTGATTTGTACAGATGCATATATTTAGATCAAATGAAGGTTACTCTCTATATAGCCGGCTGCAAAAAAAATAAAATAAAATAAAAAAATTAGTGATTTTAAAACCTTATTTGGTTTATTTTGGAGTAAAGGACCATAGAGTATTTACTTGGGTATTCGGCAGTCTTTAAGACTGCGAAACCTGTGGTGATAAATGTTGTGATCGATGTTAATTGAATTAGCCTCTTTGAATGCTAGTGTCTGGTGATTCACATATCAAGTTAAGACCAAGAATCGATCTTAAACATCTTGGTAGGAATCTCCTTCGAGTGTCTTATTGTCTGCGGTACACAGGTCTCACAGGAATATAACCCGCACGTCAGCTTGCATGCATTGTAGACTGCTATCTTTGCGCACTACTTAAGCATCATTTGCAGAGAAAACAGTACTCTTAAGACTGCAAATAATTTTTATCGTTCAAACAGGTTTACACATGAAAAACATTTAATGATATTTGTTTCTAGTTCGTAATTTCTTTTTCATACTGACATCTATGCACAATTTTCATTAAATGTTTAATGTGACTTAACCCTCTAGGGCCATTCGTATCATATTTGATAGAGAATTTCCCTATAAGGAAATATTTGGTATTTCCCTATAAGGAAATATTTGGTATTTCCCTATAAGGAAACATTTGGTATTCATTGACTGAGCAGTCAGTACTGCTTTCATTTGAAATTTATAAAATATTTCTCTTAAAAGATTTTTCAGGAAAATATTTCTTTCAAGGCTTGTTTTCATACTGTATCAAATATGATACGAATGGCCCTAGAGGGTTAATATTTTTTTCAATTTTATTATTATTCATGTTATGCTTTTGATATTAATCTTTCATTGATATATATATATATATATATATATATATATATATATATATATATGTGTGTGTGTGTGTGTGTGTGTGTGTGTGTGTGTGTGTGTGTGTGTGTGGTGACTATAAACAATTTGCGGTAAAAAAGTTCCTTGGTAAATAATCCAAGTGGATCCTAGTAAAAGAATATTAAAAATTATAAATTATTTAAGTAATGACTATATTTTAACAAATTTAACAATAAGGAAATTTTAAGAAATTACTCTCCGATAAACAGCCAACCTGGTATAGTACCCTTCTGTAATTGTAGATCTAAAGAAAACACTATAGTGGCGGGTAGATGCAGATTTACCAGGTAGAATATACCATTTTCCCCAAAGTGAATAAAAAATTATAATGTCCGTGAAGCAAGACAAAACAGAGACTTTATATCCATAGACACTCATTTTTACCCCTAGACAATAAACAGCAGACATATCTTTTCGGAAGGTTTTTGAGAATTAAATGAGAAAGCCACAGATTGTTTCGAAGTCTATTCGTTCTGCACGTACTTCTAATAATATTAGAGATAGGTGTAACATATGCTAAGAAGAAAAAATAGAATAATGAAATACAATAATCAAAGCCAACTATTGAATCAGAGGAATGAATTAGTGTTTAAATATCGGCAAATAAACAAATTCAAATTTCAATAATAAAGGTTTAACTCAATTAGATACTGTATTTGCATATATTTTCTCCCCTCTAATTTTTCTAATCCAGAAATAATATCTAATTCCAATTTTTCCCTTTCGTAACCTGTATATAGCTAACGTTTATAATTTATGAACTCTCCCTTCTTTATGATTAACCTAAGTCTTATATCATTCGTCCATTACTTCTTTTAGCTCAGTTTTAATGTAACTCTTAAAACCCTAAACTTTTTTCACATGACCCCAAATTATTGACACCAGTTTAATAATACATTTATTACTTTAAAACAAAAATCTTCTACCCTCCTCTGAATCTTGTTTCGTTTTTGACTGAGGAAATACTTCACTCTCCCCTGACCCTTGTCTCGTGCCTTCCATCTGATGAAATTGAACTTCCGACACGAACTCACTCCATACTGAAGTTGACAATACAGACTACTAACATTCCCCTGATGAGGTGATTCTAAATTCATTGTTTATATATATATATATATATATATATATATATATATATATATATATATATATATATATATATATCTCCGTGTGAGTACAGAAGGAGGAAAGATAATTTGTTTCCCGTCCAAAACATTAATTTAAAACAGTGCTCGATATATGGTGTACAGAGCTGTGAATATTTATCTTAAATTATGTTTTAGAACATGTACATAATTTTTTCTATATATATCCTCTTCTCTACAATAATTTGATTGTAGCAAAGAGGACATATATAGAAAAAATTATGTAATGTTCTAAAACATAATTTATAATATATATATATATATATATATATATATATATATATATGTTACTGATATCAATAAAACAGTGGTCTATGTAATATAATAGAGCTATTAAGTATATGTTAATATATATGTATATTATTCCTCAGCAATAGCTCGACTCGGCGTTTCAAACACAATGCAATCTTCATGTGCTGAGTATAAACCGACCCTTACGAAATTCAGATTTTTGGTGATCGCAATGTTGGTAGTCATAAATTATTGGAATGGAATATCAATTATTGATTTAGATTTAAAAATATATATTTGATATTTAAAATAATCTGACCTTGCATATTTATGTAAAGAATTGTGAATATAACTTTTTTTTTCTGCCTGAATGTAAACATCAATTTATTTCTCTTATTTAATAAGCTAGGTTTATTTTGCAATTTTTATCCAGTGTTATTTGAATTAACACGCGAATTTTACTTACCATAGTGTTTTATTTAATTTTATCTATATTTTTCACAATGTGCGTTGTAGCGAATGGATATCAGCTCGGAATGTGAAATCAGAGAGACGAATCTGAATTCCAGTTGAATTCGTTGCATTCATCCACTTACAGAAATGTCATGAACCGATCACTTCTGTCTCTATCTATGGATTAAAACAAGACTGATTGGGTGCATTAGCCTTGTTTGGCAACAAGTCTATCGCAGAAAGAAATATCAACTGAGGGAAATCTTCTGACAAATCAGAAATTAATCGAGGGATGCATGAACGCCCAAGCATGTATTATATACGATACTTCACTGACTGATTCTTCCCTTATAATTATTGTTGATTGTTCTGTTACTCACAGTGGCTTGTTAAAATTATTGATGGATTAAAATAAAAGAAAAAACGAAGAATTTATTTAACACATTCTTGAGAATCGGACGTGTTTCAATAAGAGATTTTCACTATAATTTCTGGTCAATGTTTGAAGATCTACTTACATTTTATGTTCCAATTAGTACTTTGTATATTATACTAATATCTGAGCTCAAATTTCATGTCTTAACGAGTTGAGGTTAACGTGACCAACTGTTTTTTTTCAATATATTATAAATCATGTTGTCTTTTATATATCTTTTGATATTAATGTCGCAACGTTACGATAAGATGAATTATGTATTAATTCTTTACATGCTCGCACAACCTGCCTTTGGAAAAGTACGAATCCGTCTGTTCTTCCCCACTACAGATTAAATATAAAAATATACCGCGCTCTCTATAGGCAGAATACAGTATGAGACAAAAAAAAACTATTAATTCCAAACCATGTAGAAGGTAAAAAACCCTCCACTATCTTCAGACAAACAAAAGAATCTGCGAAGAGTAATGATCAGCTACGTCTTGAAGGGACATTGTATGAGTAGTTATCAATAGTTTTCATAAAATTGATTCGCCAAATCAAAGATATGTTCAAAGCTAATCTTCTTCAAAGTTGCATTTTTGAAAATAATCAAGAGAATAAAGGTTTAGAATTCTTGGAAATATTTATTGCTTCTTGAACAAATAATGAATTTTATATATTCTTCGTGTTGATTCTTATTTCAGAAGAACCTAAAGAAAAACATGCCGCAATAAAAAACAAAATAGCTCGCAATCTGTTGATCACTGTTCCAATAAGTCCTGTCCGAAAGCCTATAGCTCAACCTGCTCGATAAGGAGATAATGGGTTGTTTTATTTAGTAATTTTTTAAATAGTCGCTTCGGAAAAACAACTTTCTGTTTATTTAGGTGATTAATATAAGGAAATAGAAACACCTTTTGTTTTTTATTAAATAGAGGTAAAAAAGAGAAAGAATTTAATTATCCTAATGAAAGGCTATGTTGTTTTTCTTTGTTGATATATATATATACAATAAAATAATGTCTTTCTATCATTGGTCGTTTTTGGCAAAGTGAAAAAACGGATATTGGATTTGAACAGAGAACTGTCACACTGGAATAAGACACATGTAATTGCGGTCCATATATTTGTATATATGTGTTGATATATGTGGTTGCATGCGTGTGTCTTGCCGAGCGGGGTAAAAAGAAACTGTGTGATTTACGGGTAAAAAAGAGTAATACGGCAATACTAATGAGAAGGAGATGCTGAAAAGTTTTGTAATAAATATATATATATATATATATATATATATATATATATATATATATATATGTAATGAAAATAAATTATATGCCATTATAAATCCATTGGTATTAGGGGGATAAGCATTAATTATTATTATTAACGATACCAACAGTAATAACAATTATAACAATTTATAATAATAAAAATTCATAATAACAATAATAATAACGATAACTAACTTATCAAAAAAATTAATAAATATAAACCTTCACACATTGGAGGGTTGTTTAAGGGGCTTATATTGTATACTTATTTGTATATTAATCTTTAGTTGCACACCTACTTGTATATAACTATTTAAATACATACATGCACATATACCCGCATGTAAATAGAAGAAAGGAAATCAATTATATATACACTACCGGCCATAATTATTAGGAAACCCCAGCTTTTTAAAACAAATTATGTATTTCATACTATTTTTAGAATTTATTGCTAAATAAAAATAGAATTTTTTTATATCATTTATTTGCAAGATTTTACAAGACAAGGAAGCAAAGATAAACACGTACTAATCACCCTAAATTTTCTTCATTCTTTCATTGATAAAACTGCAATATAGGTAATTATTAAATATTTATAAATTCATTTGATGCATATGTTATTGTGCAATATTAACAAAAGAACTATTCTATTTTCATTTACAATTATTCATTTGGCAATAAATACTATATATTGTTTAATTACGTTTGGTCATAATAAATTTAGACCAGTGCACATTTGTATCAAAAGGGTTCAAGCAATACAATTATATTGTAGAACTTCTGAATATATTCCATTTGTAAACGAGTAGTGTCTTCATGCGATTTTCAATAACAATTGAAAATCGCCTGAAGACACTACTCATAGTAGAAACCTGGGTCACGTAATAACTCGTTTACAATTAGAATATATATATATCAACAAACAAGATAAGTTCCCCAATCAAAAAATCCCCCCACACAAACACACAAAACTGACCAAGTAATCAAACCCTTCCACACACCACGTTCTTCGAAATTCTAACCCAAAAGATATACCCGACCGATAAAAATGTACATTCCAACAGATAATGCCATTAATCAACAATTTAGCACTTACACACCAAGTTCTTCAAAAGTCTAACGGTCAAAACGGAAGACACATTCCCTTCATTTTCAATAACCCCAACCAACCCCACAACAACAACGAACCAAATATAAACAGCGGATGATTCCAGTTTTGCTTATTCCTCCTGACGAAACGTTAGTTACCCAGTGTTGAAACAAACATTGTAGAGGACATATATAGAAAAAATTATGTAAATGTTCTAAAACTTAATTTATAACATATATATATACTGACTTTTGTTAAAGTTGACTATTGTTTTAAAAATTAAATATATTTAAATTATAAGGCTAAATTTGTTGTTGAAAATGCATTCGTGTATCTTTCTGTGACACGTGTCAATGTTCATAAACAATATCTCAATTGCAGTTAAAAGAATATAGTTTGGTTACAGGTCTACTGGATATGTCCTGTGCCTGTTTATCAACTCAGTGCTATTTAAATCATTTAATATGTGAATTGGTAAGAAATGAGAGAAAAAAGTATTCGTATAGTTATCGGCCATTTATTATAATGAATTATAAAAATTACTTGATTCCTCCAACTAGTTGAGTTTTCTATCTCATTGTTAACTTCATTTTAAAGACTTCGTTTAAGATTTTACATTTCTAAACTGGTATTCTTGACAAATTGTTTCCTATCTAACTGCATAATGAAGGTCGTCTTGAATAAGCATGCCTCCACATCCTACTGTACAAGCGCAGTGTTCCTCAGGGCTCTATCTTACGCCCGATGAACTTTCTTATTTTTATAAATGATCTCTCAGACGTGATCAAGTCCCAAGTAGGTATCTACGCAAATGACACCACAATTTACTTCCGCATTAGTCATACATCCAGCGAGGCGGACAAACATATCTTTGCTGCTAATCTTGAAAGGGATCTACAATCAGTGGTTGAATGGGGAAAGAAGTGGCTTGTAAATTTTAATGCGTCTGCTGTCTGGCAATCATCACAGGCATCTTCTCTTGCCTCCCATAAGCACGGGCCAAGCGAGTCTCCCTGTGAGCAATATACTTTGCCTCTTCGGCAGTATCCTCTCTTCCGATCTCAAGTGGAACCATTACATTCAGTTCAGTCAATAGCTAAATTCACTGCTAGAAAGGTTGGGTCACTGTGTTGGGCCAGTATGTTTTTTTCCGCCTGAATTCATGTTGCAGATATACAAATCAACCATCCGTCCGTGCATAGAATACTACTGTCATATATGGTCAGGCGCCTTCGCTGTTCATTTCAGTGTTCTTGACAGGCTCCAAAAGAGAATCAGTAATGTGATAGGTACCGAGTTGGAGGCTCGACTCCAGCCACTTTCTCACCGATTGGATGTGGCTTCTCTCTGTCTGTTCTATAAATATTTTCAGCGCTTCTGCTTAGGCAGACTTCAGTCACTGGTGCTCCTGCCACAGGAGTTTCCTCGTGCAACCAGGCTGGTAACTGGGTCCCACCCATTCACAGTTAGATCAACAAAATGCAGACGATAATTCGACTCCATCAGCTTCTTTTCTTTCACTTTCATCCTGTGAAACTCTCTTCCATATTCTTGCTTTCCTGGGGCTACAACCCCGAGGAATTTAAATGCAATGTCAATATCCATCTCTTAATCACTTCTGTAGTTCCTTCTACATCACCCTGTATATCTTTTCTATTCTCTCTACCTTTGCAACTGTCATCACACCCGTATTCCCATCTTCTCTTGCTCCTTTCTCTGACACCCTATAATTTGTTCTTATTTCTCTTTAGTCTCTTCCTATTTAATTTCTTATGTAGCCCTATGCGCATCAGTGGCGTTACTGCCTTGCATGGAGCGAAATGATAAAAAAAAATAATGAATGGAAAATCCTTCAAGATTGCTTGTATCTGATAGCTTCTATTTCAGAACATGTTTTCAATTCATACAACAACTTTTCGATTTAATTTAGATTAAGAATGACATTCACTTTGTACAATCTTTCTTTCTGAATCTATCCCGAGGTATTTTTTATTGTCTTGCTGGATGATGAATCGTCGATAAACTGAAGACTTTCCTGTCAAGCCTTGTGTATTTCCCGCTATATGTAATGTTCAATCAAACTCTCAAAATCTGATGGCGATCAACATGTTTTCTTGCTGAATTGTTTCACATAATGCATTTTTTTAAATTTTTTGTGAAAAGTACCCTTGTGCCTGATCAAAAATTTTGTAGTAATTATTTGACTAATTGAACAATTATTTAGAGAATTTTAAAGGAAACGTTGCATGTTTTTCTGCAACTGTAGCTATTTAATGAAATCGATCTACAAGATTTATTTAATGTTCAACAAATTTATGAAATATGTGTTTTTGTTTCAACATTAGTCAGAATTAGCTGCATATCCTTTACTATCGATCTTGGTTGAGTAAACTTTTCTTGGTAGATTAATCACCTATCATATTCAAATCTTCTTTATAACTCTGATTTTACAAACATTGGTACAGTATATATTTCATACTATTTAAATATGATTGCAAAACCTATAGAACTGGTTAATCGAAACCTCATATAAATATTCTTATAATCGTCCCCGTTTTTTGAACTGTGTATATTATTCGGACTATTGTCCTCATGTTTGTTGACATATTCACGACATTTCAACTGTTTTACATTCCTACCTTCTTCAGGTTTTTTAAATCATATCATCCCAAGTTAGGCGGTAAGGCCACTGATGTGCAGGGGGCTACATAAGAGTAAAAGAAATTAGATCGGAAGAGAGTAAATACAATGACAAACCAGTTAAGAATTGGAATACAGGTGTGATGACAGTTGCATAGGTGGAGAGAAAGGAAATATTATATACAGGGTTGTGTAGAAAGAACTAGAGTCAAATGTGTATTTACATTGTATTTAAATTCTTGGAGGTTGTAGCCGTCAGGAAAGAAAGAATATGGAAGCGAGTTCCACAGGCGGAAAATGCAAGAAAATAAGCTGATGTAGTAAAATTGATTGATATAACTGTGAATAGTTGGGCCCCAATTTTCCGTCTGGTGCACGAGAAAACACCTGTTGCAGGGGCGCAAGTGATTTAAGTTCGTTGGAGCAGAAGCCTTGAAAATATTTATAGAACAGACAGAGAGAAGCTACATCCCGTCGGTGGGAAAGTGGCTGGAGTCAGGCCGCCAACTCGGTACCCATCATATTACCGATTCTCTTTTGGAGCCTGTCGCGAACACTGTGATGAACAGTGGTGGCGCCTAACCACATATCACAGCAGTATTCTATGCACGGACAGATGGTTGATTTGTCTATGTGCAAGATAACATTCAGGTGCAAAAAAAAGATCATGGACCGACACAGGTACCTAATCTTCCAAGCAGTGGATTTAGCTATTGACTCAATGTAATGGTTCCACTTGAGATCGGAAGAGAGGATAAGGCCGAGGAGGCGCAGTGTATTTCTCTCAACGAGAATCGCTCGTTCCATGCTAATGATAGGCAGGAGAGGTTGCCTGTGATGATTGACAGACAGCAGCTTGGTCTTAGACGCATTAAAATTTACAAGCCACTTCTTACCCCATCCCACCACAAAATGTAGATCCCTCTCATCATTAACAGCGAGGTTATGTTTGTCCATGTCGCTGGAGTTCTTTCTGATGTGGAAGTTAAATTATCTGCCTACTTGGGAATTGATCACGTCTGGGAGATCATTTGTGAAAATAAGGAAGAGCTTCGGGCCTAGGATAAAGCCCTGAGGGACACCAGCGTTTGTACAGTAGGATATAAAGGCATGCCCATTCAAGACGACATTCATTATGTGGAAAAATTGAATCAGATCAAGCAAGAGACCGGTGATACTATAACCCCGTATCTTGCATATTTTGATTTGAACCCTTTATTTTGATCACTACGGTATATTGTTTTAGTTCCATGAGCCATGTTACTTCTGGATGCCTCAGGTGTCTCCATTTAACTCTAAGTAGCTAGGTATTGAGCCAGGTATTGAACTCACACCTCTTTAAAACAAGCCAAGCAACTGATTTATCCACAAGGCTATGTGTCTATGAGAAGACTAGAGCGTACAACGGCCAAAACGTTGCCACTATGGCAACAGATATAAGGACAACAGTCCGAACAATGTGAATAATTACAATACCTCATCTCATAAATATATATAACTCCATTTTGTTTATTGTCTAATCCGTTTGTGTTTATTTTATTCTGGAGTTACTACGGTCATTTAGTATAAGTGTTAAGACTTGTAATTTTTATAATTGTCTATTTTTAATTGTACATTTATAGTATTCTTTTCATAATTTGTTTTATTTTCCCTTGTTATTTAAACACTTTTTATGTTGTTTTATTTAAATTTACGTTTTTTATTTATTTGAGAGACTGTATTTGTTTTAGTTTAAACGTCAAATGTCTTTTGTCTGTCTTTTTTACCAGTTTTTTTTACATGGTTCGGATTAAAAAAAGAAACACTCAATATTAACACTAAAACAGTGATTACCGAGAATATAACTAACGAAATGACGACCCAAAACGAAAAGAAAATTTTAAAAAGTAGTAAAGGACGGCAAAACTTTACAAAATGAAAATAAATATAAACTGAATTTATTAACAAAAATAGCAACAGCAAAAACAACAATGGCGTAATCGGGGAAATACTCCTATGCAAAAAAAGTAACTAACTGATCACAGCCAACAATGCAGGACAACATAAAACTTCTAAAAATAAAGGGTGGCTACAAACTAGGCTACATTTATCAACTACTAAATTACACAAACGTAACCCCTCGGCCATATTATACCCAAATACCCACTTCAGTTTACCGCTTAAGAAAATTCATTAATCAACCCATTACACAATACATAACTAATAAATACAGCGTGTCATAAACTAATGAAAGAATCCAAAACTTAAAAGCCCCCAAAATCCAATAATGAAACCATAGTCTCTCTTAACATGACTTATTTCTTTGAGAAAACCAAGAGCGAGGCAAATCTTATCAAAGAAGAGCGGCGCCTGTTAGATCCCGTGGAAATACAGAAGGTTGAGAAAGAAATTGTGTCAGTCTTGCGAATCGACAAATATTTGCGCTAAATTTTTCACAACACAAGACATTGCTGTTAAATCTTTGACGTCATTGAGTCATCAAAGAAAAAGATTATTTCATGTGGAATCTACTGTTGCACACTATGAAAATGCTTCCAATTGATATCTGATTACAAAACACCTCATTTTAAGAACAGAATATGCGGTTGAGGGTCGAACTAACGTCTCACTATATGAGGTCCCTTTTTGTTGAGGAACACTTGGCCGTGAAATAGACACAACTGGTAGCTAAATTTATGTAGCTAAATTTAGTCAGATATTCAGAGCTTTATACGACTAACAGAACGTGGTGATAGAGCTACGAGATTATGCTAGATCCTAAAGCCTTTGTATTAATTCCAACTGTCTGGATACTGACGTTCAGAAATCTTGGTCATTGTGACCGGCAGTAGACCAAAATGGGTGGAGAGAACCGTCATCTCTCTCCTTCCAACAAAAAAGGCCTCTGGGGTTTTTTCTCCTGCCAAACCAAATCTATTTTGGCTTGCGTCTGTTACTTTCCTCTCGGACGGAATGGACATGCCAGCAACCTGTACCGTTGTGGTAAATTCCCCAGTTGTGTCTATTTCACGGCCACCATTCTCTGAAAGCTTTTACATGCCGATTGTGCGGTTAAGAGGGAAAAAAGTGGGAAATGAATGATCTCTTGTAAAAAATAAAAAAAAGCCCCAGGAAGCCGGATCAATGTCCCAGAAACTATTACTTGTAAAAGCATCAACAACATCACTCTCATTACCCGATATAAGGCCAATGCCCCGGCCATCTTCTCTGAGAAAATTAGTGACAATGATCAAAATGCACTGTCTTCTGCATCAGTCAAAAAACAGCCGATATTTCTGCCACTATTCAGAAATGTGAATGGGATATTGCTAATATTATTTTAATTAGTTTCTTTTAAATAATTTATCATATTGTAATTATACAGTGATAAAATCATCAAATTGCTCCGTGTTACGAAGAAGGAGGAGCCACACGTCTCATGAACAAAATTATCTTCATATATATTGTCTCTCTATAAAATAAAACAAAAAACAAATAAAATCATGAAGTTCAGTTAAAACTCAGAATAACATCAGCTTTTTTTCTTATATTTGTATTCGAGTCGATTGTCATCCGGATGATAACTTGTACAAATTCATCGATTTCGATAAGTTATCATTTATCATAAACAGAGGAGTGAAAATTTAACATTATTTGGATATAATCTATACATTCTGAAATTATTGATTGGTAGGCGTGCTAGATTCCAAACTTTGAAATGTGGGTGTTAAAAGAAATTGCTGGTCACTGGTGTACAAAATTATCATCAAATCAATCTCGTGAGTATTAAACATCATATAATGATAATCTAAGCTAAGAATAAATTGACTATATATATATATATATATATATATATATATATATATATATATATGAGAGACAGAGAGACATACACAGAGAGACATAGACAGAAAGAGTCAGATACAGAGAGGCGTGCACTGAGTGTGAAATATTTTGTGAACATTTGAATCAACATAGCAGGGAGTCTTTCAGTTTACGCTTGGAGCGATATTCATAAAATCACAATACAATGTTGATTCCAAAGTTTTTACTGCATATATTTACAAGTGCTCAAAATATTAAAATCTCTCATTCAAAAAATATAGCACATTTTAAACTATATCTATAAGAAAAAATATAAGGAGCAATCATCTAGTTTTGTTGAGAACCATTTTTGGTCAGGTTGAGAGATTTAATTACCTCACTCTGTTTGTCAATCTCTCTCTCTCTCTCACACACACAGACACACACGCACCTACGTACACAGACATGTATATATATATATATATATATATATATATATATATATATGGATATCAATAAATATACATATACATATGCACACAACTGTACGTACTTATATATATATATTTACACGGTGTTAATGGAACAATCCTCAATGTAATATAACAGTGCTATTAAATATATTTTAATAAATATACATATCATCCTACGTCTAAAACACGACTTGGAGTTTCCTACCTATGCAATCATCAGATGCAAATAGACGTAGGATAACATGTATATTTATTAATAAATATTTATATTCTGTGTGTGTGTGCGTGTGTGTGTGTGTGTGTGTGTAACGATAAAATGTAGTTATTATATATATTTATGGGTTAAAGTACTCAAAATCAAAGATACACCTTATACATATATAGACGTGTACATTAAGGTCAATAGTCATTAGCGATGCCCTGTTTAATTCTTAAATGTAATCTTCAAGCCATCCTTATATATATATATATATATATATATATATATATATGATTAGAAATTTCAACAAATACTCGGCAATCACACCAAATTTATAAAAGTCAACAAAAATCTTATTAACTAACTGAAATTGAAAAGCAACTAACTGATCACAGCCAACAATGCAGGGCAACTTAAAACTTCTAAAAATAAAGGGTGGCTACAAACTAGGATACATTTATCAACTACTAAATTACACAAACGTAACCTCTCGGCCATATTATACCCAAATACCCACTTCAGTTTACCGCTTAAGAAAAATCATTAACTAACTCATTACACAATACATAACTAATAAATACAGCGTGTCATAAACTAATGAAATAATCCAAAACTTAAAAGCCCCCAAAATCCAATAATGAAACCATAGTCTATCTTGATGTTGAAAGTTTATTTACCAATGTACCAGTTAGCGAATGATTTATATAATTATAAAGAATATTTACAAGAATCCATCTCCCCGTCCACTAAAAATTAAACTTAATTTATTACGGAAATTGCTGTTGATTTATACCGCCGAGATTTCCTTCTATGACCATTAATATAATACTTACGTTCAGCGTGATGGCATAGAATACACATCCTATATCATCCAACAATCAACTAAAGCACATAAAGTTAAATTGTATGCTTGCAAAAGTGAATCAAAATGAGTAAAAACATTTTGGAAACACCCAGACCAAGCCAAATTTCACAAGTCAGTGTGAAAAGCAAAATTCTATACCCTAATTGGACAGGAAATCGAAAATTGGTATATGATGTCAGTCAAACGTTTTTGCACACCTAAAGAAGAAAATGTCATTTGAATCGAGTCATATGACTAGATTCACTACTTAAGGACATTCCTTGACTGGTCAAAATCAGTCAAGCATGGGTGCGGTTAGCTGACGGACCTTGTGCAATGTAACGAAAGAAATTTCAAAAAGCCGATGCGGACGCATGGGAACGTCACTGATTCAATCGACCTTTACTTCCAATTTTCTTTTCTTGGTTTTCACTCCACGCAACCAAAGAAAACAACAACAACATCAGAACGCTACTAAGTAAAATGTCTTTATTTGTTTTACCTTCTTTCTCACCCTGTCACCAAACTACCAAAAAAAAAAAAAAAAAAAAAAGGGGGGAAATAAGACTTTTCATTCTGCTACTATCAAACCATGAACTCTAAACTACTGTGGACATTTTAAATACTTACATTTTTCTTTAAACAATTTTAACTACATGCATTTTATTAATGAACATTTTTCTGCTCACAAATATTTTATAATGTTCAGTTAACAAATTTCACTTATATCTGTCTTCTTAAAATTTTGTTATTCTGTTAATAAATCTACTTTAATGTACAAATAAACATTTTATCTATCTCAGTATCTTTTTAACCGTCTAGCTTTTGATATTTAAGTTGTTGGGACTTCGAACGTGTTTGGTACAAGGCCAATTTACCAAGTATCATCTAGGACCCTACAATGGTATTTCGATGTGTTCACTTATGGGATTAATCTTTATTAGTTTCTATACGACTAACATTGAAAAATGTATTTAACACCACTAAAAACCCTTCATCTACCTAAAATATGTAGAAGATATCCTCGTCTTTCTTATAATAAAGAAGAAATATATGAACTTCAAAAAAAACTTCTAAAATAACTTCATTCTTATATTCACATTTGAACTTAATAATATTCTTTTTCTTGTTGTATTGATAAACATCGATAATAATACATTTACCATGTCAGTCAGTTAGTTAATTGTCATACGTGATACACGCTTGGGCGATCATGTCTCGAAAGTGACATGACTGACTGGGCAGAAGATTATCCCGCAGTAGGTTGCCATTGCTTTCTGCGGTAGACTGGTTGCCGACCAAGGCTATAGAACCCAATATGTTCTGTTATTTAACCCATAACTGGAAGGAATAAACGGATTAATACCTTTCCCTAGGGTATTTGCGCGTAAGTGAATGCAATGAATTCAGCTGGAATTCGAAATCGGCTCCCTGATTTCTCGTTCCGAGCCGATATCCAATGCACCACAACGCACATCCTATGTATACCATGTACTCATCTAAAAATCAACTGCCATAAACTCATGCACTATCAACTATAAAAGTGAATATTCTAATTATTACAAAATAGCGTTTTTACAAAATTTAATAAACTGTGCAAAATTTAACTCTTCCACGAAAAAAAAAAACTTTCTACACTGAATTGAAAAAGCATTAAAAAAAAAATCTTCATTAATAATGAGTAGATGATTGGTTGTTTTGTTTTATGGCATATCAACCTCGGCTGGTCATTTAATGCCAACTAAATTTTATTTATTTATTGCTGGTAATACATTTTTCTTTCAGAAATTTGTTGTTGTTTTTATATCTAGTAATACTTTTTATTTTTTGAGTATCAAGATTCATTAGGATTTGTTTTTAAAGGGATGGTTCCCAAGTCCTACCCTATTATTTAACCCACAACTGGAGGGAAGTGACGGATTAATACCTTTCTTAAGGGCACCGGTGCTTAAGTGAATGCAGGGTATTCAACTGGAATTCGAACTCGGCTCATTGATTTCTCTTTCCGAAGAAGGACATCCACTGCACCACAACGCACATCCGTCACTAATCGCTTACAGCACCTGGAATTTCCAAGTGGTCACCCATGTAAGTACTGACCCGGCTCAATGTTGCTTAACTTCGGTGATCGAGCGAGAACCGGTGTATTCAACGTGATAGACCGGAAGCCAGCTTGTAGATAAACAATTTAGACGAACTATTAGAAATATAAAAATAAATAAAAATATAAGACTTATTCAAAAAATCCCAAACATATCACCTTACTATAACGCTATCAAATACATTCTAACCACAAAGAAAATGAAAATATCCTAAAACAACTCATAAGCACTAATATATTTGCCGTTGATCTAAGTAAAGAATAAAACTAATTTCATGCTATACTAAGTTTAACAGAATCAATTTAATCAACCGCAATAACTCGTAACTCTGTAAAGTAGTCTTTTGAAAATGAACAACATTGTATTTCAATTAAAATGTCATTTGGAAGATTGATACACTTAAAAAAGCTAAATACATATGCGAACTAAGCTACAACAAAATTCTCAAGGCGGCTTACATTTCTTATGTCGGATAAAATCTCTATAACACAACATTTAAGAACTCATTCTTGTCCAGCTTCACAAAACAGAAAGTTACTTGTTGATAACACTAGTATATTACAACATGAAAATAAAAACAAACAAAAATACAAATACCTGAGGCCTTGTACATTAAGTGCAGGCAATCAACACTAAATTTAGTTATGAGTATAGCAACAATATTTTAAAATGTATATACTAGCAACATTTAAAAATTATTTTTGAACAAATTCGAACAAATTTTAATTCTACAAATAAAGTTACCTTCTTAGAACAAAAACATGTTAAAACTTTGTAACTTCAACAGTTAATTATAAAATTATTATGAAGCGCGTTACTGTTTGTCTTAGCAATTCAATCCTGAATATGAAATCGAAGGTAATTTAAAGTAAGTAGAAAAATAATAAATAAAATAAAATAAAATGTGGCTTCATGGTGTCTCTTCTACAAGTAATTTTACGGTTTTTGCTCCGATGAGCTTTGCTCCCTGGTACACACTCTACATAAATTTGCTCGAGCTACTAGACTAGCAACTAGGTCCTACACTTTTACAGTAAAAACAGTCAAATGTAGCCACCACTTCTATTCTATCAGATTCTTTTCTCGGACCTCCCGACTGTGGAAGTCTCTTTCCTGATAGTTACAATTTCCAAGAGTTTAAATGCAACGTTGATTGCCATCCCTTATCTCTTTTATTCCCACCCTTCTCTTATCGTTTCTCCCACACCCCCTATATCTTGTTCTTCTCTCTTTTGCTCTACTCTCACCTAACTCTCTTCGCACAACTATTCCCATCTTTCTCCTGTCCACTCTCGGACACCCCCTATAACCTGTTTGGCTTTCTCTTCGTTCTTCTCTCATGTCGCTCCCAGTACACCAGTAGTAGAACTGCCTTGCTTGAGGTAAAATGATTATAAAAAATATCGCCTTATTTCATGAATTTAATATCAAAATTAAATAGTCGATAAGAAAATTGGAGAAAATAAAAATAAATAGACAAAATACTTCTACATTATTCAACTAAACATGATTGAATGAAGATATGCTGGCGGAATATAAATATATGTCTGTGTACGTTCGTGTGTGAATGTGTCTGTATGTGCGTGCAAAGGTAGAAATCAGTCAGTCAGTTAAGTGTCATACGTAATACACGCTTGGGTGTTCACGTCGTAAAAGAGACATAGCTAACTGTGCTAAATAATTTCCCGCAGTAGATTGCCATTACTTTCAGCAGTAGACTGGTTGCCAACCAAGGATAAAGAACCCAATCTGTCTTGCTATTTAAGCTATAGCTGAATGGGGTAGACACGGATAAATTTTTTTCCGCTCGGGTTTTTGCAACAAATTCAGCTGAAAATTCGATTTTTGATTTCTCGTTCTAAGCCGCGATATTCACTGCAACACAATTCACATCTTTTTTTATAATCATATCGCTCCAAGCAAGTCATTTTATTGCCTCTATTTTGTAGGGGGTTGCATAGGAGAAAAGTTATAAGAAAGAGTGACAGGTTATAGGGGGTGTCAGGACGTGGGTAAGAGAAGGATGAGAATACTGATGAGAAAGGAAGGGACGGAGAATGGAGCATGAGAAAGAGAGGATGCAGGTTAGTGAGATAGGACATTACTATTGACTTTACATTTAAATTCTTTGAAATTATAGCTTTCAGATTATAGCTGTCAGGAAAGCAAATACATGGAAGGGAATTTCAACAGGCTGGAAGTGCGAGAAAAGAAGCTGAGGGAGTAGAATTTACGCTTACAATTTATTGGTTTCACAGTAAAAGAGTGGGATCTAGTTGCTAATCTTGTGGCTCGAGTAAATTTATATGCAAGGGGCACCAGTGAGCTAAGTTCGTTGGAGCAGAAGCCGTGAAATTATTTGTAGAAGAGACACAGGGAATCCACATTGCGCCGGTAAGAAAGTGACTATATCTGAACCGACAAGTCGGGATCTACCACATTACTCCGTTGAATTTTGTCAAGGACACCTAGGTGGATAGAAGAAGATCTCGACCAGATATGACAGCAGTATGCAATGCACGGGTGGATGGTAGATTTATATATGTGCAGGATTGTTTCAGGCGGAAAAACATCCTGGCCTTACACAGAGAACCGACTTTCTTAGCAGCTGATTTAGCTATGGATTCTATATAGTCATTCCACTTGAGGTCTGATGAGAGAGTTAAGCCGAGGATGTTGATGTAGAGATACAAAGATAGTTTATTGACAGAAACAAAGCTAGAGATATTATTTACATTTTGAAGCGTATATACATATGTGTGTGTGTGATTGACACAAATCTATATGAGAGAAGAATATGTTCATGTGTATCTTCTTTTACAGTCAGTCAGTTAAGTGCCATACTTCATACACGCTTGGGCGATCATGTCTCGAAAGAGACATGACTGACTGGGCAGAAGATTATCCCGCAGTAGGTTGCCATTGCTTTCTGCGGTAGACTGGTTGCCAGCCAAGGCTATAGAACCCAAACTGTCCTGTTATTTGACCCATAGCGTGAGGGAAGAGACGGATTAATAACCTTTCTCAAGAGTATTTGCACGTATATGATTGCAACGAATTCTACTGGAATTCGAACTCGGCTCTCCGATTTCTCGTTCCGAGTCGATATCCACTGGACCACAACGCACATCTTTTACAGTACTTAATCGTTTAAAAGGCTTTTTTCTGTTGATTGTACATGCGCATGAAGGAGAGAATACTCTGGAATTTTAAATGCTTATTTTTTTTCTATATTAGTGCTTGCATATATATATATATATATAGTCTACTTGATTATCATTTAGTTTATTGTTCTATTTGTTTATGATTTAACCTCTTTTGCTAAGTATCCAACGCTGAGGTATTTGAACAACTGCCAAGAAATGTCAAATGATGTTCGTCTGGTTAGTTTTATTTTGTTGTTGTTTTTTGTTTTGCGGCACACCAATATCTCAATGGGTTATTTAATGCAGACAAGAGTTTTACAATAGATTGTTATGAATAGCATATGTATTCTTTGTAAGATCAGGTTTCATTGATGTATTTTTGTAAAATGAGTTTTTTCAAGAGCCATGTATTACTAATATATATATATTTTTTCATAAAACTATATTCCTGTTAATATTTTTTTCAAACATGTATTGTTAGTAATATTTTTTTTCATAAATATATTGCTTGTAATATTTTTCCATTCAAAAATTTATTGATGGTTTTATTTTCTTCTTAAAAAAAGTACTAATGGAATTTTCACAATACAAATCAATTTTTTTACCTTCACTGTGCTTTGACCTCAGTGTGAGGGTTAAGTATTTTCCCATATTTGTAACCCTAATAGGTACTACAACTCCAGATCGGGGTGAACCTGAGAACAACAGCAATAAAGTGATGATTCCAAACTCCTCACAACTCCCAATTACAGGCCTTGATGATTGATGCAGTTTATCGTCAAGCCTGGATGATGCAGTTTATCATCAAGCCCGGCTGGTTTATCATTATACCCAGGACGCCTCATTGGGGGGCTACGCTTCTGCAGAAGTGTGGTCGGCGTATTTTGAAGCCCCAGGCGACAGGGCGGTTAAAAGTTGCATGATTATGTAATTTTTTTGGATGACCTAGGACCCTAGAATTTATGCCAGGACACGTCATTGGCGGTCACAATCTGAACAACATAAGATACACAGATGATACAGTGCTGATAGCCGACACGAAAGAAAACTAAAAAACGTCCTAAAAAAGGTAAATAAAGAAAGACGAAAGAAAGGACTACGAATAAACTACAAGAAAACCGAATGCATGGTCATCAGCAAACAGAGAAATCCAAAATGCCAATTAAAGTTTGGGGATACTAAAAACAAGCAGGTACAAAAATTTAAGTACTTCGGAAGTGTTCTAACGGAAGATGGAAATTGCGTCTCTGAAATTCTAAGAAGAATTGGCATGGCGAAACCGAGTTACAAGGTCAGGATCGATTTAATTACAGCCACTTTGTTCAATTTTGTCAAGAATCTCGGGACATAATACTAAACCAGATAGAGTAGCAATATTCAATTTACAGACGAATGGTACATTTTTAAGTATGCGGGTTGGATTCTAATAAAAAAAATTGTTTGTCACGACACAGTAAACCTTCTTTCCCGGTTGTAGTTGTAGTAATTTTTTCAATATAATAATTCCACTTCATGGCAGTGTAAAATGTGAGACCAGAAATGTTTGAGTTTGAATTTTGTTTAACGGTATATCAATCTCTGTGGGTTATTTAATGCCAAAATGGTAGAGGCTTAGGGTACTTTTTAATGTTTTAAAAAACTGAAGATGTCTTCTAGTGTTGTATCCAAACATTTATTGCTGGCAATATTTCCTTTAAAATTTGTAAAGGTAATAAATTTCTCTTTCAAAAATGTATATTTTCTATAAAGGTCTATTTTTATGTCTATATTGCTATATAATTTTATATTTTCATACTGTTTTGACCCCAGTGTGAGGTTAACTATTAGCCCATAGCTGGGACCCTAACAGGTGCAACCATTCCGGATCAGGGTGGATCTGAGAACAACAGCAATTAAGAGGTGGTTCCATGCTTCTCACAACCTCCCAATCAGAGGCTTTGCTGCCGGGTGCAGTATACCGTCATACCCAGGACGAACCATGAGTGTGCAATGAGTTGGTCTTTAAGAGGTTACACTCAGACATACTAATGGCAGGCAGGACTGGTTGTCTAAGGTAAAAAACATTTTTGTTTTGCAGACATTGAATTTTACAAGCCATTCCTTGCCGCAGTCAAGTACTTTTTCTAAGCAGTTGTCAGTTTTCATTTGTCGGACGTATCACTTAGAAAAAAGTAAATCCTTTTTTCTGTTTTTTTCTAAATCCATTTTAAAATGTCACAAATTGTTGAGTCTCTTTATCTTCAAATTTTGACGTTCAGTTCATTTGAGTGCAAGTGAGTACAAACAAAACATTTTATAGAATTGTTGTGTCCTTTCATAATATCGGGATTATATAATCAGTATGGCACAAACCGAAATCTCCATATTTCGAGATCGGGATAAAATGATATGGTTAGAATGTTCGTCTCACCAGACATTTCATGCGTGGGAAGTTTTCTTTTTATTAAATATCACACTTTTATATCCTTGTAAGGCTCTGAAGCCATAAGAGATTAACAGACTGCGATAGACAGAAGGCTGAAATAGATGCAACAGATTCTGATGTTTCCGCACGGACAAATAATTTAGTCATAAAAGATCATTAACAAACGAAACTACAATTCAATTTTCTCGTAGGAAAAATATGATAAATAAAAGAGAAAAAAAATCCAGTATGGTTCTTTCATTGGATAAACAAGAAGCCCGTCCTTCAGGAAGGAACCTAACTGAGGTTGAAAAATCTGCCATAGGAACAAATTCCTACACAAAGAATGAATCTTCAGGTCCCCACAACAGGCTAATTCTAATGATGGCCCTGAAAATGTTCTATCTAGATCTATATATTTAAAGAAAAAAAAATGGTCTCGTGGTGAGTACAAAGTCGTTAACACTGCATTTCATGAAGCTCTACCCCACCCACAAAAAAACACCACTCACCAAACATATGACATTTGGCGAGATAAGATTAGACTAAAAAATAGAAAGTAGATTGACGAAAATAAATTAGCCAATGTACGATGAAACATCATGCGAAATAACTAATTGACAGAGGCTGAAGTGAATGAGATAAAAAGAATTGCAACCAGAATAGACGAATCAACAAAATATAAAAAGGAACCTGAATCAGAAATAAAAAATAGTAACATCACTCAAGCCACAGGTCATAATGTAGAAATCGTGATACACACAAATCACTGTGAAGATAATGCTGTAAGTTTAGAAGTGCTGGAAAGGTGTGATCTGAGTCAGTTACAAGACGGCAATAAGTTCATATATATATATATATATATATATATATATATATATATATATTGTGTGTGACTATATCAAAAATCAAAAAATAATAGCAATAATAATAATAATAATCAGAATAATGTAAACTGTTGAATTTGCTTTTCTATGAAAAGGCGTTTGAGTTGATATCTGCCACATTTAACTAACAGTTATTCTTATATGTACTTAATTAAATGAACAGCACGAACACAGATCAAATAAAAATTACAAAAGGATATTCGATTTCAACTGAACAATTTACTGCAGATATTAGAAGTATTATTCAGAAAATTAACTTGGAATGTATGTCAGTAAATATAGACAGAGAATATTTAAACCATCTGTAAGTTGCTGACAAATTACCTATTTTATGAAACACTTTACAAAAAATACTAAGTGACCTGAAGTGGAAATATATAAATAAAACAGAAATCATTTTCTGTTGAATATCCGAGAATGTTCATAGATTAAAATAGAAGAATAACAACATTTCAAGAACAAATATAATTTGGATATGTAACGGCATTAAACAGGGAGGTAAAAAGTTGATTTATGACAATAAGATAGATTACATTTAATAAAAATAGAGATAACAAAAACATTTCGAAGTTATAATTGTATAATGACTGTATGATCACAACGATGTTGTATGATTTTGAATCATCAAAATTAAAAACAATGTTTCTGTAATATAAACTCAGAAACGCAAAAATATCAATTGTAGAAGCAATGCTAGAGAAATGAATTGAATGACAGAAAATGAAGAGAGGCGGAATATATACGAATAACATTATAAGAGACAGAGAAAAAGGTTGCTTCGTTCGCAATTTATGCGTAAAATATATTATATGTTAATAATGTGGAGTCTTGCAAGACAACATTTAAATCGTCAAAGTCAGTCGTTATATTAGCATTCAGTAGTCAGCTAAATAAGCAACTGAAATTGTATTATCTTGTTTTTATTTCTAGACAATGAACCAGCACTACTTTTCATGAATGGATCAGTTCATTCATTATAGTAATTAAGATAAATGGCTCTTAATAAAGCTTATAGTAAATATGTTGGATTAAGAGCTATTTACATTGCTTTATCGGTTTGGAATGAGAAATCAGAAAGCCGATTTCGAATTCCAGTTGAATTCCTTGCATTCACTTAATCACAAATACCCTTGGGGAAGGTATTAATCTGTCTCTTTTCTCCAGCTATATGTTAAACAGTAGGACAGCTTGGGTCCTATAGCCTTGGTCGGCAACTAGTCTCCCGCAGAAAGTAATGACAACATACTGCGGGATAATATTGTGCCCGGTCAGTCATGTCTCTTTCGAGACATGATTGCCCAAGCGTGTATCACATATGGCACTTAACTGACTGATCCTTTTTTACAACAAGGAAATGAAGTAGAAAACTGAAAATAAGACTAGGGCATATAATATCAGATTGACGAACGTGTCATTCAAGGATTTATAATCGTATTCCTTCTGTTGCGAGCTATTGATAGCTGCTCTATGATCAAGCCCCATGATCTGTGATAATTCATTTATAGAGATGATAGCAAAACATATGGACGGTGTTGTATGCATATTACAATAGATCACTTACTTTCATTTAACACACCGTTAAAAACCGGCTAGTAGAAATGACAGCCAAACTAATTTGACGATATACGGCGTCTCATTCTGTCAGCTAGCAAAGATTTTGAGGACACAATTACAATTATTAAGAGAAGACATAAAGAGGCGTCTGTCGTGATCAGAATTAACACGTTGCTACAGCCATAAAACGTTATTCCTATGAAGTATAACGGTTTAACACGCAGATGTGAACCAAGAAGAAGTTTGTGGTTCATCTGCTATATATGAGTAGACACAGAAGAATTGATGCCCCTGTATATCTAAACTTATTTATAAATGGAACGTTGTGTGAGTGTGTGTGTCTGTGTGTGTGTGTATATATCCGTTACCTATAGACTCCGAAACGGCTGAACCGATTTTCTTGAAAATTTACACAGTTGTACTATAATCGTCTGCGAGTGTTCTTAGCTAGGGTTTGTGTCGAGGTACCCCCGATAAATATCGAAAATCGATAATCGAAAAAAATCGGGTTATAGAAGGATTGGTCCGATTTTAATAAAATTTGTTACACTCATGGACAAAGACATAAGAAACGATATTCAGAAGTTTCAAGGTTGCAGTTCTTAAAATAGTGCAGAAAATCGATAATATATATATATATATATATATATATATATATATATATATATGTAAGGCAAGATGTTTGTGTGTGTGTCTGTTTATCTGTCTTATGTCCTTTATACAAATCCACACTTTTTATCCGATTCTCACCAAACTTCACACAAATATTCCTTAGGCTGAGTCTGAGCTCCAGAACCATGAATTAGTTTTAAAGCTTTCATTACACCCGAGCAACGCCGGGCTATACTACTAGTACCATATAAAAATGTCATATAATACCCCCCCCCACACACACTTATATATATATATATATATATATACGAAATTATTTTTTATCATTATTTTTTTATCGATACTCGTATTTAAGTAGATATTCTATTTATAATAAAACAGTATTATATATTTTTTTCTACCGGCCTGATTATTTACGATAAAATTTTGTTACGAAGATGTCTGTCACTCGACAGGATTAAAACCTGCAAGCCCTATCCATATAGAGGAAGCCAGTAATTTATCTAGCGCGTCTTAGACCTCTCGACCACAAATGACCAACAGTCAAAACGCAGTCAAAACGAGACTATATAACATAATTTTCGAATAAATTCGAGTATCGATAAAATAATGTTCAAACAAATCATCTCACATTGTCGGTTGTTTAAATTCTGTAATATATATATATATATATATATATATATATATATATAGATATATATATAGATATCTCATGCAGCACATATATGCGTTTGCATGTCTTCCAGTACATATGTGGTGCATCACATATATGCATCGTTTAGATCGTGCAGTAGATATGCGTTTGTGTGTTCTGTATTACACATCAATTGATAATTTCTAGTTGCATCTAATTACATTATCACGTACCAGAAATAGAATTATATTCGGACAAATTCCAACGAGATACTTACATACACATTTATGCAAAAATTATAATTTCCCCAGTCACATTTAGTCAGAATAATCGGCCCCACGAGTCAAAATAAATTGGCCGTGTAAATTGACGAAAACGGAATAGGATGCTGGCCTATTATTCTCAAGCACTCATTGATTCACGTCAGATGCGAGTAAAAGTTCCCCAGGGGTTACAATCCCAGAGAGGGACCCAAGTCTGCATATTATCACCAAGGACGAAGCCTAGAAGGAACCTCCCGCGGCATTTCAATTCAATGTAAATGCATCTTCATTAATTAAGTTTGCGTAAAGTAAAGCGCAGTTTATTAACCGCTAGCATAGTGCGAGAAATGAAATAAAGAAGTTTCGTTTCGTATTTTTGATCAGTATTCAAAGGGAAAATACTTTTAGTCGTTGCGTATTAAACACGAACCTAACCATTGTTTTTCTAATCAATATATAATCCGCAAGTCTTTGTTTTCGCTCTCTGATTTAACAATTAACTTATTGAGTTTGTAAAAGCTACCAGATGTTGTTTCTGAATACACATTTGAAAACATAGCCTTGTTGAAACATTCTCAAAATATATTAAAAAAGTATTTTTAAAATATAAATAATTATTTATATATATATATATATATGTGTGTGTGTGTGTGTGTGTGTATTTATGTGTGTGTGCACGCAAATGTGTGTATGTTAAAATGCAGAGTTAAATAACCTTAAAACGCAGACCATGAAAAAGTGCTTAATGCCGTCATGAGAGAGCATTTATATTACATTTATCATAAAAACGTTAGAGTGTCTAGATGATCAGACACACTACCAGTTTCTTCAGGCGATCGGTATCAGACAGTTTGGTGATATGAATATTTATACCCACTCATTTAATTTGATATATATTACAATGAGAGTAGTTAGCGGATATATGTTATACAATAACAAATAATACGACCAAAGATCGAATAGCCATTACGAGAAAAATAATATTGATTTTAAAAAGTAGCAGACATAATTTTAGTTGTGCCAAAAGTAGTATGAGATGTCACAGAAGAAACTGGAAATTATGAATTTCCTTTTAACACTAGCAGTATAGCCCGGCGTTGCTCGGGTGTAAAGAAAGCTTTAAAACTAATCCATGGTCCTGGAGCTCAGACTCTTTGAACGTTGGCACGAAAGACTAAAAAGCAATAGTTGTTTCCAGTTAAAGCGAAACCGTAGACTGAAATAAAATTGAATGAATGCAAGTCAAATTTTGATTTCCTGGTATCGATATCAAATTTTTCGCACTATTGTAAAAACTGCAACCTCGAAACTTCTGAATATCGTTTCTTATGTCTTTGTCTATGAGTGTATCAAATTTGATTAAAATCGGACCACACCTTCTATAACCCGATCTTATTTGATTATCGATTTTCGATATTTATCGAGGGTACCTTGACACAAAACCTAGCTAAGAACACTCGTAGACGCTTATAGTACAACTGTGTAAATTTTCAAGAAAATCGGTTCAGACGTTTCGGAGACTATAGGTAACGGACACACACACACAGACGCACACACAGACAAAGTTCCATTTATAAATAAGTTTAGATTAGATAAAGAAATTGATTAGAAAACTAGAAAGAATAAGTATAAAATAGGTCACGTATGATTTTATTATTCCATGAAACATACTTGCATGAAGACATGGCTCCTATATATATATATATATATATATATATATATATATATATATATATATATATATATAGTGTTAAATTGTAATGGTACTTAGTTTTAAAGTTGCTGGTGTTTTACTAGTTTACTTTTGGAAAGGCATTTTAAGTAAGCAAATATTTTGTCATATGGTGCTCGACATCAATGTAAGGAGAGAGTATTAATAAATTTAATGTAGGGAAAATTGTCGTGTTATTTCAGTCATGACTACTTCGATGTTTGGTGAGGGAACTTTTGCAATGCATTCATTCTTTAAGATCATTTCGTTGTACTTTACTGTTATTCATTAATTATTTTGTATTTTTATGGAGCACTATATATAAAATGACACCAAGTTTTATATCAATACAAAATATGACTGAAATAACAACACTCAACAAAGCAATTAGCGTCTCGAATATATATATATATATATATATATATATATATATATAAGTCTGTATGTGTGTGTGCTTAAAGTTTATCACAGTATGTTATAACATCACTAAAAAGTATCTATTTTTTCAACACTTCTTGTGTCATGTCAAGTGATTGTACTGATTGTAAGATGAAGAAATTTAAAAGGTTAAAAATAACCAAACTCCTTGAATAGGGAATACATTGTTACGTATTTTGTGATGACCAATCAAATACAAAACCTGTATTTTGATTGGTCAAAAATTCACTGAAACCAAGAGTTTGGGCTCATATCGTTGTTCAAATGTTGTTGATCATAACAGATTTTCTCCTAGAAAAGGAATCAAGGACCCTTTGAGTATGAAATCAAGACTAAGGCTTTATTGAGAGCACAAAATGTTTCATCTACAGCATAATACGCATAATATTATATGACTTTTATTTAAGTATTATGGAAAAAAAATTCCTTAACTTTTATGTTTATATGTGTCTGTACATTGAAAAATATTTTGAATTCACAGGTTCACACACGATGTCGTGATTGTGTTTTGTGACATTAACTTTCTCAGACAGACTCTTTCGAGAAAAATGTTTACTTCTCTTCGAATTCAGCACAAAATCATTCACGTCACTGATTATTCATTTCAGTGAATTTGAATAAACAATGGCAAAAGAATATTTTAATTATCTTATCATAGAAATATATGAAGTCATCACACTTGATATATATATATATATATATATATGTGTGTGTGGGGGGGGGTAGATGGTTGTGTGTGCAACAAACCAAAATATTGATAAAAACAACAAAAGTCCCTGTCAAGTGACCAAAGAAAATAAAGACAAAATCAACCAAAAAACAAGTGAAGAGCCATAATGGACATCGAACACACACACACACACACACACACACACACACACACACACGTATATACACGCAGAAATATATATACGGAGTGCGATGGGTGAATTATCGTCTAAATTAGAAAAATTAAAAATAACATTGACATCTCATTTTTACAAATATACTTACCAAATTGTACAGTCAGCATCATACTATTTGAAGTGATCAGTTTTGATGTCGACATTACATCTCCATTCATCTTCCCACAGACTCAACACAGAGAACATAATGTGTCTTGAGGCAGAAGTGCTACCTTAAGTTAATAGGGTGGCTGCTGGAAGACCCGATGTCTAGCAACAAGACTGTGCTTCATGCCACACAAGCGGGAGAACCCAGTCAGAAAAGATCTGCGTCCACATCACTCCCTACATCTGGCTACTAAACTCCGCATACTGCAACTGTCTTGATTATTATATGTGGGGCGCAGTTGAGTGAGAGACAAAAAAGATTCTTGTAATACGAAATATGAACTGCAGGCAAGGATTATGACAGGAGGTCGTCTAGAAAAGATGCAGAAGTTTCCAAATTCGTCTAGAGGCCTATTAAAGCCATTAGCGATTTTATTGAATAGAAATACTAAAGAGTAAATATATTGAATAAAATCGTTAATGGCTATTTTTGTGTACGTTTGGTAAATGTGCCTGTTAAAAACGAGATGTCAATGTTATTTTCATTTTTGTGTTATTTAGACTATATTTATCCATTAAACAGTATATATATATATATATATATATATATATATATATATATATATATATGGAGTAGATAGATATATCTATCGCCCGGTTCACACTCCACCTCCACCCACGTCTACTGAACAGGTTAAGAGGCTCATCAATTGTTCCCTGTTTAGGATGTGTTTTCCGGCTTTCTCTTTTCCAATCTTTTCACTATTACGTAGCCCTCTGCACATCAGTGGCGTTACCGCCTTGCTCGGGGTGATACAATTAAAAAAAATACATATGGGGTGTCTATAAATTTCGTGTGCAGTTTTAAGAAATTATAACTTTATTTGTATTTGCGATAGAAATAATTTGTAAAAAAAAGAAATCTACTTTTTTTAAGGTTTATTAAAATTTTATTTAGGTTTCCACATGTCCTCCATCATTAGTAATACAGAGAATAATACGATTTTTCAGTTAACGGAAAACATTTGCCAATGTATTTACAATAATGCCTACAACCACCTTAGTTATTTTAGGTTTGAAATCTTCTAATGAACTAGATTTGGTTTCGTACACATATGTTTTGATATGTCAGTTGAAGCCATGAATCAAATTGATTCCGAAAACTATTGGAAATGTTGTGGTAAATAACTATAACTAAAACTAGGTAGATTAAACTTTATAACATTTTTTACAGATTGATTCTATCAAAAATACAAATAAAGTTATAATTTTTTTAACGTACACAACAACCTTATGGACCACCTAACTAACTCGGATATATATATATATATATATATATAATTTTTACAGTATTGTACACACTGTACAGAAGGGTCACTTGAGGTAAAAGACTTTGTCAAATGGTATTGTAAATAGATAGGAGGGAAGATAACGGTTGAATCTCAACTTTAACATGTCAAGAGTGTAGTTATTGGGGAGTCCTTAGAACGCGGGAAGGGAAAAAGCGGTTTGAGTGGAACTTACTTCTCACTGATGGAATACAGAGGAAATGTGGGTGTTTTGCAGCTATCTATGTGGCATGGCGTGTCTTAGACGTGAAGGTCAGATTTGGTGAAACGAATTGATGCCGTTTGTAAGAGCACTTTCCATGGTAGTAACGATAGAGCAATGTAAACCTCGCCACTTTCCTTCTGTGAAAGAGAGGTTAGTATGTGAAAAATAATTTAACCCCAACAAAGACTGGGGAACACTTTTGAAGTCTATCAAGATTGGAAAGTTAGGTCTGGGCTGCTCGTGCCCAAATATGGCAGCAGTAATCAATTTTCAGCTTGATCCGGCTCTTATAAATGTAGAAAATATTATAAGGACTCAGGGACTTACTGAAGCGGTATAAGGAGCCTATCATTTTATCTGCATCTCTCGTGATAAGTCTTATATTGGAATTCCAACTGAGGTTGAATGTGAGTCTAAAGTCCATTACCCTCCCAAGGCACGGGTCCACCTCCAGAAATTTTCACATACTTACTTGTCTTTGCTCGGGGTCTGATCTGTGGTGGTATAATCTAACCAGTTTTGTTAGGGAGACATTGAATATAACAAGCTAGTTTAGTGTTAGAGCGGAAAACAGGTCAGCTGTCAATCTCACACTGTCAAAACTTTTGGAAGTCCACGTATATATCGTCGTCTCATCGGCATAGATGTTTTCAAGTAAATGGGGTACCTTCTTAGGTAGATCATTTATGTAAATCTAAAAGAAGTTTGGTTTAAAAAGTGATCCTGGGAATGATACACAGCATAAAATAAATATGCTAATATGGATAATTGCCAAGCGAAAACACATATACTCGAGGTTAGGGAATCCCATATCGTGGCGATTTAGGTAGTCGAGTTTTGTTATAATGTGTATCCCGGAATTGTGAGATCCTGAAATGGGATTGAGTATTAGCTCACTGGTACCCACTATATAAGAATTTCCTTGAGCCACAAGATTAGCAACTAGGTCCCATTCTTTTGCTGTGAAGCTAATAAATTGCAAACGCAAATTCTACTCCAGCAGCTTCCTTTCTCGAACTTCCCGCTTGTGGAATTCCTCCGCATACTTGTTTTCCTGACAGTTACAATCTCCAAGAATTTAAATGTAAAGTCAATAGTCATCTCCTGTCTCCCCAACTTAAATCCTCTCTTTCTCATGCTTTTCTACATCCACCCCACTCACATCATTACTCTCTTCCCTCTCCTACTCTCTTCCTGACACCCCCGCAACCTCTCATTCCTAATAACATTCCTCCTCATCCATCTCAGTCTCATCAATATTCTCTTCCCTCTACTACTCTCTTCCTAACACCCCCTGCAACCTCTCTCTCTCTTCGTAAAATTCCTTTTATGTAACTCCCTGCACAACAGTGGCAGTAAAATGCCTTGCTTGGGGCGATACGGTTAAAAAACAATGTTAACCGCTTCAGACAGAAACAAAACGTGAGAGTTAAACTGAAAAATGGAATTCCACTTCTAGAAAGTTGGAACGTGGATTTTTTACATCGGTGTGGGTGATGGCATATCTAGGGTCTACTTTTTGTCGTAGGGTTTGAGAGTTTTTTTCATTTTCAATTTGGTTGTTTTCATGTTTGTTTTTGATTGGTTTAGTAGTCGATTAGTAGGCAGTGAGGCAAGTACCCAATAGAGATTCACACATAAACATCCTGGCTTACTCGCTCGGAGATCCTACCAAAACACTATCCATCATCATAGCATCGAGATATACCAACAGCACGGTCCAGAAACGATTCACAAAAATCTCGTACAATAGGCCCGATATTCTACACCTGCTGATAGGATAGCCTACTTTGAAATAAGTCGAAGGTTTGGTTACCTGACTACCACGGGAATATCACCAAAATCTAGAAAGTGTTTACGTTCAGCACCCTTAATAAGAAGAAAAATTAACCAGGAAATATTCAGGCATGATACCCTGAGTATATGTGTTGCGTCCGCCTAGATATCAAGGCAACAAAAGTCTACATTGAGTTTGAGATATCGCAATTACCAGATCCCAACTAAGAAAACACTTTCATATACATGAAGACTAGGTTGTTCGGGGATACATGCGCATCCCCTACAACCATTTGTGTTAGTATCGGAAGTATAGTCGTTAAGCTGAGGGCATAGAGAAGGAAGATATTTATTTTATTTAAGACAGAGAGACAGAGAGAGACAGAGAGAGAGAGAGAAAAAAACAAAGATACAGAGACAGCGATAAACAGAAAAACAGAAAGAAAGGTGAAAAAAGTATCGTGTTAAAGAGTAATTATTATTTTCACAGACACAAGAAAGGGAGTCACTGTTGTTCTGGAAATTCTATAAAGCTGGCTGTTTAGGTCAAATATTAATGATGGGAATGGCAGAAATAAGATTTTAACTTAGTATAAGCCCCAAAATCTCTTCTTCGAAAGGACTACATATTTGCTGACCGGCTAGTGTATCAGGCCAGAAAAATCTTTCAGTAAATATGCTATCGGCAATTAATTTTAATTTAAATTAAAAATGTAAAAAAGTCAATGAACACTTAACATTAAAGAACAACAAACATTTAAAAATAGACAAATGAAAATGCTCACATGAGACAGTCAAAAGCCATATTAAAAGATCAAGGAATGGATTCTCTAAGCATAAACACACACACACACATACACATATATGCATGTGTACATTTGTTTACATTAATTTAAAGTAGGTGCGTATATATCTGATCTTCATAGATGGTTATGTGCGTGTGTGAATACAAGAGTGTATATATCTATATCCATAGGATATTTGTATATATATATATATATATAGCTATGAATTCTATATAGTTATTCTACTTGAGGTTTGATGTGAGAGTTAATCCGAGGAGGCGTACTGTTTTGCTTTCAGGGAGAGAAGCCTGATCCATGTTAATGAACGGGAGGAACAATTGTCTGTGATGGTTAATAGATAGCAGCATCATTATCGAAGCATTAAAATTTACGAGCTATTTCTTACCCAGTCCACCACGGATTTGATATCCTTTTCAATCTTGGCAGCAAGGTTTGCTTTGTCAGCCTCGGCAGATTTTTGATCGAGACAAGAGTAAACCGTAGTGTCGTCAGCGTACATGCCTACTTGGGATGTTATTACATCGTGAAGATCGTTAATATAGATAAGGAAAAGCGTACGACCTAGAATAGAGCATTGAGGGACACCCGCGTTCGTGTGAAAGCATTGGGAGGCTTCTCCGTTCAATACTACCTTCATTGAAAGGTACGGCTGGATTAGGGCAAACAATTGTCCAGTTTCACCATAGCATTTAGAAGGCCAACATACCAGACTCTGCCAAACGCTTTGAAAATGTCAAGGTCAACAGTTCGGGCTTCGCCGTTCTTGGCGAGGGCCGGGTGTATCTATTCAGTGATGGTCATGAGCATATCAGTAGTAGACCTGCTATAATGTTTGCCACAGAAGAGTCTGTGGACTGAGAGATGTTGTACCACTTCGGCGTTGATGATGGCTTCGAACACTTTGTCAAAGATCAGTAGGAGGCTGATAGGGCGATAATTAGCGGAATCAGAGGGTTCTCAAGTACGTTTATATATAGGAACCACGAAGAAGAATTTTCAGCAGGCAGGAAAGCAAAAAGCAAAGAGGTAGTAGTTATAGACTTTAGCGAGAACAAAGGAGAGTTCAAGAGCACAATGATTGGTATTCCGTCGCCACCGCTCGCCTTATGGGGGTCAAGCTTAGAAATTATTTTGGAGATCACCGAGGGAGTGATTTGTATACCAGTCAGTCGGTCCTGGGTCTAAGGAGAGAAATCGGGTACAGATACTCCAGACAAGTCCACCGCCGATCTAGTGGAGAATCTGTGAGCCAAACACTCAGCCTTGTCTTTTGAAAGATGAAGACCTCAAATTCTTTGATTAGAGGGGTTATTGATGGCTTACTGTTGTTCAGCACGCTTTTAAAGATTCTCCAGTAGTCTTTGAAGCCGAACTTACGGGATGCTATGCGCTGCTTCATTGTGGCTGCAAACATCAGCTTAGCTCCTTTAAGTGTCTTCTTGCACTCATTGCAAGCCGAGGTAAAACGGCGCCTGTTATGGTCCGACACGTGACTCCTGTAAAGCCGAAAGAAGTGATTTTGGTTGGCGATGGCAGCTGAGCAGGCAGAGAAAAACCAGGGGGATGAGTGGGATTTGAGTCTCAACTTTCTGGCAGGGATGAATGCATCGATGCCAGCCTTAACCCAAGAGGAGACATCAGCCGCACAGTCTTCAACAGGAAAGCTAAATACTTTATTCCAAGGGACGTCACTCAGTAAATCGAGGAACGAGTCCCAATCAGCTCATTGGTAGCAGTAAGATATTCTGCTGGTCTGAGGTTCTTGGGTGGAGTGGAGGCGGAAGAAGATGTTGACGAAAACTACCGCATGGTCCGAGTTTCCTAAAGGGCAGAGTTGCTTGACATTGCGAGTGTCAGGGGTGGGGGTAAAGCATAAATCTAGTAGTGAGTCGTGTCCATTAGGGTTATTAGAGAAACGCGTGAAGAACTCCACCACCTCCGTAAGAGACAGAAATAAATAAAAACTTTATTGTGTGTACACCAGCAAGATCTGTGACGGAATTATCCTGTCACTCAGCATAATGGGTGTTAAATTCGCCAAACACAAATATATAGGCAAACGGATGGGAGGAAATGGCCTTGTCGATATTATTTGAGATGCTGTCAAGAACGGAGCAGTCGGGAGGTGAGGGGGAGCGGTAGATACAGAAGAGATGGCTAACTGAGCTTAGAAAGAAGAGACGGAAACATATAAGAATGATGTAGGGATTCAAGAGAGATCATTCTAGCTAGAGAAGGCGTTCATTAACACCATGTCCATGCATGTGGACATTGAATCCTTCCTGAAGAGGGGAAGGAAACCAGAGAGAGAGAAGTCAGAGGATGGAATTGAGGGGTTGAGATTAGTCTCACAAAGCGCTAGGATGCCAGGGGACTTTTGATGAAGAGAAAGAATCAACGCTACAAAAGTTGCTTCGGATACCCTGGATGTTAGTAAAGGAAATGTTAAGAAGTTTAGGTGTTTTTATTTGCATGATTTAGCTTTTTTTAAGGAGATATGGATGTTCATGTTTAATGTTGTTGTTGAAGAGAGACATTGAGTATAGGAGGCAAACGGTCATTAGCTGCGAAATGCACTGGAAGGGAACTGGCTCGGGGTGCAGCAAAGAGTAGCAGGGATACCTATCCATGCGCAACATGGCACTGTAAGAACCCCGATATTATGCAACTGTTGATCAGAGTGGCCGCAAGAGGTAGAGCTCCTAACTAGCAGACGGAAGCAGCAACCAGAAAATTGCTAACCCGGTACCCTCACAAAGACGTTGCCATCGACCACGTACATCGCAGGAAAATCGCAGAAGCACAATTACTGAGGTCTGAAGAGAAAAAGAGAGTCGAAAACCACTTCCTGAACAGGGAACTATGGATGAGCCTCTACACCACTTCAATAGATGTGGGAGGAGTGTCAACCGGCCGATAGAAAAGTCTATCTACTCCAATAAAAAAATAAAATAAAATAAAATAAAATAAAATAAATGTTTAAAATCCAAACTACCTTCAAAAATTTCTAACAAGACAAAAAAGATAAACCAACTAGAAGAAGGTTCAATTGAACAAAGTAAATCGTCGTAGAGAAATGCAAACAAATGATGACTTACACTGAAGGAATTCAACTCTGAATAGAATCTAGCCCACAGGACATGCGAGAAAAAGTGGCGATTTTTAAGAGGTGGGGAGAAATAAAGTTTTTATTTTTAGCAAAGTCCAATAATCGGGATGGGCTGGAAAATCAGATATGTTACTACCGCATTACCCTATCTATATGAGTGACCCACTAGCAAAGAGGGGTTTTCATCCGGGTGATAAAGAGAAAAAATGGAATTAAAGTCCAAACTACCAGTAATAAAGATTTTCGACAAGTTAAAAAAGATAAACCAACTCAGAAAACGTTCAATTTCAAAGTTGTGGTCTGTTGTGATGATCGGATTATCTCGTCGAAATAAGTGATAATTTATAACCACTTTGGAAGATGTTTTGAGTTTACCTATATATATATACTAGCAGTATAGCCCGGCGTTGCTCGGGTGTAATGAAAGCTTTAAAACTAATCCATGTTCCTGGAGCTCAGGCTCTTTGGACGTTGGCACGAAAGATTAAAAAGCTATAGTTATTTTCAGTTAAAGCGAAACCGTAGACTGAAAGATAAATAAGTCAAATTTTGCTTTCCTGGTATCGATATCGAATTAGTGTTTTTCGTCAGAAACTGAATTTTGAAGGCTAAATAAGTCATCTGAGTAAATGGTATCATGGCTGAGACTAGGAACTACAATTATAGCAAATTAAAGCCAAACTCGAAGCAAAAACTAAAATAAAAGGGCCGAAAAAAATACAAACATACATGCAAATAAACAGACACACACACAAACATCTTGCCTTTTATATATATATATAAATCTCAAGAATATCGGCTCAGCCGTTTTGGAGTCTATAGGTAACGGACACACACACACACACACACTGACACACACACAAAGTTTCATTTACAAATAAGTTTATATATATATATATATATATATATATATATATATATATATCCTTAAAGAGAGTGGACGTCATTTTAACCCAAACCCGAGGAACCTTTCAGCCAACACTTGTCAAGGGTTACGTTGGCAAAATTATAAATGGGTATAGAGGAGGACACAACAAAAAGGGAATACTTGCAATACTGGGAGAAGATGGAATTCGTTTAAAAATAAATTTATTGAAAAAATATTAAGAAGTGAGGGGGGTGTAAACATATAAATCCCACAAGAGTGAAATAATTTTTTTTTTTTATTTCACTCTTGTGGGATTTATATGTTTACACCCCCCTCACTTCTTAATATTTTTTCAATAAATTTATTTTTAAACGAATTCCATCTTCTCCCAGTATTGCAAATATTCCCTTTTTGTTGTGTCCTCCTCTATACCCATTTATAATTTTGCCAACGTAACCCTTGACAAGTGTTGGCTGAAAGGTTCCTCGGGTTTGGGTTAAAATGACGTCCACTCTCTTTAAGGCTATTTGTTATTTCTGCGGGTACAAATCTTTGTTTATATATATATATATATATATATATATATATATATATATATATATATATATATATATATATATATACTTACCACCAACCTCCACATACACATATACGTATAGATAGATACAAAAAGGAAAGACTCAAAGACTGCATAAGAGGATGGATCAATAAGGCTGTGGCGTGAGACATTTATTAACTATATTTTGATGCAAAATTTCCGTCGTACAATATTTGTTCTAACCAACACATAAATAAGCGTTATTTAAAGGCATTGACAAAAAGGAATGGCTTATGTTAAAAGTTTACTGATTGAAATAAATGAATGGGTCGTCCAACAACCTACAGATAAATATAAATTTAGATAAATAATTACGTTGATATGAATTACATGTCTATATTTTAGTTTTCAACTAACTTCATCACAATGACTTTATTTTGATATTGATGTTTTCAGTTGAAACTAATTTCATTTCAGTTAGTTATATATGAGTATAGGTAGAAATCTATTAAAACGTTGTTCGATCGTAGATGACAGTGACATTTTTATTCGTTTCCCATTCTGACACTGGGACAGAGATCTGGTGTGATGATGCATTATAATAAAGACTTTTACAATTCGGTTTTGCTTCCGGTTACGTTTAACGTTTCATTAAAGGTTAATCAAAGATCTGTTGAAATATATGATCCTGTATATTTGGTTGAGATATTTTTTTAGCAACAAAGCAGTGTTTCAGTCTATTCTGTATCCCACACATTTGAAAGCTGCTTTTCACAACAAAGATATTGTAACAATTTTACCGGAGATTAGATGACTAGTTTGGATTGGTGATGCCACTTAATGAAATTCTCTTTTGAAAATCCGCAGACTTCTCATCAAATGCCGTGTATAATTTTGGACAAAATATGTTACCAATCAGTTTTATCAGTCTGCCACAGAGTATAGTGCAATTTGCTGTCTCACCGAATTCTGAATTTTTGCGTAGACACAATCCTCCAGAAATTATAATGCGTCTAAGACCAAGCTACTGTCTGTCAATCATAACAGGCCACCTCTCCTGCCTCCCATAACCATGGGCCAAGCGAGTCTCCCTGAAAGCAATATACTGCACCTCCTCGGCCCTACCTTCTCTTCCGATCTCAAGTGGAACTATTACACTGAGTCAATAGCTAAATCCCCTGCTAGGAAGGTTGGATCACTGTGTCGGGCCACGATGTTTTTTCCACCTGAATCCATCCTGCATATATACAAATCAACCATCCGTCCGTGCATGGTGTACTGCTGTCAGATATGGTCAGGCGCAGCCGCTGTTCATCTCAGTGTTCTTGACAGGCTGCAAAGGAGAATCAATAATGTGATAGTTACCGACTTGGCGGCTCGACTCCAGCCACTTCCCCACCGACGGGATGTGGCTTCTCTCTGTCTGTTTTAGAAATATTTTCATGACTTCTGCTCCAACGAACTTAAGTTCCTTGTGCACCTGCAACAGGTGTTTACCCGTGCAACTAGACTGGCAATTGGGTCCCATCCATTCACAGTTAGATCAACCAAATGGAGACGACAATTCTACTCCTACAGCTTCTTTTTTCGCACTTCCCGCCTGTGGAACTCGCTTCCATATTCTTGCTTTTCCTACAACCTCCAGGAATTTAAATTAAATGTCAGTACTCATCTCTTGTCTCTAGTTCTTTCTACATCCCCTGTATATCTTTCTCTTTCTCTCCACCTTTGGAACTGTCATCACACCTGTATTCCCAACCTTAACTGGTTCGTCTTTCTTTTTACTCTCCTCCTATATAATTTTTTTATTTACTCTTATGTAACCCTTGTACATCAGCGGCGTTACTACCTTGCTCGGGGTGATACGATTTAAAAAAATTGCCTATACTTCTGAGATGTAAATAGTGTAAGACAAATGCTCGATGAAAGGAAACAAAATTCAAGTTATAGACAAAATCGACTCATCAAAAATCTAATTTCGATCGATGAATGATAATTCACTGGTTATTTTGAAAAATGAGGCGGTAAAAGAAGTGGGCTTGGAAAGTCAAATAGTTTACTTTGAAACAAACTAAGGTTCCATCGTTTACGTAGGTCATTTTCGTTAATTTTAGATTGGTTGAATATTTTACAAACGGACCTCATTCGAATGCAAATTTGATGCCAAACTAGCAATTCTGTTCTCTTCGGATTGCAACAGATTAATTTTAATTATTATTTCTTTCATTTTTTTATCGTTACTCTCGGAGCCTGAGTATTATTCTACTTCTTGATACGCCATTGCTTCTTATCCTTTGCGTCTCTTAGCTATTTTCTCCCTTTGCTAAGATCTTCAACTCCGTCCCTCTATCAATTCAAAAAAGCACGTCAGGTAAGGGGTTTGTTGCTTTCCCTTATCTCCCGGGCCTTGAATATATTAAGGCACGGGTTACCAAAAGGTTTAAGTTTTAGAAATTCACCTTCCTTATGCCGTGTCAATGTTATTTCAACTGTTTATCCTAATTCTGAAGGGAAGTGTTCTTTCTGTTGTCATTGTTCTTAAGCCTTTCTTGTTTTTAACTCTATAGAACTCTTATTATATATCTGTAGGACCACATTTCTGATGCTTCTTGCTATTTATCAGCCGTCACGAGATCGTTCAATATTTACTGTCATATAAGAAAATGGATATCATATAGCAACCCTTTCCTTTATTTTTAATGCATTGTTTCTTTTTTCAACACCTTACTTAAATTTTCAAATACATTTGTCGCTAGTTACTTCGTGGCATGGTATCACATTTTCCATTCTCCACTAAAATATTTCCGAGATATTTTCTTTTTTCATCATTTCACCTCACAAAGCTGGGACCGTCACCAGTAGGCAGAGGGTTACAGTGACAGAAAATACTACGTATTGAGTGAATTGAAGAAATGATTATATAATGAACGTTATTAAAAAAGATAGATGTTTTTTATGATGTATTTACATTTTTGTAGATAGTAGCTTAAGAAAGTTTACACGGGTAGGAAGTGCGAGAAACCTTTTTCACTAATGTTCCTGTCCATGAAACGATTGACATCATTATCCGTGATCATGCTAATCTCCCACCAATCAATATTAAACATATTATATTAAAAAAAAAACTATTATTATCATGCACCACACACGTACCCTTTCATATTTATACTCAAATAGATAGTATTGCGATTGGATCTCCTTTAGATCCCCTATTTTCTAATTATTATATGGCACATTTAGAAAATAAAATAATTAATGACAACAATAAACCCTTTATATATGTAAGCTACAGAGATGACATTTTCATTTTAGCTAAGAATATTGATCTATTTACACAACTTAAAAACAACTTTGAATGTCACTCCGTTCTCAAATTTACATTTGAACTTAATATTAATAACAAAATTCAATCCCTTGGTATATTTATTGATTCTAGCACATATAGATTTACTACTACTCTATATAGGAAATAAACTAGTATGAACTCGTGTCTTCTTAATTATAATGGAGAATGCTCCGAACGATATAAGTTAGCTGTTATAAAAAACTCAATTCCACGCATACAAATGATATCTTCTTCTTCCAAATCCATATTTTATAAAGAATTACACAATATTAAGCAAACGTTTGTCAATAATGGATTTCCTAACTCCGTCATTGATCAACAAATTAAAATGTATGCCAATAAACTTAACAATAGCTCTAAGAATATTGATAATATTAATAATAATAGTGTACGTCAAAATAAACATAACACTATTAACTTATACTATTGCAACCAAATACATAATAATTACAAACAAGATGAAAAGAATTCTCAAAAATATGATACGTAGAACTGTTAAACCAATAAATAATAATAATCAAATTAAACTCATCTTATATTATAAAAAAGTTTAAAAGAATTGACCTCACAGTCTCTGATAACCCTACAACCACACAACTAATTCTCTACACAAAACCAATGTAGTGTATCAATTTACATGCCCGTTCAGAGATTGTATCTCTGGTACTAATAATAAACCGACTACATATATTAGTTTTACTACAACCACGCTCTCCCGTAGACGTACCTGTCACCTTTCTGATCAGAATTCAATTAATATTTCTTAGAAAGACATAGCCATGTAGGTAATATCAGAGAGATTTTAGTCAACGAGACAATAACACTCACTCATACACACACTAAAAAGTACCTTTAGATATTGGAGGCCATCTACATTAAATTAAACAACCCATACTTAATAAAATCACATAGACATATGGTCACAATACATTACATTGCATTTAAATATATGGTACTATTAACATTTCGAGCTATCACGTGGTGTGACGTCATCGAACCGCATAACAAATTTAAGAACTGCGTTTGCTATTTGGTAACTGTTATCGTTGCTTAGCAAAGTTTTATGTCAACACAAGATAAACACGTCCTTGATGGTGGATGTTTTTATGTTAACGTCCCTGTAACCTCACTGAAGATAGCTCATGTGATCCGAAAGCTTAGAACCAACTTAATAAAAAATTATCCAAATGTTGGAGAATTTTTGTCTTTATTTTTACCTGAAATTTAAGACAAAATACGATGTTTAGAACGGCACTTGATTAAGCACAATAGACATTCATTGTCTCTCATATTTAACAGTATATGTTCAGAAAATTAAATGCTGCCTGTTTAGGATGTTTTCTCTTTTCCAATCTTCTCACTTTTTTTTTCAATTGGAGTAGATAGATCTATCTATCGCCCGGTTCACACTCCACCCATGTCCATTGAGCAGATTAAGAGGCTCATCCCTTGTTCCCTGTTTAGGATGTGATTTCCGGCTTTCTCTTTTCCAATATTCTCACTTTGTTTGTTGTTTTTCAATTGGAGTAGATAGATCTATCTATCGTCCGGTTCACACTCCACCCACGTCTATTGAACAGGTTAAGAGGCTCATCCGTTGTTCCCTGTTTAGGATGTGGTTTCCGGCCTTCTCTTTTCCAATCTTTTCACTATTACGTATCCCCCTGCACATCAGTGGCGTAACCGCCTTGCTCGGGGTGATACGATTAAAAAAAATACATCGATGGTTTCATCCCTGCCAGGAAATTTCAGCGTAAATCTCATTCGTCTTCATGGTTCTCGCCCGCTTTCTCGGCCGCCATTGCCCATCGGAATCATTTCTTCCGAATCTATCTTCGCTACGCGTCGGACCAAAACAGACGCCTTTTCGCTTCAGCTCCTAATAAGTGTAAAAAGATACTTAACGAAGCTAAAATGTTATTTGCTGCCAGAATGAAGCAACGCATAGCATCCTCTAAGTTCGACACCAAAGACTACTGGCGGCTCTGTAAAAGAGTACTTAACAAGAGCAAGTCTACAATACCCCCACTAATAAACAAATTTGAGGTCCTCACCTCCCCAGCGGACAAGGCTGAATGCATTGTCCGCAGATTCTCGAATAATTCGAGACTGGACTCTTCTGGAGTTTCTACTCTCGACTTCCCACCTAGAACTGATGCTCAACTGAATGACGTCCATATTACACCCTCGCTTGTCTCTAAGATAATCGCGAAACTTGACCCTCACAAAGCGAGCGGAGGGAACGGAATCCCAATCATAGTCTTAAAGAAATGTGAACCTGAACTTTCCTCTGCACTTTCTAAGCTCTACAACTTCTGCCTATCTGCTTCCTGCTTTCCTGCCTGTTGGAAATCTTCCTCTGTAGATCCTATATTTAAAAACACTGCAGAACCCTCGGACCCCGCAAATTACCGACCTATCAGCCTTCTTCCGAACTTTGGCAAAGTGTTCAAAGCCATTATCAGCATCTCACAGCACACAGGCTCCTCTCGGACAATCAGTATGGTTTCCACTTCACCAGGTCTACAGCTGATCTGCTAACGACAATCACCGAATACATATATCAGGCACTCGACAGGAATGGTGAAGCCCAAACCGTTGCCTGGGATATTTCTAAAGCATTCCACAGAGTTTGGCCTGCTGGCCTGCTATGCAAACTGCAGAGATATGGTATAGCTGGACAATTGTTTGAACTAATCCAGTCATTCCTATATAACCGCACATTGAAAGTGGTATTAAATGGACATGCCTCCCAGAACTACCATACGAACGCGGGTGTCCATCAAGGCTCTATCCTAGGTCCTACGCTCTTTCTTATCTACATTAATGATCTCCCTGATACCATAGGATCCCAAGTGTGTACGTACGCCGATCACACCACAGTTTATTCTCGCTTCGATCAAAAATCGCCTCCTTGGTCTCACACTTTCAGGGGACCTCAAGTGGAATGACTATATCGAATCCATTGCTAAATCCGCTGCTATGAAAGTCGGTTCTCTGTGCAGGGCCCGGGGGTTTTTTCCGTCTGAATCTATCCTGCACATTCATAAATCTACCATCCACCCGTGCATTGAATACTGTTGCCATATCTGGTCGGGTGCCCCTGCTATTCTCCTTGGGCTCCTCGACAAGTTACAGCGGAGGGTCTGTAATGTGATCGATACCGACTTAGCAGACCGCCTGCAGTCTCTCTCTCACCGGCGCGACGTGGCTTCCCTGTATCTCTTCTATAAATACTTTCACGGCTTCTGCTCCGATGAACTTAGATCACTGGTGCCCCTTATGTTCGAATTTGCACGAGATGCTAGATTAGCAACTAGATCCCACACTTTTACAGTGAAACCGATAAAATGCAACCGCAACTTCTACTCCAACAGTTTCTTTTCTCGCACTTCCCGACTGTGGAATTCCCTTCCACAAGACTGTTTCCCCGACGGGTACAATCTCCGGAGTTTAAATGTAAGGTCAATAGACACCTCCTAACAAACTAACTCGTTTCCATTCTTTCAAATACTCTTCCCACCCACCCAACTATCTATCACCCACCCTTCTGAGATTTCCTATATCTAACCACTTTTTCTATTTACTTTCCTCCATGTAGCCCCAAGCGCGATAGTGGCAGTGGAATGCCTTGCTTGGGGTGAAATGATTAAATATATATATATATATATATATATATATATATATATATATATATATAAAACAATCTTTATTATAATAATAATAATAATTTATTATATGTCCGCTTCTAAAACAATGCGAAGAAAAGCAAAAAAATGATATAAACCTGTTTTTAGGAGGAAAAATTACATTTATTTTACCTTTTATTTAAATGTGAATTGATATTTTTCAAAAACGAATTTTGACAAGGTATATATATATATATTATTTCTAAAAAACAAGAAAAATTAATAAAATAAATCTATTGATATAAACTGCGAATATATATCGAGTTTTAATATTTGATTTAAAAATAAATAACGCTAATAAAATATTTATTAAAATATGCTTAAAAATGTTATGCAAATTAAATATTAGCGTTAATGTTATAGAAGTGATTTCGGAGGAGTAATATATTTATATTAAATGCTGATGCAAAACGGCACGGCCAGTTTTGTTATGCTGAGATTATAGGCAGGCAAAATTTTCCTTAAGCGATTTTATAACAGATAATATAAAAGATAATGTATGAAATTACTTTCCGATCATTATCACAACAGTTTTTATGTTTATAAATTTGATACATGTTTTTGAAAAACAAATTTGGAACATATTCATTGGGAACGAAAACAGAACGGAAAGTTATAAAAACAAAAGGATTTATTCATAAATATTTTATTAATACATTGATATTTATTTGCAATATATTTCTCTCTTTTCTGTTTTTCTTCATTTTTCTCATTTTATAGATTCTTTTATGCTTAGCTTTCTCCTCTTCTCTCGCATTACTTTGTATTATCCATCATCTTGAAGAAAACAATTCTTTTGCAGCTACGAATGAAAAGACATTCATCCAAGCGAAACGAATAAAGGGGAAATGTTCTATTTTTCCTGACTTCAGCTTATCGTTTATTATATTTCTCTATTCGAATCACGAATCAGCAGAGCGAAAATACACGGCTTCAGACCTAAAGAGCTTAAAAAACAGTTTTAAATGAAAAAATATATATGAAGGAGTTTTCTTCTACTTGAATTGTTATATCACTCTGCTCATAGATAGATAGATAGATAGATAGATAGATAGATAGATAGATAGATAGATAGATACGAAATGACTGAGACATAGATACATACATATGAAGAGAATTTGACAGATATATATATATATATATATATATAGAGAGAGAGAGAGAGAGAGAGATACGAAATGACTGAGACATAGATACATAGACAGATATGAACAGAATTAGAGAGATAGATAGATAGATAGATAGATAGATAGATAGATAGATAGATAGATACGAAATGACTGAGACAAAGATACATAGACAGATATGAACAGAATTAGATAGATAGATAGATAGATAGATAGATAGATAGATACGAAATGACTGAGACATAGATACATAGACAGATATGAACAGAATTAGATAGATAGATAGATATATAGATAGATAGATAGATAGAAGAAGAAGATATTTAGAAATAATTAACTTGACACGTTTCGCCAGTAACTTGGCGCCATCGATAACACCGGATTACAAACATAAATTATGCAGTAAAATTTTCCTTAATTCTATTATATATTTTCATTTCCGTTTTAATTTGATGCCATTTCACACACCCACAAACGCACACATATTTGCATTATGAACGTCTGCTGCATAGGCCAATCGTTTTAGGTTGTGCTACAGATAAGGACTGAGAGCACGTAAACGTGCAGGACATGGAACCGCTCCTCCTCTCCTCAGCCAATGCATCACGAACAATGTGACTAAATTGTGCACCATCATGCATGGAATACATACATTTTCTTATTAGCAGGCGGATATCTTAGGTCACTCCTGCCCCCTCTACGAGAATTTACTCAAGCAACCAGACTAGCAATAGGGTCCCACCTAAACCTACCAAATGCAGCTAAAAATACTACTTCTTTTCTCGCACTTCCCACCTGTGGAATTCCTTTCCGTATACTTGTTTTCATGACGGCTACAACGTACAGGAATTTAAACGCAATGTCAGTTCCAAACTCTTATCCACTGGACTTCAGTCTTTTCCTTCGTTCGTTTTACATCACCCCGTGTATCTTGTTCATTTTCTTTCTCTCTACCTTCGCAACTGTATTTACACCTGTCTTCCCATCCTTCACTTGCCTTTTTTCTGACACTCCCTAGTTCCTCTTTCTCTGCGCTCCTCCTGGCTAAACATTTACTCTCTTGTGTAGCCCCCTGCGCATCAGTGGTGGTACTGCCTTAAAGCGATTAAAACAAAGCGTCGGTAATAAAGTCCTTGTAAAAGAGATCCTGTAAATTAGCTGTGTAAACATATGGACCTACCAGGCAGTTACCTATAATTCCAGCTCACATATTAATCGTAAAATGGTGCTTGTATCTAGCCTGTATTGTACAATGTGAATTCCGATCCGCCCCAAAATTTTGGTTGTGCAAACTTGTTATTTCAACAATCCGTAAAAAATACTAATGCAACAAACAACGTATCGGCAGATTGTTCAATAAACCACCGCCAAAAGCTTTCCCGTGGTGAGTGATCAGAGGGCGAAAGACCCTGAACACGCTGAAAATTATACGGATAGTGGAGTTACTCTTGAAGTACCTTCCATGCAGTACTATTAAATTTACATGCTTGGGCAAATTGATGTATGTAAAATCATATCTGCCTGCTCAAGATATAAATATCCTGCCATTGTTAAACGGCACACGTCTCAGTTAACTCACAACTATACCTGGGAATAGTTGAAGACAGAATAACCGCATAAGACTGTCGACTTACTCGAATTAGTCAAGAGAAATCTCTTGCGAAAACTGAAAAAAAGATTCCTGACGTATTCTTTTACAGGTATATTTAGAATTATTTTTTGATTATATGTTTTATTATTCCAAACATTCCACAGCAGTTAAATATCGATATTTCTTAATGTTCCTAATAGACTACGCGAAAGTTCAGATAACGCAAAGTGTTTCAGACATTTCATCATATAACCTCGTTTATAGATTGATATGAAGTTATGCCTATGAATTTCATCGAAGTTTTGAATGTAATCCTATTTACGAGAGACAAAAATGGTTCCGTTAGCAGAAATAAATCTTATTTAGATTTACATAAAACTGACAAAGGCAATAAGGTTACATTTTTTGTAATTGTAATGCAATTATTTCATAAAATTGAAAATAGAAATTCAATAAGTGGCACATGAAGTTAATAAGAATAACATTGTTAAATATATTTCGTTTTTGAGATCTTTTGCATGGTATTTTTTAACTGACCATATTCATAAAAAATACAGCAAGAGAGAAAAGAGTTCTTTGTTTTTAATAACTTGTTATGTTGTACGTTAAGCTTGATCTGTACAAACAACGAGAAACAATTATATATATTTTTTCTTCGTCAGGGACGCATGCGGGACCCTGGAAAGCAGCCGGAGAGAGGCCACGCTCACTAAGGAGCCGTCAAGTGTCATTAGCCAGTCTCTATTTTCAACCAAAAATTCTAGATTTTATATCGTCTTAAAACTTCCACGCAATTTTGCTTTACTTGTGGTCGCTTTGTTGACTTGTATACGACCGGCTGCATCTGTTAATCCCCGGTGGTTCATTTATTTCAAGCCGGTTGTCGCTTGTGATCTTTTTTCTTGTTTTACTTGCTGACATCATTCATGGCCGGATATATCAAACACTCATGTCCTTTGTTAACTTCCTCCACAGCTGGATGTACCATTCAATTACCACGCTGTTCAAGGAAATATATTACAGTTATATTTTTTTTTAATCATTTCACCCCGAGCAAGGCGGAAACGCCACTGATGTGCAGGGGGTTGCATAAATGTAAAAAGATTAATTAGAAAAGAGTGAGGAGTACAAACTAGTTAGAAAGGAACAATAGAAATCTGAGAAAGTGGGGGGAGAGCTAGTGTCCAGTGGTTAGTAGATGAGTATTGACTTTGCATTTAAATTTCTGGAGGTTGTAGCCGTCAGGAAAGCAAGAATACGGGAATGAGTTCCACAGGCGGGAAGTGCGAAAGAATAAGCTGCAGGAGTATAATTGTCGTCTGCATTTGGCTAACCTGACTGTGAATGGGTGGGGCCAGTCTGGTTGCACGAGTAAACACCTGTTGAGGAGGCATCAGTGACTTAAGTTTGTCTGAGCAGAAGCCATGAAAGTATTTATAGAACAGACAAAGGGAGGCCACCTTTCGCCGATGGGGAAGTGGCTGCAGTCGAGCCGCCAGATCAGTACCTATCACACTACAGACTCTCCTTTGGAGCCTGTCAAGAACACTGAGGAGAACGGCAGGGGCACCTGACCATAAATGGCAGCAGTACTCCATGCACGGACGGATGGTTGACTTGTATATATGCAGGATGGATTCAGGCGGAAAAAACATCCTGGATCGACATAGTGCCCCAACCTTCTTAGCAGTAGATTTTGCTATGGATTCAATATAGTGGTTCCATATGAGGTCTGAGGACATGGTAAGTCCGAGCAGGCGTAGTGTATTACTCTCCGAGAGAATCGCTTGGTCCATGCTTATGGGAGGCAGGAGAGGTTGCCTGTAATTGTTGACAGACAACAGCTTTGTCTTAGATTTAATTGAAGTTGACAAGCCACTTCTTGCCCCAGTTCACCGCAGTGTGTAGATCCCGTTCAAGGTCAGCAGCGAGATTATGTCTGTCCGCCACGACAGGTTTCTTGCTGGTGCGGGAGTTAGGCAAAACAATAAGAAGCGCCCATGCAATATTATAAAATTCTAGACTTAATTTTCTTTTTGCTTTCTTTGAAAATAAATTTCGTAAATCAGTGTGTACCTCGTACAAGGTAGATTAATGATCAAGAAATTAGGATTTATCCTGTATTATGGCATATCAGATACCCCATATTTCATTTTAATATTACATTTTTATTATGGAAATTGGCTAACTACAAATTTAATGAAACGAAGAAATTCAGGTAGCTGAAAGACAAAGGATAAATGACCTCGGGGCAGATAAGAATCTACCGAGTAAATGGTTAAGACGTCGTTCAAAAACTACTACGATGAATTTATAGGGTAAGCATTTTGCCCAAGACGCAAATACATATAAATTTGTGAATAGAATTATTCATTCCCGCCACTTCCAGGATTAAATATAAAATTGTATTAACCCAAAATTTCATGGAAACTTCATGTTTCTTTTTTTAGAAATATTAGATTAATGGACTTTTAAGAATGTGAAGTGGTACCCACAAAACATGCTTTATTTTAACATTAGACAATAATATAAAAAAACACCAAAGGTACATTTAACACAGGGCAGTGTTATGGTGCCCTCTTAAGAGGAATGGACTCTTCCTCATTGTTATATGTGATTGCCTGCGTGATTTCTAAGAAGCAGTAAACAAGATCAGTTAACGAGAGCAGTCAACAACAGTTGACAACAGCTAATAATCAGGCAATAAGCAGCGTAATAATACCCTTGAACTTATTCTAGATTACTTATTATTAACACTTCCTTTGAATATTTTGTTTCTTGTTATACTAATACACTGTTTTGAACCTACCTTCTTGTTCCGTTTCTTACTTACGGTGAAAACCTGTCACTACAATTTTGCCGCGAATTTTCGCTACAACCTCAAAACAAACTGACGACGAAGATCCACAATATACAGAATTATAGACCCTCTTACCTCAATAATCAATTCTGTAATCTTTATTCTTGATTATTGCCTTTAATCGTTTTACTTCCTTACATTATCACTACACACACACACAGAGTCAATTTGTTCCTTGGCAGGTATTAAATATTTGTATCCATTACAAAGAAATGGATATAGATTTTCAATGTGTGTTATGTCAACATTTTGTGTGGGATACGCCAATGCCTTAATTTTGCTGTCATCTAAGTAGTTTGCAACAAATCGAGCCTTGTGTTTACGGTCTTTGTTATATTTGCGCTCTTACGACTAGCCAATCCATGATGACCTCTACACACACTAATTGTACTTTTCTAAAAACAGAAAAATATTCCCAGAGCAGAACGGTCCCAACAACGTGCCTAACACTCAGGAACTGTATTTCTTGCTCTGTGAGCTTTATTCATATTCCACTATACATAACGGGGTTTAATGTGAACAAATTATTTTTATTTTATTTTATTTTATCATGTTCTAGTTGGCTTCTACATAACTTAATTTGCATTTTAGATGCTTAGTCTTAAGCAGGGGAGTTTTCCATGGATGACAATGCCCTTTGTTATTAAGTGGCGATTCTTCGAGGCATCTCTAACAATTTAACTTTACATTTTCTCAAAAATTAACCGTTTCCTACCAGTCCGTAATTTCTTCTTAACACAATGAGTCTCGTTGTACTTCTTGATAATGCTACAAATTGTCGGTCTAGGAACATTTAAACGCTTGGAAAATGTTGCATATCCATTAAATTGTTTGAACGCCTAAACTATCACCATTCAGAATTGATTCAGCGATTTTACCATGGTGTCAGAACGAATAAGGTAGCACGGTACATGGCACTCAAATATTGTCTTCTTCCTTACACATTAGAATGTTATAAAATCAGGTCAATTGTATTTAACTTTCAGCAAGTATTTGCATTTATGTCAAATTAAGGAAAACCAATATTATAATTGCAATTGTGGGCCACGAGATGTAATCGGCACTCACTCTGTCATTGAAGTCGTCCGGGAGAACAAACTCTACCTTGCTTGAGATGCTGCTGATGATGGATGCAAGTTTGTCGTAGAACTTGTTTTTGGCTTCCGGTGTGGCAGAGAGATGCTGTGGTGTTGAGGCGGAAAGTGAGAAATCGTTCAGAACATTTGTTACCTGGTTAAACCATATTCAGGAGGTTGCTCCTAACTGCAAAGCACACACAAGGTTGGCAAGATTTGTCGGCGCTTTTCCAATGCAAGAATAACGTTTAGTTCTTCCTTGAACAATCCAGTGTCTGCCATATGTGTTTCCTGCAGTGTAGCAATGTCCACATGAAACCTCTTGAGCTCGTTTTGATAACTGCAGTTTTCATGGGGGTCACGGATATCCCAGAGGTTTTCAGATAAACCCATCTAGATAGTCCAGTCGTTCAAACAGAGCAGTTTTTGAGATGGTTTTCATTCAGATTTCTTGTTGTTGTCCGGTGCAAATGTTACGGTCCACTTATCGGATGTCTCTTAATCGCTATGCACACAATGCAAAAGGCTGACCGTGGCGGAACAATACCTTACTGGACAGGGCTCCCCAACTTAAAGCGGGCGACATCTGTCCAGTTAGGTTAAAGAATCTCTCTCAGCGACGAGAACGACCCCTATCACTGTGCTATACGTCAATCGAGCGGTAGCTTAGAATCGGTAACTGCCGTTCTTTGTGTTATGTCAACGCCAAGGGCGAAGCTGGAGTAACCTATAAAGGTATAGCGTTCTGGTACAATATCATCGGAAGCAAGATTGGACAATGTTATATGGAGGGCAAGCCCATATAGCACGTTCCCATCTCTCCACTTCACTGACTACACCAAAAGATACGATAGGCTCTTTACAATTTGGGACCAGTACCATCGCAAAAACTGCCAGAACTAGTTAAATACAATAGCGAACTGCTTTAAGGACTCCGACTCCGACATATTTATATGTATATCCATATGTACACCCACATCCACACACACACACACACGCACACACACATATATATATGTATATATATATATATATATATATATATGCATATATTATAAGCATATAGTAATAGGATTAGCTAATAGAATGACATGGCACTGTTAGTAGCATTTGCATAGCATTCAGGTTTAAAGCCTGATGAGGTGCTGAATAAAGCATCAAAACACGATACAAAACTTGAGAAAAAATTAAGCTTATAATTAAACTGTTATAAATTCTAAATTTCTTTCGGCAGTTGTAATAAATGCAGACAGATTTTGAAAAATCCGAGACATTAAATTTTACATTAAACTAAGAATATTAAAAAAAATTCACGGAGAAGAAATAAGGTAAGATAAAGAGTTGAGTTGTGTACACATAAACATTGTAACAACAGATACAGGAAGTTTCATAAAAATAAAGAACACACACACACACACACACACACACACACACACACACACACACTATATATATATATATATATATATATATATATATATAATCATTAATCGTCAATCTTTTATTTAAACATGTTTCGTTAAAACAACCGACAAGGAAGATTTTATAAATTTTGATTTAATGTTTTCATTATTCTTAGATGTGTTCTTTTTTGCTAGTGATAAGGAATTATGGAACAATTTTATATTCTTGATTTCTATCAAAAAGGAAACATGTAAGAATACTGAAAAAATTAGATCAATAATTTATAAAATCTTCCCTGTCGGTCGTTTTTAACGAAACATGTTTAAATAAAAGATTGATGTCTAAATAAACACAGACACACACAGACACACACAGACACACACACACACACACACACACACACACATATATATATATATATATATATATATATATATATATATATATAGTATTCAGTTGTTAAGATGCTTAGTGCAAAGATTGCTCTCTTTCCGTGGTTTACAGATAAAAATATATTTTGGCAAGCAGGTTTTTGTCATAAAATTCTTCACAGAGCGTTAATAGATTTAATGTAGAGAATTTTGTCACTTAATTTCGAAGTCTGAATATATATATATAGTCAACCGCAGTTATAACTGTTTCGCTGCATCACAGCGCATCAGAACTGTTAGACATCCGATTGGTTTTTACTTAGGATTCTACCTCTGAGCTATGGGCGCACTGTAGAAGAAGGCAGACTTTTAGCGTGTGATATACCATATATTAATACGCCGATAGTGGGAAATCACAGCCTTAATTATCAATTTTAGTATTTACACGCATTGTTGTTATTGCTTTAGTTTAAAAATTTAGGACGTTTTGCCCTCCGACCTACATTCGTTTTCTATGTGCTTTGTCCCTTCAGGACGTAGGCGATCATGGATTTCCACATTTTCCTATTCCCGGTGGCACTGAGCACGCCTTCTTTTGTTACACCAAGCAATCCTCGTTCCGTCATCTACCTGATTAGGTCCTTCACATATGTTATCCGTTGCTTTTTCCTGTCCCTTTTCCCTCTAACTGGCCTGTCAGTATCAGATTCTCCAGGCCCTCCTTCCTCATTGCGTGTCCCAGTAACCTTAGCTGTCTCTTTCTGATGCTCAGTATTAATTTCCTTAATGTTTTCATTATTTCCAACACCTCATCATTGCTCACATACTCGATCCATGATATTCACAGCATCCTTCTGTAGAACCAAATTTCAGTTGCTTCAAGTTTTACCTTCATCTTTGATGGTATTGTCCAGCATTCACTGCCATATTGAAGGACGGACAGCACGTAGCAATCCAGTACACTCTTCCTTGTTTCTAGCGAAATTGTCCTGTTTCTTAATACCTTACTCAACTTCTAGAATGCTTCCTTCGCCATATCCAATTCGCCTTCGGATCTCTGTGTCGCACTTTCCGTCTTCTGTTATAACGCTTCCCAGGTATTTAAATTTTTGTACCTGCTTGATTCTAGTATCCCCGACCTGTATTTGGCATTTTGGGCTGAACTTTTTAGTGATGACCATGCATTCGGTTTTCGTGCAGTTTGTTTCTAGTCCTTTCTTGTTACTTTCTTCAGCTACCTTCTGTAGGAGGTCTTGTAGTTTCCTTTCTGTGTCTGCTATCAGCACTGTATAATCTGCGTACCTTAGGTTGTTTAAATTGTGGACTCCGATTATGAATCCAGGCATAACTTCAAGGGTCCTCAAAATATTCTCGTTTTACAATTTGAAGAAATCCGATGAAAAGACACATCCTTGTCTTACGTCCCTTTCTAACTTTGTATATCTACTCAATTCATTACCTGTCCGTATGCATGCGGTTTACTGCCAGTAAAAATTATTGATTACTCTCAAGTCTTTCCCAAATATGTCCAGGCTGCTGAGCATCTCCATCAGTTCTTTGTGGCATATTTTGTCAAACGCCTTTGCATAATCAATGAAGCACAGGTATATGTCCTTCTTCATTTGTATTGCCCTTTCAGAGAGCATCCTAATCATAAATATGACATTCCTTGTTCCAGTGTCTTTAACTTGTCTTTTCTCTGGCCTGATTCTGCTTCTCGCTCTATGAGTCAGGATTCGAACGATCAGTTTTGTTATATGGCTCATTAAACTGATGTTTCTGTGGAGTTCGCACTCGTTTGCTCCTGGCTTCTTAGGTAGTGCTATGAAGATAGACTTGCTGAGGTCATCTGGTATAACCCCACTATTACAAATTTCATTTATTATTTCAGTAATTTTTTTTCTATACCAAATTCTTCCAGGGCTATCAGCAGTTCTATGACTATGCCGTCTGGTCCTGCTGCTTTGTTTCTATTCTGTTTGGCTATTGCAGATTCCACTTCATACTTTAATATTTCCTGTCCGTCCTCATGTTTGCGTATTATTGGTTGCTCTCTCTTGTCGTGGAAAAGATCTTTTATATATTCTTCCCATCGTTCGAGGATTTCCTCTTTCACCAAAAAATCCTGGTAGCCAAAAATTCAAATTTACTCCTTTAGTTAATCCCCTTGCTTAGAGATTCTTGTTCTGGAATTCATGTTCTGGTTATCTTTTCTTTCTTATTTACTCATATTCTGTCGTTGTTCAACTCTTTACGAATTCACAATTATTATGGCACAAAGATCAAAGCACAGTAATATACTAGGCTTTTTTCTATTGTGAAAACTTTTAGTAGAAAACTTAGAGCCTTAAACTTTACCTTGATGACGTCTTGTGTCACTTAACAGCACTAAGTAAACATTCTTTTTTACTCTTGAACATATACTACAATTGCTGTTTCTTTTTTAACAGCTCCAATATTGCAGTTATATCTACACTTTAGAACTACAAAGAAGCTAGCTTTTAAAAGATTTATTCTGACATTCATACTTATAGTATTTGTAATATCAATGATAATAATGTAATATTGTTAGATAACAGTATAGTGGCGTTGTGGTCAAAGCCTGAGGATAACGTCGCAGTTAATATTGCAGTTCAGATATTGTTGATATTTTGTAATCTATTTCATTACAAATATTTTGCATTGAGTGGTACACATACTATTCATTTGATTTTAATTAGTTATATTTCAATGTAAGTCAAGCGTCTATTGAAAATTAGCTGCGCCGAAAAAATACTTTTGTAAAACACAAACTGAACATTCGAAAATAAATAAAAAAAAGAACTGAAATGACAAGCAAATAATCTGAAGATTTCTATTTTCTTTTCTTATTAAAAACGGTCCAGGTCAAATCTCAATTTCCTGAACGTGCTTGGCTTGCAACTTATTAAAAATGAAAACTTGGCAAGAGTCTCGAATAAAAACAAGAAAAGACAAGATATGAAGTAAATGTAAATGTAACTTATTTGCCCTCTGATCTTTTTTATTGTGTGGGACATTATATTCAGGAATAAGACAGAGACAATCATTTTGAAAAGAGCAAAGATACTGTTAAAATTTAACTCAAAATAAGCTGGCAATGATTTTTGGTACAAATAATAAACTAATGAATATAGTGTTCCAGTTTTGCATCAGTTTGTCGATTCAACACTCAAAAAGTGAATTAAACATATACATCATTGGTTATTTGTTTGTGTGTGTGTTTCAAATTTTACGTGAAATATTGACATCAATTAAATCCTGGTTTCTCATTTGTATCAAATATAGCATGTGCTTTATATCGTATAATAATAATAATAATAATAATAATAATAATAATAATAATAATAATAATAATAATAATAATAATAATAATTGAAATTCAAGGCAGTAACGCCACTGATACGCCGGAGGCTACAACAGAGTAAGAGATTAGATAGGAGAAGTTTAAAGAGAAAGACAAACCAGTTACAGGGGGTGTCAGAGACAGGATTAAGAGAAGGATGGCAATACAGGTGTGATGACAGCTGCAAAGGTAGGGAGAAAGGAAACAATATACTGGATGATGTAGAAAGAACTGGAGTCAAGTGGTTAAGAGATGGGTGTTGACATTGCATTTAGATTCCTGAAGGTTGCAGCTTTCATGAAAGCCAGAATATGGAAGAGAGTTCCACAGGCGGAAAATGCGAGAAAAGAAGCTGATGGAGTAGAATTGTCGGCTGCATTTGGTTGATCTTGCTGTGAATGGGTGGGATCCAGTTGTAAACTCCTGTGGCACCAGTCGTCGGAGCAGAAGCCATGAAAATATTTATAGAAGAGAGAGGGAAGACACATCCCATCGGTGAGTAAGTGGCTGGAGTCGAGCCGGCAAGCTCACATTACTGATACTCCTTTGGAACCTGTCAAGAACACTGAGATGAACAGCAGACGTGTGACATGTAGTTAATAACTGTTGGAGATCTTGGAAGCCTTCTAATAGACATTGAAAAGAAGTTAGAAAGAATCAGACTGTTCGCAACTGATCCTACTAAAATCAAAACAAACTACGCGCATTCAAATCGGCGACAATTTACTCATCGCACCGCGTAGGTCCCACCGTTTTACCGTCAAAATAGTTAAATGCAACCGCCACTGCTACTCCAACAGTTTCTTTTCTCGCACGTACCATCTGTGGAATGCCTTTCATTTTCCTTGTTTTCCACATAACTAGCATCTTCAAAAATTTGAATGAAACGTCACTCTCAATATTCTGTTTTCTGGGAACTGTTTTTTTGTCCTTTTCTCATTCCTTTCTGTTCTCTGTCTTCTCATTCTCTTTCCATTTCACTCCCTGTAACTCCTTCAGTTCTAGTGGCATTACCACTTTGCTGGCTTATGTTTAGATGTATAAAAAAATAAGACAAAATAAATCTATTAGCTTCAAAATTTGAAAAAGACGTGGACTAATGTAAATTATATTTTTGGGTAAAATTCAGATTTGTCGACAATTCGGTCGTCTTTTTCTAAATAATCACGTTAAAACTAATAAGTTGTATGAATAATGAATTTTAATGAGATATTTCTAATATGAATGTCAAAATTTAATTATGATGACAAGTAAAAATGTTTGGAAACTTACGTTCAAAAATATTTTTTAGTCCTGATGTCCCTGTCTAAAATTATAAGCTAAATCACCCGGGGATATTCTATTTTTATTTAATAACTATTTCATTCTAAACAAGGCGGTACCACTACTGGTGCATAGGGGATTACATTGAGGGAAAAAGAAATTAAAAAAATTAAAAAAAAAAACAGAAGAAAAACTTACCGTATCGAGGAAAGAGCAAACTAAAGACGGAAATCAAGAAGATAGAAAATGGCAATTGACGTTGCACTTAAACTTTTGAAGATTGTAACTATCAAGGTAGCAAACAAATATAAGGGAGTTCCACCGGCGAGAAGTGCGAGAAAAATAATTTGTTACACATTATTTTTTAATCAAATGATTTGTAGCAAGTGAGGCAATAAATGTCTTAATCTAGTTCAGAAGCACTTCCTAAATAATAAGCCACTTAGCAATTTTTAATAAAACTGCACTGAAAGTTCGTTATAGCTGCATTGATAATATTGATATGATAATATAAAACACAATAATAAAACCCTAAAACAACATAATGATATTAAACATAACCAACATATTATCAATAATGATAATCACACTAATACTTGCAATTGTCACCTATCTAACTCTAGTCCTCTGCAAAATAAATACCTTACAAGTACCATAGTCTACGATGCTACCATGTCCACTACTGAAAATCATAATTAATATATGATCTTATATATTGGTTGTACTAAAAATAGTTTTAAAACCCGATTTTATCAGCATAAGCTATCTTACAATAATAAAATGTGTAGCAATTCTATCTCACTTTCTAAATATGACTGGGATGTTAAAGATGCCAATAAAATATCTGCAGTCAAATGGAAAATATTAAGAAACGTTAGAACATGTAAATTAAAACATAAAAACTATGTTTCCTTTGCTTATATAAAAAAATCCATGAAATTAAATTCGCAAAAACTTACTTATTAAACCGACTTAATGAAATCACAAATTAGTGCTATCATAGGTTATCCATGCTCTTAAATTAATCTAATATTGTCTCAATATATTTACTATTTACACTTATGTATAAACCTTACCCATTTTTTAATTATATACCTTAAAATTTAACTTATTTAACTGTTATTTTTTCACCACTGTCATCTTATATCTGGAACCTATGTCTCTAAAACTTCATTTATGTACTTTCACATTTATATGGGGTTTTTATATCAATAACACTTTTTAAGGAATTATTCTTATCTTTTATGTTTGTTATGCTGTATCTTTATGTTTATATTATTATTAATTTTATATAACTATATAGTAATAATATTAACTATATATATATATATATATATATATATATATATATATATTCTTCATTTATGAACGAGTTATTACGCGACCTAGATTTCTACTGTATTATTGCAAATTGCCTGAAGACACTACATGCTAGAAAACTAGGTCGCGAAATAACTCTTTTAAAAATGAAGAATATTCAAACGTTCTACAATACAATTGTATTGAACACATTTTCAAACAAATGTGCACTGGTCTAATGTTATTATGACTAAAAATTAAGTAATTAAACAATAAATCAATCAATAAATCAATCAATCAAATATATATATATATATTGGGCATGTTTATACGCGCTAAAAAGCCTTCCTTCTTCTACCGGACGCTCATGTCCTAGGGGTAGAATCGCCGACTGACGCCGATTCGGTCGGGTTTCGAACCTGGGTTAGGAAGCGATCGGAGTCTAAGACGTACTGCTGAGCTGTGATACAACGAAACAGATCTGACTGTGGATGGCTATAGTGTATATATATATATATATATATAGTTATCCGCAGACAGATTTATTTCGCTGTATCACAGCTCATAAGTACAGGTAGACTCAGATTGTTTTTAACATAGGATTGAAACCAGACAGATAGATAATATTAATATTACTGTTTAGAATGTCATCTAAATTCATTGCTGCTATAAAATTTTGTAACGCTAAGAATCTTTTCAAAAATTTCAAGATACGCACTTGAGTTCATTCGTAGTTTAGATAAACTATTTCAATTAAAGTCACGAAAACTAAAATTCATCTTGAGTTTCTTAGAACGTGTCTTAAAAAGCATGATAGTGCTTCCCATATTATGTTTCGAATTAAGAACGTGAAACGACATTCCAGCTTAAAAATTGAGAAAAATTTTTTTATGAAGATTCTATACAAATCATTTCAAAAAGAATCCTATTTCTCAATATATATATATATATATATATATATATATATATATATATATATATATATATATGCACTACCGGTCATAATTATTCGGCCACCGCAGTTTTCTTTAAAGAAATGATGTATTTCATACTATGTTTATTATTTATTGCCAAATGAAAATAGAAAGCTTCTTTGTTATTATTACTTTGCCAAATTTTACAAGGCAAGGAAGCAAAGATGAACTCGTCCAAATAACTCTACATTTTCTTCCTTCTTCATTGAGGAAACTGCAATATAGATAATTATTAAATATTTATAAATTCATTTGATGCATATGTTTTTGTGCAATATTGACAAAAATCCATTCTATTTTCATTTAAAATTATTCACTTTACAATAAATTACAACAATTACTGCAATTTCTTGTTGTCTTTTAGTGACAGCACTATCAAGCTAATCAGATCATACGAAAGGATCATACACAAAATAAATAGACAGAACTTGTCTATATTATTCAATGAAACCTGTATTAATGAAAACATGCTGCCAAAATACACACAATATATATATATATATACAGATGTATATATATATATATATATATATATATATATATATATAACGGGGTAATTTCTCTCGGTAACTGTGTATATATTGCCTCATACACCATTCGTACTCTTTCGCTCAGCATGTTCTTGTAACTTGTTTTTTTTTGTCTTTTTTTTTTTACTGTCGAATCGGTTTTACCTTTAATTATCTTTCTCTTCTCGTAAGCACACCTTCATTCTTCGCAGATTACTCTAAGTTTTCTTTCTCAACGCCTCTCTTCATGTACCAACACTTATTTTGCTTCTTCTTTTGCTACTTCTTCTTCTTATTATTATTATTATTATTAATATTGTAATAAATATTGTTGTTGATGTAAACAATTTTTACGCCTTATGCTAATATTTTAAAAATCTTCCATTCTTTGCAAACTCCTTATTTTAATCATTCTCTAGGCATTTCTTCTTCTTCTTCTTCTTCTTCTTCTTCTTCTTCTTTTTCTTCTTCTTCTTTTTCGTCTGTCTTTTTTCTACTACTTTTCCTTTTCTTCTGCATCACTCTTCTTTTTCCATTTATTTGATATTTTTCTACTTCTTTTCCTCTTTTTCTTCTTTTTTGCTACTTCTCTTTCCTTAAGATGATCCTTTTTCTTTCTGTTTTACATAATTATCTTTTATTACTTATTTTATTTATTGATTTCAGTTTCCCTTTCTTTGAACTTCAACATTTTTCTACTCCCTTTACATTTTTTTAAACATTTACGATACTTGCTCCCTTGTCTCTGATTTGCAGTATTTCTGTTTTATCAGATTTTATACAGCGATTTCCACTCATTTCCATTTTCTCTCTGCATGTTTATATTATTTCTTTCCCAAGCAAAGTTTTACCCCACTCCCTCTTTTTTATCCCACTCTCTCACTCTCTTTCTCTCTTTCTCTTCTATTAGTCACTCTTCTATTAGTCACCTATCTGTTCATTTCTTACCCCTTCTTTTTTGTCACTGTCCGTTTTCGAAAAGGGTCTTTATCTTGTTTCCTGTCTTTCAGTAAAAAGATGGTGTTGGGAGACAAAAATACAGATACGTTGCACACACAATGCAACGGAAGAAATGAAACATTTATCGGGAGTTTAATAAATAAATACCGTTTACTTTTACACACAAAAAACAAAAAAACATATATATGTCTTTTATATATGAATACCTTATATGTGTGTGTGTCTGTGAGTGTATGTAAATACACGCAGTTACATATTCATGTGATGAAATATATTAACTGATGTATAGAAAAATCATAACAGTTTCTTTTTATGATAAAATAAGTAAAAAGCTTTAAATATGACATCAATTATCCGATAATTGTTTATTTTAATTCTACAGTACAAAAGATGACGGAATGAAGTCAACAAAATATTTTTCACCATGCTAACATCCGGGACAGGACAAGAAATGAGAATGCCGAAGGTCATTGGTTAAAGCAACAGAAAGTGAATTTTAGACAATTTTTAACCACAATTTGGTAACTGATGGGCAAAGTTTATTAAATAATTCAAAAATACTGCAAGTAGTATAGTATTCAGATTGGCAGCGATATTCTATTCATCGACGAATGTTAGACTTATGAATGTGCAAGTCTAATACGACATTGAGAACTGACCTTCGTAGCAAATTATTTTGCAAGGGATTTAATGATGATGATGATGATGATGATGATTCACAGAAACACTGTTGAGAGGGTATATAGTGTCATACGCTATAAACAAAGAACCACTTATTCTCATTTAGGTCATTATTTTACGCACATAAGACATCCGTATTTTTCTTTTATTCTTTTATTACTTGATTCCTTTTCCTAATAGTGTGTATTATCGTTTTCTCTATCTCTATAATTACCATTGATCTGACACTGGATTTTAATCGTCCAGTGGAAGATATTTCTTTCGAAACTCCAAGCAAGTGTCAATCTTATACATTACGACTAAGTGAGATGTATGACTAAAAAAAATTCTACTTCTGAGTATTGGAATTTAAGTGGCTTTTTCTAACTTTGCGAATGTCATTACTTTTTGAAAATTTTCTACTTTAAGAGAATGTATTCAAGTTACCAAACTCCATTTACCGACAACGTATAAAATATATAAGGAAATATATGAAAAAATATATGGAAAATATATATATATAAAATATATAGGAAAACTTTTCAGTCGTAAGTGTTTGAATTTTCTTTATGTTCTGTTTGGATAATACTATTAGTTTATAAGAGTCATATAGAAAACGTTATTTAACAAAATATTTATTTCTTTATATTAGTTTACAAAGATTGAAATTTCATGACAATATTATGTCGGTTTTATTTAAATAATTTTGTCAAGTTTCAGACTAATTATTTGTTCTAGTTAAAGTGATATTTTGCTTTTTTCGTATTGTATCTTTGAGAATGGTTGTTTTTGTTGTTTTAATCAATGAGTTTCCTTCAATATGATTTCGTTCGTTTCTAAGATGGAATGTCAAACAGGAAGCAATATCATTCTTTCACGAATTGTATGAACTCGTATCATGGCTTTCATTACTTTGCTTTCGGTGAATGTGTTCACTAGATTACTTCTGTATTTCACCGAACACAGTCCCCGGATTTTACACGCTTTTATTTATTAGCAACATCACCCTCTCTCTCTCTCTCTCTCTCTCTCTCTCTCTCTCTCACACACACACACACACACACACACACAAACATATATATATATATATATATATATATATATATATATATATATGAGTATGTTCATTTGTCTTTATGTTTGTTCAACTTTATTTTGTGCTCGAAGAAGCTTTTTTCATTTTCCCAGCTTCTTATATATATTGTCTTTATCCGTAAACACACACATACATACTTATATGTGTGTGTGTGTGTGTGTGTGTGTGTGTGTGTGTGTGTGTGTGTGTGTGTGTGTGTGTTGTTTGTACATTTTGTGCGGGATTTGATTGATGTTTTGTCTTCACCATATCATGTTTCAACAAATCAGTTCGGAAATCTAAATTACCTGCACATATCATTTCATCATAACAGTGAACTATCGACACTTTTCGGAAAAGCAGAATGCAGAGAATTTCAACAGTTCTCTTGGTGGGGAAGCTAAGAATGATCAGTTACATATTTTGTTTGTTGAAATAAGCATTTTTATTAATTAATCAGTTTAAAATAAGTTCTGTATTTAATGTAAACTAGTATTACTAACAATGAGAATTATATTAAAACATTGACAGATGAAAACCATCAGATTTATATTAAAACCTTGACAGATCTTTCTTTTATGTTACAGTCAACAATTTAGGACATATCCGAACAAAATATATATATATATATATATATATATATATATATATATATATATATATATATATATATATATATTGTCATCCGCAGACAAATCTGTATCGTCGGAGACTTAATCTTATACACAATAATTTGATTTCATCGTTTTTAACGCTTCCTATATGGTGATACCGCTGATGTCTAATTAGACCCATTCTTGCACAGAAGAGACGATGCCATTGATTGCATAATAATATTGGTGGAGGATGAGGTCAATTTTGCTGAGCGTTTCTCTCTTGTCGTTTGAATTCTTCCTTTTCTCTTCTGACGGCTTCGAAACTTGTAATTTCGATGGCGATGGGACATTGCTATTTGTTACAGGTTGTACTTGTGTTACAAACTGTTTTGCGTAAATAAATCTGGAAATATATGACTATCACATTCCAGAGGCATGCGATAATTTACCCATCTTAGCAGTATACGACAGAATTCTACACGTATATGTTCTGCAGTGAGTAGTTTACTAAATACACTAATACTTCTATTTTATATTTGGTAACTATAAATTCAAGATGAATTAGTAAAAAAAATTGAGTTCAAATAAAGTAATAGCTCATTTTTGTTTTTGATTTGTCGTCTATATATCACAGTACTTTTAGTTACACACCGTCTGTCATAAAAATAAGTACCATGGCGCAAACTAGAAATGGCATGCTGTACTGCTTGGAATTCGCACCAGAAGATCCAGTAAAAACATTTCAGAGTGATTGTGTGTCATTTTTAGGACAGTGCAATGGATTAAGGAAGACTTGGATGAGTCTAATGGTGATTACGTAGGTGTTTAGTGCCATCACTAGTGATGGCGATGTTACGCCTCCATTCCTCGTGCACAGAGCATCGGATACAACTCGAAAGCCTACATCAAAAAGGTTGTGCTTCCCTGGGTCCAGAGAGTGACTTCTGGAAAACAATATATCTTGCAATATGACTCTGAACTATGCCACACGAACAGAAAATCACAGTAATGGATGTCAGAAATTTTTTGCGACCACACTAACCCTTATATCTGGCCAGCTAACTCCCCAGACTGCAACCATCCTGGATCACTATGTGTGAGGAGCTTTTGAGCAAGAGACTAACAAAACTCTTTGTAACAACAAAGATGATTTGAAGGTAACGATTATGGCAGCATTCACTAACTTAAACAAAGAGGCCGTCCAGAAGAGATGCAGGAGATTCCTAAGTGATCTAGAAACCATGGGTGAAGCCAAGAGCGTTTATACTGAATACATTTACTCTTTAGTTTTTCAAGATAAGTTTGTGTAATTTTGGTAAATATAGCTGTTAAAATGAGATGTTTGTGTTATTTCTCTCTGTTAAACGTTTCTCCCAAATGAGGATGATACTTTAAGACATTTGAAGCAATTATTATAAAATGTACATAATGATTATAAAACTAATAGGAATAAAATATTTAATATTTTGTCAAGTCTTGTTAAATACGTTACGTAAGTCATATTTACGATACACGTATAATTAAATATAAAATGCATCACTCTAAAATATTAAAAACTAACGAAGTCATTGTATATAATACTACAACATTTACTCTTTATAGTAACGGAGTTGTTTGAATATTTTCTAACGAAAAAGTGCAAAAATTGATATTTGAAAAGGTTATTTAAAATGTTGATACGAATGTTCAGCAACTTACACGAAAATTGGAAATATACAGTTGTCAGATTAATTTAATATAATTTGCTCATATATATATATATATATATATATATATATATATATATATATATATATATAATGTTTGGGTGTGTCTTTATGCATGTATGTATTTTGTGTGTGAGCTTATGTATGCATGTATTGTAAGTGTCTGTAAATGTCTGCATGTGCATCTGCTTTCATACTATTGATTCTCTTTGCGTATATGTGAGCGAAAAAGCGATTCTCTTCTTAATTATTTCCCGTTTCTTCCGAATCTGCCAGTGCTAATTTCACGTCTCAAATATTTGATTGATTTTCCGATCATTATTAACTCTTGTGCGCACTTTTTTTAAAGCGGTGTTTTCTTCCTCCTGCCTCTTCCCGCTACAGCAGACGCATCGCTACAACCTTGTTATCCACCAATTCTCAGCAAATTGCAACGAAATTGGAAAGTTTCATAAAGAAGATAGCAACACTAAAACGTTGGCCAAAGATCGATGCTGCTACAAGGGTCACGCCAAATAATACAGAGAAGATATTGTGCTTGAACTGAAAGGAAAGAAATACAGACGGGGTAGCGGTATTTTACATTCAGCCATCCATTCACAGGAATTTTTCAATATGATTCTGATCGCTAACCCCAGATTAAGGCCAAGATGTTTCCAAAGATATGAAACCCTTCATTAGATACGAGTCGAATAGGGAACTCCAGATCGGAAGAAAAATAACAAACATTTTTTTTAACATTGATTATTTATTTGAGATTTTTCACAATTACCTCATACGTTTACGTTAGTCCAAGTTTCAAGTGTCTCGAAAGCCAATCAAGTTAGAGTAATAGAATAAAAACGGTAACGAGAATGACGTATGAAATGTGGAATATGAAATGAAGAATATATTTTAAGGAAGTAAAAAATAAAACTACTTAAAACACAAGGGGTTTATGAATTCGAGAAAATATGAGAACAAACACTATTAACAAGAGGGAACTATAAACGAACAATAAATTATGAAGACTGAAGACAGAGTATAACTTTTGACTTTTGCATTTAACCTTTTAAAATCATTGTTGACTAGAAAGTAATAAGCCAGAAAATAACACAACAAACGAGAAGTGGGAGAAAAGAGACTGTTAGCATAGAACTTACGGTTACATTTGACCATTTTAACTGTAAATTTGAGACCTTGCTTTCAATCTAGTCAGTTCAGTGCCATACGTGATACATGTTTGGGCGATCATATCTCGAAAGAGACATGACTGACTGGGCAGAAGATTATCTCGCAGTAAGTTGCCATTGCATTCTGCGATTGACTGGTTGCCAACCAAGGCTATAGAACCCAATCTGTCCTATTATTTAACCCATAACTGGATGGAAGAGACGGATTAATGCCTTTCCCAAGGGTATTTGTGCGTAAGTGAATGCAAGGAATTCGACTGGAATTCGAACTCGGCTCCCGGATTTCTCGTTCCGAGCCGATATCCATTTCACCACAACTCACATCCAATCTAGTACAGTGTTTAAATTCTTAAAGTCTGTTTACGATGAAGAAATTTTCACAAGAACAATATCCATGAAAGTATTCATAGAAAAGCAACATATTAAACAGGTAGGAAAGTGAATAATGCCGAAAAGTCTTGTCAGGAGAACTAACACTGCTGATTATTAAACAGGTAGGAAAGTGAATAATGCCGAAAAGTCTTGTCAGGAGAACTAACACTGCTGATTATTAAACAGGTAGGAAAGTGAATAATGCCGAAAAGTCTTGTCAGGAGAACTAACACTGCTGAGTATTAAACCGGTAGGAAAGTGAATAATGCCGAGATGTCTGGTCATGAGCACTAACATTGCTGATTATCCTTTGTATTTTATCAAGAATCACAAAATATATAGCGGAAGCACTTGACAGCGACATTCAAAATTGGACGAATGGTTGACTTAGAAAAACGTAATGGACGAAAAAATGGTTCTCTCAAACGATTAAAAAAAGCAAATTTGATTTAGAGGTGTTAAAAATAAAAAGCTGTTTCTTGACGCATTTGGCCTACGTACTTACTATTAAGACAGGAGTATATAGTTGCGTCACCAGAACTGATACCGAGTTGAACACTGATCACATCAAGAAACCTGACTGAAACCTACACTAATGCACAACGATCTAGAAAAGTAGCTATTCAAGACAATTTTCATTTTGCGATTTGAAAAGAAATATTGAATTAGTTCAGAAATTCCTTGCATAAATAACATAAGCTTTCAATGTGTAGAGACCAGCATGTCAAATGATATCAGATACGTTCGAGATATCTAAAGTAACAATGAGAGTTTTACCATTCTCATCAAAAGCTTGATAGACTTATACAATAATAATTGTTAATATATACGCAGTTGACTTAATGTAAAGCCATATTGCTTATCTGAAATACAACACAGAGAGGCGAGATATTTTATCAATTCAGAATTGACTAGATCTTCTAATGAAGAGGTAGAAATCTTATAGTTACAAGAAGAGGAGGTTCATCTGAACTCTTAAATTCCCTCTGGTTCTACAAAAAGAGAAGTTTAACTACAAAAGAGGATTTCTAACAAGCAAAAAAGCAAGAAGTTGCAAAAACTAGTTCATAAGTAGATTTAATAAGGACAAGTGCAGTGATATACTCGACCACATTTTAGAGATTATGGCAGAAACCATGAACGGAATTATATGCAGTTCTTAGTTGAAACTCAGGCAAAGATAATCATGAGTAAAATTTGAACATAATTTACTAGCAAAACACTCGGGTTAATTAGCAGATTTTAACACCTGAAATTGAGTTAGGTGAGGATGAATAGAACAAAATCTTATTTAACACACTTCTACAGAACTGCGAGTAATCTCAAGAACCAAACATCTCAGAAGCTTTACGGGGCTTCATTCTATAAAAAAAACATACTTAACTTCTTTGAATACAGGTTCACCGACGTGATCCTCTGTCTGTTCTACAATTATTTTCACGGCTTCTGTTTCGATGAGCTTAGCTCTCTAGAGCTCTCTTCACACAAATTTTCTCGAGCTACTAGATTGTCTACAAGGGTCCACATTTTTAAAGTTAAAAGAGTCAAATATAGATGCCACTTCTACTCTTAACAGCTTCCTTTCTTGCACCTCTCAGCTACCTTCCGTAAGCCTCCTTCCTGTTAGCTACAATCTCCAAGATTTTCAATGGAATGTCAATTGCCATCTCTTATCTCCTTGACTCCCATCCATCTCTTATTCCCTCCATGACGCCACCTGTATTTTGTTCTTCTCCCTTTTCGCTCTACACTCAAGTAAATCCCTTTACACCCAGCGGTATTCCATTCCTTCTCTTTTCCATTCTCCGACACCCCTATAATCTGTTCTTCTTTCTCTTCGCTCTTCTCTCATGGAGCTCTCTTCCTTGCTTGGAATGAAACGGTAAAAAAAAAAATAAAAAACAAAGTTTACAATTATTACTAGCAGAAACAAAATGTGTCTGTTGAAATCGGTGCTATCATGCTGGTACAGTCGAAAATAGTAGATACTTATGAGCTATAGCGTCTGAACCGGCTGGTGTGTACCAAGAAGAAGATTGGGATTTCACGTGGTATTTTCGAGAAGGTACAAAAGCAGCAATGCTATCCATAGTACGAGAAGAAACCTCATTGGAACAATTCACGATGGGAAGGTTAAAAATATCAATCTAAGAAGCTTCTCGACGAAAGTTTCGAAATGAATCCTAGTCAGTACGCGCATAACAAAAAAAAAATTGGGGTTACTAGGTTCATGTCTAATTAAAAATTCAAATTAAATTTCAACAGAAATTACAGCGTGATTAGAATCGCCAGAAAGAAAGATTTGTGCATGAACAAGAAAAAGAGGTAAGAAGCTAAATCAAGTAAAAACCTTATCGGATTTATTAACCAAGCGAAAGCGGATATTCGCTATTTGACTAAGAGACTGAACAAAGGAAAAATTGAAGGTCTGAATACTAACAACATCAGTAACATTAGAATAGTTCCTCCACTTGCTATGATGAGTCTGAAAATTATCGAACACAAAGATTTTCAACGATGAATGGAGAGAGAGAGAGAGAGAGAGAGAGAGAGAGAGTTCTATAATGTCAGACATAATGTTACATTCCTGAGAAAAAGGATAGCGATAACGGATGTAGGGATAGCTGATAAAACAACAATACAAACAGTCGAAAGCACATGAAAGAATCATCTGAGGTCTCATAAAGCACTTCCTTTGTAAATGGATGAGGTGTTAGGGTGACCTTTTACGAGGAATAGACTCTTCCTCTTGATATAAAATTACTTGCGTGACTTCCAGACGGCAGTTAAGAGGCAACTAGTACGCAGTTAAAGCCAGCTACTATTCAGACGATAAACAGCGTAACTGCACCATTTGGACTTGTATTTATTAACTTATGACTAACATTTACTTTGTATATGTGTTCTTGTTATACTAATACACTCTTTTGAACCTACCTTCTGTGTTCTGTGCCTTACATTCGACCAAACCGGTCACTACAACTTTGCGGCCAAGTTTCGCCACAACAACTCCGAAACAAATTGTCGACGAAGGTTTGCGTTAAGATTTGCCACCACAAAATGGCGGCAAAGAGCCATAACATGCGGGATCCTAGATTTAAACACCAATGGCATAGATATAAACTTTAAAATCTGTTCGACTAGTGGAAGACAGCCTGAAGCAGAGAATTCATTGTTAGCGCAAGGGGAATTTAATTTTTTTTTATCGTTTCACCCCAATCAATTCGGTAACGCCAGTGATGCACAAGGGGCTATATAAGAGAAAAAGATTATATAGGAGGAGAGTAAAGAGAAAAACGAACCAGTTACAGAGGGTGTCTGAGAAGGGAGCAAGAGAAGGATAAGAATACAGGTGTGATAACAATTGCAATGGTAGAGAGAAAGCAAAAGATATACAGGGTGATGTAGAAAGAACTGGAGTCAAGTGGTAAGGAGATGGGTATTGACAGTCAATTAAAATTCCTGGATGTTGTAGCCGTCAGGAAAGAAAGAACATACCCATAAATTCTGTGAAGTATTTTGATATACAATCTCTCTTTCTCTCTCTCCATATATATATATATATATATATATATATATATGTATGTATGTATAAATTCTTCATATGTAAATGAGTTAATGCGAGACCTAATCGCCTGAAGACACCACATGGTAGAAACCTAGATCGCGTAATAACTCGTTTACAAATGAAGAATATTCAAATGTTCTACAATATAATTGTATTGAACACTTTTTTAATACAACTGTGTACTGCTCTAATTTTAATATGTCCAAAAACTAAGTAATTAAATAATATATATATATATATAATTTCTGTAAAGTACTGTCCTGTCTGTAAAACTCTAATATTCGCTCATATAAAATACAGAAATATGGGTCGGGCCACGAACGTTTCTTTAACTCCTTATATATATATATATATATATATATATATATATATATATGTGTGTGTGTGTGTGTGTGTGTGTGTGTGTGTGTGTGTGTGTGTGTGTTAGGGATATACATGTTCATTGGTAGCTCGTCGCATATATCATCGCATTTGCAAATAAGAGAGAGAATAGTATAGAATTCAAAATCAAGAACATAAAACAACAGACAAATGCTTTCCATCCTCCTCTTTTCTTCAGTTTCCTAATTGGATTGCTGCTAATTGCATATTTGTTCCCATCCAAACACATTTGGCATCCGCTTGTAATTCATTAGTGGCGCCATCTTGCATCGTTTCGGTCACGTACAATCTTCTCCGTGTCTTTTATTCAACATAATTGACTTTGCGTCCTGCAGCAAAACCTTTCTTTAGCATCCACTGCATTAGTAGGCGGTCGCTAAAAAAGAATGAAATAGGCCTGTGTATGGCAAGGTTGCACGGCGTCTCTGTCATCGCTTACCGACTTTTATGAGTAACCCCATGCCGTGCAAAATGATTCTTAATGAGGATTTGAGTCGTCACCAGGCATCAAAATATTTCTAAGTTTTTAATAAATTTACGATGTTACGCAGATTTTTAAAATTGGAAGGAAAGTAGATTGCAAATCAGTTACTTCAAAACGAGGGGTGTTTGCTTATCTTGATATTATTGTAAATGTCGGCCCCTACCTGAGTAAAAACTCTAACCTGTTGTAGATTTTTCTTTTAATCATTTCACCCAGAGCGAGGCAGAAATGCCACTGATGAGCGGGGGGCTACATAACTGTAAAAAGATTAATTAGAAAAGAGTGAGGAGTCCAAACTAGTTAGAAAGGAGCAATAGAAAGCTGAGAATGCAGGTGCGATGACAGATACATAGGTGGAGAGAAAGGGAAGGATATATGGGGGTGGGGAGATAGCTAGAGTCCAGTGGTTAATAGATGACTATTGACATTGCATTTAAATTTATGGAGGTTGTAGCCGTCAGGAAAGCAAGAATATGGGAGCGAGTTCCACAGGCGGGAAGTGCGAGAGAAGAAGCTGCAGGAGAAGAATTATCGTCTGCATTTGGCTAACCTGACTGTGAATGGGTGGGACCAATCTTACCAGTCTGGTTGCACGAGTAAACACCTGTTGAGGAGGCACCAGTGACTTAAGTTCGTCCAGCAGAAGCCATGAAAGTATTTATAGAACAGACAAAGGGAGGCCACATTTCGATGGTGGGGAAGTGGCTGCAGTCGAGCCGCAGATCAGTACCTATCACATTACAGACTCTCCTTTGGAGCCTGTCGAGAACACTGAGGAGAACGGCAGGGGCGCCTGACCATAAATGGCAGCAGTACTCCATGCACGGACGGATGGTTGACTTGTATATATGCAGGATGGATTCAGGCGGAAAAAACATCCTGGAACGCCATAGTGACCCAACCTTCTTAGCAGTAGATTTAGCTATGGATTCAATATAGTGGTTCCATTTGAGGTCTGAGGAGAGGATAAGGCCGAGGAGGCGTAGTGTATTGCTCTCATGGAGAATCGCTTGGTCCATGCTTATGGGAGGCAGGAGAGGTTGCCTGTAATGGTTGACAGACAGCAGCTTGGTCTTAGACGAATTGAAATTGACAAGCCACTTCTTGCCCCAGTTCACCACAGAGTGTAGATCCCGTTCAAGGTCAGCAGCGAGATTATGTCTGTCCTCTACGACAGGTTTCTTACTGGTACGGGAGTATATTGTAGTGTCATCTGCGTAGATGCCTACTTGGGACTTGATGTGAGGAATGTGTAGCAATCTAAGCCGTCGATTGATTTGGTTTTTCTTTATTTCTTTTTAATCATTGTAACAATTTGAAGAAAACATTGGAAAAAATTTAAAAAATGTCATAAACAAAAATGAGTTATGATTATTTTTATGATTATGATTATTCCTATTCGAGGTAATATCGTCATCTTTGTTGCTAACGCAACATTTCGGCTGTTGTATACTCCTGCCTTCACTATGTGTATATCGACCCGGGTAACCTACAAAGAATTTTGAACTGTAGATCTTTCTTGTTCCACTGACTATGTCTAGGAATATTTTTTCTAGTTTTGATTAATATCGCCCCAGTATTGCTTGCCCCGCTCTTACTGAGTCCAGTTAGACGCTAGTTAGCCCACTATGTGGACTCACAATTATTATATCACCAAATTCACGAATCGACCTTTTAATTCACTGGTCTATAGTCCTGTGCTAAATAAGTACTAAATGAGATATACCGAAAAATGGTAAAAGACAAGTCTACACAGGTAGATTTTTAAAAAGTAGAGAAACATAATCAGTTTCAAATTTCTTTATAGTTTATCCGGATTGGCATACACCTGGAGAAGACACGTCGGCTGAGAAGGATTTAACAACAACAAAGTATAGAGAATTTCTTTTAATCATTTTATTGCCATTGTTTTGCAGGAGGTTACATAGAAGGAAAGTTATGAGAAAGAGTTATAGGTTATAGGGGGTGTCAAGAAGTGGGTAATTGAAGGATGAGAATATTGATGAGAGTGAAGTGGACGGAGAAAGAAGCATGAACGATAGGATGCAGGTTAGTGAGATAGGAGATGACTATTTATATTTAAATTCTTGGAGATTATAGCTCTCGGGTAAGCAAGTAAATGGAAGGGAATTCCACAGGCGCGAAGTGCGAGAAAAGAGGCTGAGGAAGTAGTATTTGCGTTTACATTTATTGGTTTCACAGTAAAATGGTGGGACCTACTTGCTAGTCTTGTGGCTCGAGTAAATTTATATATAGGGAGCACCAGTGAGCTAAGTTCATCTGAGCAGAAACCGTGAAAGTTTTTGTAGAAGAGACACAAGGAAGCCACATTGCACCGGTGAGAAAGTGACTGTATTTGAGCTGCCAAGTTGGGATCTATCACATTAGAGATTCTCCGTTGGATTTTGTCAAGAACCCCTAGGTGGATAGCAGGAGCACCCGACCAGATATGGCAACAGTATTCAACGTACGGGCGGATGGTAGATTTATATATACGCAGGATTGTTTCAGGCGGAAAAAAACTTCCTGGCCCTACTCAGAGAACCAATTTTCTTAGCAATAGTATGTAAATAATATAAGAATAGCTAGAACTGGTACAATGTAATAAACAATCAGGTGTAAATTTAGCAACATTCTCCAACCCAATCACCGACGACGACATTAAGTTTCTAGGTAAATTATCAAACGCTAATGACACAATGAAAAAATAGTCCTAATCATGGCTAATTTTATATTTTCATTTCAGTTAATGGTCGATCATGGCTCTCCACAATTTTCTTTCCTTTAAAGATCTTAGGAAGCTTTATATTTATGCTATCGTTCTAATCATTATTTTGCCAATTATTTATAAAAGTTCCTATGGTAGGTTATTGGCGAATTTTTCTAACCCTCTTGCATTCAATATTCCTTGTCAGTGCAAGATATTATAAACCATCATTTCACATTATATGCCAAAGAAATGTCAGCTATTTCTTACCGATTCTAAGTATAAGTAAATTTTTAATTTCCATTTTCTATAAAACGTCCTCATAATCAATCCATGGTATTCCCAATATCCTCCTGCAGCATCACATTTCTGTTGACTCGTCTCTTCCTTATCTGTTATGAGATTCCTAGCCTATACTGCTATACATGAGGACCGATTTTACCGTTTTCGTTTCTAGCGAAATATTCCTGTTTCTTAATTCTTTTCATGTTTTGGCAAATGCATCTTCGGAAATAGCGACGCATTTTATGTCCCTTGTTCAAATATTTCCTAGATATATTAAGTTTTGTAAAAGATTGGAGTTTTTGCATCTATTTCATAGTTTTTCAATCGGAAATATAGGCCTATTTGAGGCGAACCTGAAACATATATATATATATATATATATATATATATACAATGTGTGTGTATGTATGTATGTATGTATGTATGTATTACACAATTCGAAAACATTCCGCAGAACAAAGACGAAACATAGAAAAACGAATTTTCTTTAGATTAATTCAAGTTCCTAGCACATTCTTTAACTGAATGTTTGATTCTATGTAACCAGTCACCTATATATATATATATATATATATATATATATATATATATATATATATATAGGTGACTGGTTACATAGAATTTACAGATAAATATATATATATATATATATATATATATATATATATATATATTTATCTGTAAATTCCGAAAAAACGTAATGGGGAAATAGCCATTTTCAACATGTCATTTAAGGCATGCATTCTTCGACTCCTTCTCAACAGAGAATGAAGAAAAATCTAAGCACAGAGGTTAGTTTAGTTAAAGTAAGAGGTAGGATATAATGATTTTTATTTGGGTTGGGCAGGGGGACGGAGCCAGTAGTAATTCTTTCTAGTAGTTGGAGGTATGTGGCCTGACCTTAGGTGTAGAGGTAACTGTTAGGTCAACTTTAAAAAAAAATTGGCAATTTTTTTATCGGGACTAACTGGGGGAATAGGATAATTATTGTAATATATATTTTTAATTATTGTCACTTTCTATTGCGAAACATACTTATAAGCTCTCTTCGTCTGTTAAGAAGAATATTTTGATTTGAAATTTTAAAATTATAATTTTATCTGTCAAGCATAGATTGCACCTATCTCTTCAGCTATTAGAGGTACTAGCTTTGCCTATGAGTTCCTATTTTATTTGGAGATCTAAGTTACTTTCTTTTAATTCGCAGTATTTCCTAGAAAGCGCAGTTTGGTATTTTAAAGTAGGGTTGGTGAAGGAATGCCTGTGGGTATATATATATTTATTTGTATATATATTACATTATTCAAAAACATTACGCAGAACAAACACGAAACATAGAAAAACGAATCAAACAATAAGAATCTGCTATTCATTTTCCTGATACATTTCTTTTGAAAAGATATTTACGAGCGACGAAACACTGTTCTATTAGGAAAGTGCACAAAAGAAAAAAATTGTCGCTCAATACAGGGAAATCTTAAATGTCTAAACGGAATCTTCAAGAACATTTATTTTGCTTTCCTAGTCGGATTCAAAAGAGAATTCTTTATTCTAGACATTTTATTGTATTTATTATACTTATAAATATTTTAATGATAATCGATGAAAAATATGAAAAAGTGTGACTCCACTAAAAAATAAAAGTACACCTTGGCAATATCTGTAATCTCTTCTGGATTTAAGTACCATCAATCAGAAATAAGAGCAAGCGACAGAGTGACACGGAGTAGAAAGATCTATCAGACAAGCTGTCGAGGAAGAATTAATCTGCAGAAAAAGAAAGAAAAAAGACACAACCCTTAAATCGACCTTTCTGCCCCTCACCAAAACTTCTCTTGTAATCTTTGCCTAAAAGAAGATTTATACTCTGCAATTACCGTAGATAACCCTTCAAAATATCGTTAACAAAAAGATAATAATAATAATGATAAGAAGAAGAAGAAGAAGAGAAAAAGGAAAGCTCCTTTTTAAGCATAAGAAGCGTCATCCAAAGGCTTGTGTAGACTGTCTACACATGCCCAGTAAAGAAGGTGGAAGAGATCTTATTCAGCTAGAATTATCATACAAGACAACAACTATTGACTTACTAACATACATAGAAACAACAAAGCACTGGATGATACAATTATTCAAACAACATGCAAATAGAAAGAAAAATATTCAATAATGAAAGAAGGCAGTAAATACAAACAAGATTTACATTTAGTAGATTCAGTAGAAAAGCAAAACAGAAACCAAGAACCAAGTATTGCGGCCAAAATTATGAAAAAGAAAGGCAAGGATAAAGCTCTCGAATAGATGAAACAACGCTGGCAAGACAAACCTCTGCATAGCCAATATCCAGAACATGTTAATAAACCCCATGTTGATAAAGTTAATACTCATCGATGGTTACATGCATTTGGATTAAAGTCTGAAACTGAAGGCTTTATTTTTGCAGCGCAAGACCAAAGTTTTTTCAAGTAGGAACTTTGTGTTTCCAAAATGCGGGTTCTGTGATAAATACCAAGAAACAATAGACCATCTAATCTCAGGGTGTTCTGTACTTGCCCCAGATGAATATAAAAATCGTCACGATAGATTGGGGAAATATTTACACTGGACAATTTACAAAGACTATGGAAAATATGTAAACAAACACCGGTATGAACATCACCCAGCACCGGTTACAGAAATAGAATACGTCACCATTCTATGATATTACACCATCTAAACAGACAGGAAAATTGAAGCAAATAGGCTGGACATTATTGCTAAAAACCAAAAAGAAAAAGACTTGCTTATAAATTGATATGGTTTATCCAGCGGATTGTAACATAGCAACCAAGGATTTCGCAAAACTCAAAATATAAAGACGTGGAAATTGAAAGAGAAAAAATGTGAAAATTGAAAACAAGAATCGTACCAGTGATAGTAGGTGCACTTGGAATGATAAAAATTGAACAAAAAACACATTGAAAGAATCCCTGGAAGCCCCAGCTTAAAAGATATATAAAAAAATGTCTTGTTCTGTACAGCCTATACACTAAGGAGAACTTTATGTAAAGCTATGGATGTATTGGGAGATAGAAAAAACATAAAATGGAGCCATAGCAACACACCATGATCTGCTTTAGGTTTTCCGCAGACTTGGTAGGTAGTACGACCATAGCAGAAATAGAATTATGCTTAAAAATGATATAATAATAATAATGGATCGAACAAACATAACTGTTAAAAATCACAACCGAAAAAACATATCCTGAGAAATGAAGTAAATACAAGACACTCGAAATAGCATTGAACAAAATATGGCATCTAATGACAAAATACTACCTGTTAAAATTGAGGATTTCGGGACTGATATTAAATAGAAAAAACAAACATGTGAATCAAATTCCTGGTCGTCCTAAATTAGGCTAACAACAAAAAGTCATACTAATGAGTACTTCTCACATCCTGCCCACTTTTCTCTCGATATTATGAACACAATGTTCCCTCTTGAAATTTCTGGTTGAGATTTAGGGCAACTGGTTTTATATATAAAAAATGTCTCTTATTTTATATGGGGCTTTTTCTGCATCTTAAAATTATTCAAACCGCAGACCAGTTGCGCGGAATGATGTGGGCTACGCATCAATTAAAAACAAAATCATAATCTGAAAATGACAAGTCTGCAAAATATTTACTGTACAGAGCAATCATGTTCGATTTATTTTTCATTTGCAATATCGCTTTTAAAGTTTGAGTGATGATTCTTGTCTTGTGACAAGAACTCCAGTCGATTCACGCCAATTAAATGTTTTCCGTTCTAATGAGTTCTTCATCCGAGCCAACAGAAATTGGTCCAACATTTTACATCTGTAAAGATTTTTCTAGATCAAGACACGCTGCTTTCTTTTTCGATTCTCATAATCGCTCTTGTAGAAAAAATAATTATTTCCGTGACGAGCAAAGAAGAAATTAATTCTTTAAACATTAACCAATAATCTTTTTTTTTAATGTTCAAGGCAAATCTATTTACTATCATCTTTTTTAATTAGTAAAAGAGATGTTTGATGGAACATTCAAGATAGGCTTTACGTATGATGCATAACCATATCTACGATTTAATTCTGAAGCTTTGTGTAATGGAAATAAATAGATATGAACAGACTACGATAGATAGATCGATAGTAATGTAATGAATAGGTAATGTATATGTATACATTTTGGTCCCTTCTCACTGGAATGTGATTGCCTGGAGTCAGCCATAAATACAGACGAAGGCGAGGACGTCTAGAGAGTGAGTGACAGCGATCTATCACTAGAGGTCTACTGACTACGCCTCAAAATACTGCATACAACGATTACGTCTACGTACTATATTGACCTACCCGGTTACATTTGCCTTAACGTCTTAACAACCTCGTATTTATATATATCCAGTTAGATAAATAGATAGACAGACAGACAGACAGACAGATAGATAGATAGATAGATAGATAGATAGATAGATAGATAGATAGATAGATAGATAGATAGAAGTGAATTGGATCGTGCTTAATGTTATTATCTTTTATGCATATAAAATTGTTTTCATTTTCATTTTTGTGACTTATTTCTCTTTATTGTTTTGTATTTATTTTTGTAACTGTATTACGACCGAAAAAATAAATTCAAAAAGTGCACATTCTCATTCCCGTCTCTCAGTAAACCCCTCACGTCCTTCTGCTTTTTCATCTATTTTACTGCACTCTTCTCAGTATTTTCATAAAGACAATTTAATCTCTTATTCTTTTTTTTTTTCGTATCTGGCAATTATATCAGTACATTTGAAATATTGGCGGCTTAACGATTAAAACCCCACTCTCACACAAGCGGTAAATAACTCTTACTGATAAAAACGCATAAGCTTTTTTGCCACTGAATAAAGAGCCGAGGTGATTTCACAAAAAACAAAAAACTGTCAGTGAGCATAAAACTGTTTTGGCCTTTAACCTTGCTCTAGTATTAGATTACTGAGACAGGTAACAGGTCACTTTCATATTAAGAGTAATGGGGAGTGATAAACAAGAGTTTCTTGCATAATCCTAGTATTAACGAGAAACATAAAACAGATAAATATTTGTTTTAATGCTGTGGCAAAAGAACACCCCTACGTCTTTTAGAGTCTCCTCCGGACACAACTCGTTTAGTGCATATTCCAGCGTCAGAACACTATTTATATAACAGCAGTGTTACATTGATGACTATCATAAATACCTAGTCTACACCAGCCATATTTATGAAGATTCTTAGAGATGGAATTATGACCGAAATGTGATCAGGAGTAATGGCATTCTTTATAAACAATGACAAATGATTTATGAAGATCGATATCATGTGTTATTCTGGAAGCTTGAAAGTCTGGGTTACTGTATCGGCTCATTAAGTGTTGCACATCAGAATCCATATTGCACGTTTATAAATCTACATTTGGCCGTGTATTGAATAATATTTAGTCGGGTGCTCCTGTTTGTCATCTTGAGGTTCTCGACAAAATCCAAAGAAGGACTTGCAATATATTCGTTCATGACATGTTATTTCAGCTTCAGCCATTTTCTCACTTATGTGACCGGGCTTCTCTCTGTCTTTTCTACAAGCATTTTCATGGTAACTGCATAGACAATCCGTTTTCATTAGTGCCCTTAGCACGTTAATTTAAGCGTGCTACTAGATTTTGCATCTAGGACCCACCCAGTTACCGACAAATAGTCAAATGTAACAGGCACTTCTACACGCACTTTCTCTCTTGCACTCTCTGCCTGATGAATTCCCTTCTACTTACTTGCTTCCCTGATTGCTACAAGCTCAAATAATTTAAATGCATCGTCAATTACCCTTTTCTATCTTCTTGAATCTCGTTGATCTTTTACTCCTTCTTCAATTTCCCAGTATACACTCTTTTCTCTTACAGTAACGCTCTGGGCATATGTGGCGGTCCCGCCTTGCCTGAGCGGAAAGGATGGATTTTTAAAAGATCATTCTCTCTCTCTCTCTCTCTCTCTCTCTCTCTATATATATATATATATATATATATATATATATATATCATGGCGTGTGTTTACATTGTGTATATAACACGCTAAACTCCGCCTTCATCTATCGAGCGCCCATAAGTTATGAGTATATAAATATTTGGACACTGAAGACAACTATAAACAGGATAATCTTTTTACTTTAAATAAAGATTTAGGACCATAATAAAAGGATACTTAAAAGAATGATAAGAATGAAGGAGAGTTTTATAATGCTTATAAATTTATGTCCTTATTGGAGAGAAATAGTTATATCTTTACTAGAGGAAAATATCAATATCTTTATTTGGGAGGAAATATATATCTTCTTCTTCTTCTTCTTCTTCTTCTTCTTCTTCTCCTCCTTCTTCTTCTTGTGCATTTTTTCAAGACGTAGGCGGTCATACTCTCCCACATCCCCATCCTTGGTGGCTCTTAGCAAGCTTTTTTCTGTTACACCATGCAACCCTTGTTCTGCCATCCATCCGCTCATGCCAGACAAGTACGTTTTCCTCTGTCTCGCCTTCCCTTAATCTAACCTCTTAGTATCAGGTTCTCCAAGCCCCCATTCCTCCTTGCATGACCCAGAAACTTTAGTTGTCTCTTCCTGATGCTCAGTATTAATTTCCTGTTCGTTTCCATCTTTTCCAAAAACCTTATCATTGCTCACATGCTCGATTTATGGTATCCGCAGTATCCTTCTGTAGAACCACATTTCAGTTTCTTTAAGTTTTTCCTTCATCTTCGATGATATTGTTCAGCATTGAATAACTGATATTACATAGCAATCCAGTACTCTCTTCTTTGTTTCTAGTGAAATTTCTCTACTAAGTTTCTGGATTGCGTCCTTCGCCATGCCAATTCACCTTTGGATCTCTGTGTCACACTTTTCTTTTTCTGTTAGAACACTTCTCAGATATTTGAAGTTTTGTACCTGCTTGATTTTAGTATTCCCCAACTGTATTTGGCATATTAGACTGCTCTTTTTGCTGATGACCATGCATTCGGTTTTCTTGCAGTTTATTTGTAGTCTCTCTCCGATGACAAATCCTGACCTTAGGGTCCGCAGAATTGTCTCGTTGTACAAGTTGAATAGATCCTTGTCTTACGCACCCTTCTATCTTTGTATATCTTTCCTGCCAGTAGAGATTCATGATTATTCTGATGTCATTGCCAAATATATTGAGGCTGCTAAGCATCTCTATCAATTCTTTGTGGCGTGTTTTGTCGAACGCCTTTGCATAATCAATAAAATATAGGTACACGTCCTTCTTCATTTGTACTTCCCTTTCGGAGAGCATCCTAATCATAAATATGGCGTTCCTTGTTCCGGCATCTTTGACGAACACGCATTGTTCTTGTCCTATCTCTGGTCTGATTCTGCTTCTTGCGCTATTTATCAGGATTCAGATGATCAGTTTTTTTTAATGTGACTCATTAAACTGATTGTTCGGTGGAGTTCGCACTCGTTTGCATCTGGTTTCTTAGACAATGCTATGAAGATCGACTTGCCTAGGCCATCTACTATTACATCACTATTATAAATTTCATTTATTATTTCTGTAATTTTCTCTACACCGAATCCTTCCATGGCTATCAGCAGCTCTATTAATGTGCCGTCTGGTCCAGCTGCTTTCTGTCTATTCAATTTGGCCGTTAGAGCTTTCATTTCGGACTTTAATATTTCCGGTCCCTCCTAATCTTTTTGTATTATCAGTGGTTCTCTCTTGTCGTAGAAAATACTTTTTGTATATTCTTCCCATCGCTGGAGTATTTCCATTTTTTCCAATATGACGTTTCATCCTTGGATTTTATACTTTCTGTTGATGAGCAAGTCTTTTTGTCCTTATTTGGTGAAAATATTTATATTTGTACTGGAGGAAAATAGTTATGTCTTGACTAGAGGAAAGTATTTATGTTCATATTAGAGGAAACTATTCATGTCGTTATTGAAGGAAAATAATGTCCTTATTAGACGAAGGTATTTATGACCATAGTGGAGGACAATTTTTATGTCTTTAGAGGGGGGGAAATATTTATCATTTTCTAGGGAAATATTTTGATATATCCCGAAAAGGAATACAGTATAAAATGATCAGTTGAAGAATGGAACTCCACACCAGGAATAAGAAATACAGATCTGTGGTGCTAAGGTACAATTAACAATAATACACATATAGACAAGCCACAGGTTGGAGCAGAATCGACTATCGAATAGTGAATGCCTTCGCCTAAGACATTTTCATTGTTGTACCGCTCGTTACTTTCTTTTATAAAGTAGAGCATTCTATTCTCGGGAATGGCAGGATATTCCACTATAATATATATATATATATATATATATATATATATATATATATATATATATATATGAAAAAAATATGTTCCTAATGAAAGAAGAATATATATGTCTTAATTAGAAGGATGCTACATGTTGAAACAGCAAATGCAATTTTAAATTCCATAAATGGATTTTATAACATTGATTAATGATTAGTTGTGTGTAAAAGAAATGAATCCACCTAATAATAAACGAGATGTAACATGAACTCTCTGCTTCAAAACCAAACTGTTGCTTTGCGCCTATCTAAAATAAATTTGCTACGTACAGAAAAAAACATATAAGTAATGGTTGAAGCCTATTGACAGGAGAATTATACATGTCCTCCCTTTTATGTTATAGCAAAGCTTTAGGGGAAATATTAGTGATTATTAGCAAAATCTTAAACCATCAGACATATTTAGTCAACTAGGCAGACATAAAATGTATTGCGTTTTATTGTGCCTCGTTACGAATGCAAAGCGAATGTCTATAATTAGAGAGTAATATATACACCTCTACGTCAAAAAGATTGGCCATCAAGGAAACACATACGCCAGTAGACTAAATAAGATTGAACATTATGAGAACTCATACACCTCTAATAAGAAAATTGCCATCAAGAGATCACATACAATCTATACACTAAAAAGAGATTAACTGTCAATGGAACACTTATGCCACTATATTATGAGTTTGGTTATCAACAGAAGAATTAAGCAAATATGCTACAATGAGAATAGACATAAAGCTAAAACATACGACATTACATTAAAAGTGTTTTGCCATTAATATAGCAATTATATCACATTAAAAGTGTTTGGCTATTAATATAGCAAAAATATCACATTAAAAGTGTTTAGCTATTAATATAGCAAATATGTCAAGATTAAAATTATCTTGCCATTAATATAGCAAATATATCAACATTAAAAGTGTTTGGCCATTAATATAGCAATTATATCACATTAAAAGTGTTTAGCTATTAATATAGCAAATATATCAACATTAAAATGTATAGCCATTAATATAGCAAATATATCACATTAAAAGTGTTTGGACATTAATATAGCAATTATATTACATTAAAAGTGTTTGGCCATTAATATAGCAATTATATCACATTAAATGTGTTTTTCCATTAATATAGCAATTATATCACATTGAAAGTGTTTTGCCATTAATATAACAAAAATATCTCATTAAAAGTGTTTAGCTATTAATATAGCAAATATATCAAAAATAAAAGTTTCTGGCCATTAATATAGCAAGTATATCACATTAAAAGTGTTTAGTCATTAATGTATCAATTATATCACATTAAAGTGTTTGGCGATTAATATAGCAATTATATCACATTAAATGTGTTTTGCCATTAATATAGCAAGTATATCACATTAAAAGTGTTTGGCCATTTATATCGCAATTATATCACATTAAAAGTGTTTAGCTATTAATATAGCAAAAATATCACATTAAAAGTGTTTAGCTATTAATATAGCAAATATATCAACATTAAAAGTGTCTGGCCATTAATATAGCAAATATATCACATTGAAGTGTTTGGCCATTAATATAGCAATTATATCACATTAAATGTGTTTGGCCATTAATATAGCAAGTATATCACATTAAAAGTGTTTGGTCATTGATATACTAAAAATATCACATTAAAAATCTTTGGCCATTAATATAGCAAGTATATCACATTAAAAGTGTTTGCCCATTAATATAGCAATTATATCACATTTAATGTGTTTTGTCATTAATATAGCAAGTATATATCTCATTAAAAGTGTTTACCTATTAATATAGCAAATATATCAACATTAAAAGTGTCCGGCCATGAATATAGCAAGTATATCACATTAAAAGTGTTTGGCCATTAATATTTCACTACACACAAAATTGATTAGCCATTAAGAGAACACATGCGACACAACACTAAAGGGACATTGGCCATCAATCGAACACATGATACTCTACACTAAAAATCGATTGGAAATCAATAGAACACAAACACTACCACAGTAAAACAATTTTGTCAATCAAGGAAGCATATACGCCACTGCACTAAAATAGATAGGCCATCAAGAGAGTACATACGACACTACACTAAAAATAATTTGACATAATAAGAACACATATAATACTACACTATAGAGAGATTAGCTATCAATAAAACACATACGCGAATACACGAAAAATAAATTGTCCATCAAGAGTATACATCTATATCTACAATAAAAATAATTTCGCCATCAAAATAACACATATATCACTACGCTAAAACAGGATGACTAACAAAAGAACACAAAATCTACAACCGTAAAACGGAACTCGCCATCAGGAGAACACATACGCAACCACACTAATAAGAAACTGGAGATCACGAGAACACATTTGATTCTAACTTAAGTGAGATTGACAATCAAGAAAACACATAGGCTATTACACTAAAAATAGATTGGCCATCAATATAACATATATGCTATTTCACTATTAATTGTTTTATATCAACAGAACACATTCACCACTAAGCTAAAAAGTAACACTCCACAAACAGAACATATGTGTAATTGCACCAAAAATAACCTGGCCATCAATAGAATTTTTATACCACTACACTATAAGAAGAACGGCCATGAGGGAATACATACGACAAGCCACAAAATGATATTGGCCATCAAGTAAACACTTAAGCGCTACACTAAAATATTGGCCATCAAGTAAACACATACGTAACTAAACTAAAAGAGATTGTTCATCAAGAGAATACATACACCACTACACTAAAAAAAAAAAAAAAGATTTACCGTAAATAGAACACACACGCTACTACACTAAAAAGAGAACATCCATCAACAGATCACATACATCTCTATAATATAAAGAGATTGGCTATCAAACATATTGGTCATTACACTAAATTACATAAATTTGCCACCAAAAGGGCACATACGCTACTATATTATAAACTGTTTCACATGAAAACTTTAACGCATAGGGCATTTATGATCTCTTCTCAAGGTGTCTTAGAAAGTGAAATTAATTTTATCAAAAGAATTTCGTACGATAGTGGGTATCCACCTACTGTTGTTAATTCAGTGATTTGCTCGAAGGTCGCTGATTTCAGAAACATCAAGTCAGTAGTTGTTTCTAAATGTCCGGTGGATTGGAGAGAATGGGGAAAATCTAACTAGGCAAATTTATTTTGACGTGCAGAAATGTTATTTTTTGCCAAAATGTGTGTTTTGTTTGATACTAAAACTGTTTTAGCCTCAGATCGTAATGGCGTTCTGTCCCCTTATCAAATACATTCTCTAATTTACGAATATAATTGTGGCTGCGGTGACAGCTACATAGGCAGAACCACTCAAAGACTTCACAGGAGAATCAAACAGGACATTCCACAAAAAATCAGGAACCATACTTGACAACAAAATGAACTTGTCCACAACACGTACTCTTCCTCAATTTGTAAACACCTTTTAAGGAATAGAGGTGTGTCATGGACTTTAATGTTAATTGATTTTCTCTGTTGTCCAATTCACATTCACTTTTTCATTTGAAAGGGCTAGAGTCTGTTTATGTCAGGTTTTGCAGACCATCGTTGTGTAAGCAGCGAGAGTGCTTGTTGGGTTTTTCCGTGATCAGTCTCTAGCAATTCATTCCCCCTTCACATCATGGACCATTTCATTTTTCACAACTCTTATATTTTACGTTAAGTTCTCCGAGTAAAATAACCTTAATAAACGGGAGCAAAGTGGCCAGAAAAATGAACTCTCAGCACTAGTCTTATCAATTTGCTCACTAATGGATTCAAAATTAAGCGAAAACAATACACTTTTTTAAGGAAATAATATTAAAAACAACACAGATGTTATGTCGATTACTTTTAATGATCAACCTTACCAAATTACGAATAATCCTTCTTAGACATGGAGACATTTCTTTCAGAAATTGTCCAAAGTTTATTTCGGAATAAATTTATGAATACTAGGATCCGTGCTTTTGTCTAACTTCAATTATCAACAAGTTAGCTAGACCGATAAAATGCAACCGCAACTTCTACTCCAATAGTTTCTTTTCTCGCACTTCCCTTCCCGACTGTGGAATTCCCTTCCACATGATAGCTTTCCCGACGGCTACAATCTCCAAGAGTTTAAATGTCAGGACAATAGACACCTCCTAACACACTAACTCGCTCCCATTCTTTCAAACACTCTCCCCATCTGCCCAACCCTCATCCTCGGTATCCTTACCCATCTATCACCTTCCTTCTGACATTTTATACACCTAACCACTCCTCCTCTTTACCTTCCACTACTTAGCCCCATACGCAATAGTGGCAATGGAATGCCTTGCTTGGTGTGAAATGATTAAAAAAAAAAAGAAAATTCGTTAGTTTCGTAGAACTAGTGAGTGTTGGGATGTATGCAATGTGTTATTCTTGATTTTTTTGTTTTTTCTTTATATTTTGGAATGATTATTATGATTGTTATTTATTGATGTTAGTTTATGTTCTACGAATATTTCTTCAAGCTCATAAATCTCTTTATACTATTTGATTTTTCTCGTATTATGTTATTGTTTCTGACTAGTTGTCTAATGTTACTATGATCGTTATATTGCTTATTAGTCCGTTGTCTTATGGCTCTGTGAATCAGTAGGTGGCAAATGAGTTTCTGTGAGAAGGAAGTTGTAATATATCCTATGTATCAGGTCTTTTTTTTGTTTTGTTTTTAAAGAATCATTCTTCAGGTGCTAGGAATTTTGAACCGAAAATTTTATTACAATTACTGGGGTATATGAAATTTATTCCTTCCGTAGTAATGTCTCTTCTGGTACTCATGAGTTATCTCCCTCTAACCCTGTAAGTTCCTTGTTAACTACTGCTGTAGGTAGCAATTGAACTCACAACTGTTTGGGTAAAGTCACAAGAAACAACCAACGTCTATATCATGAAGAAGACCGGAGCGTACAACGGCCGAAACATCATACAAATGACAACAAAGATTAGAACAGTAGTCGGAATAATGTAAATAGTGTTTAAATTTTCGTATGAAATATTTAATCAAATGCATAAACGTTTTATCCACTGGTTTTATACATCGTGTATGATATTTCTTTTCCTTGTTGTTCCGTCTGTTTTGCAACATTATTGCATTTGATTTTGATAATATATTTCTACAGCGTTTTTGTCAATATTATGTTTTTACTGTGCTTTTATTATTAAAATTATTGATAATTGTTTGTTTAATATAATTTAATTCCTTAAGGAAAATATTTTACATATTAAATGAATTGAGCTCTTTGCATTAGATTATTAATGACCGTAGTTTTATATTTCGCATGGCATTCGCTGTTGCAGTTTAGAAAACAAGAGTTTGAACTAATAGTCATTTTATAGACAGATGTGGTAAAATTATCACTTATCGTTAACAAGAATATCACAAAATGGGATTGTTTTCTTAATATTTACTTAATAAGTAAAATTTAAAATATATCTTTCACAATTTTTTCAAAAGTTCTTGCAATTCATTAAAGAAATTGGTTTAAACCGAAATGGCATCAGTATATCTATCAGGAATGGTGTCTATTTTTGTTTTTTGAATATAAAAGTGTGAAAATAAGATGCCAATATGTCTTTCCAAGCGCACGCCGTCAGTCTAAATATAAATATTACCAAAGTGATCTTCAAAGTGAAGCTAATATTTTTTTTAATATCGTAGGAATAATTTTTAGAAGTATCAGAGGAGGATGATGATAAAATTTATTTAAAATAGCGTCAACTTCTTTCATGGAATGAAATGTTTGCAATCAAATTTACAAACTCTAAGGACGCTAGGATTTTATCCAGAGGTCCGTTGGAGTGAAGATACTGTACTTGGTAGGTATGACACTGTATGATTCATTGGATTAAAGCTTTTGATAAACCTTTTATATGTGTATAGGGACTCGTGATATTATAGGCCGGGTGGATTACCTGCTTCCTGACATTTCCTTATAACTAGTTATTTTGATATGCCCCTTTAACAAAGCAGTACTATGATCGATATAGTTTGTTTTGACGTTTAAATTATCTAGTTTTTGCTGGGACCATATTTGTGATATTTTTCTGGAAAATTTATCTTCGAACAATTTCCTCCCTATGTAAGATTAGTAATTTCGAAATTTCGATCATTAAAATTAATAGACACAAAATCTCTGTCGGCTTTTAATAATAATTTCCTTAAAGAACATTTTCTTACAAAAAGAATCTTTATATATAGTAATCCGCCGACAGATCTGTTTCGCTGTATCACAGCTCATCAGTACGGTTAGACATCCGATTGATTTTAACTCAGGATTGAAACCCGACCGAACTGACATCAAGTGGCGATTCTACTCCTGAGCTATGGGTGCTCGGTAGAAGAGGGATATTTTAGAATATTATATACAATATAAACACACGCCAGCAGCCGAGAGTGTTCAAATTTATTACTGAACAAACTAGATAGATAGATAGATAGATAGATAGAACTTGTCATGTTTTAAAAAAGCTATCTCACTATTACAGCAACGCACGAATTCATACGAAAATTTCTTGCTTAAATATGGGTCTCTTAATTTCTTTTTTAGCTTCCATTGTATCAGTCCCTAAGCAAACTTTTATCATGATACCTTGCGGCGAGTGCAGGTATATGGTTTCGCATGCTACCAAAAGCTATTAAGCAGCAAACTTTTATGATAAATCTATAATACGCATTTATTTATTATAGACAGATATCTATTTTCATGAACAGCGCAAAGTAAAACAGTAAAAGATTGATTGCCCCTCTCCTCTCTTTCTTCCAAAAGGACTGCGGCGCACAAAAGAAACGGGGAATTAGCCGAAAATCTAAACTAGGCTACCAGAATTGTAATTAACATGTTCGTCATATTTGGTGAAAAGCGCGGTTTTATTATGGCTATCATGGACGAGTTAATGATATTTTCATCACGCATTAGTTGTCCGTGATTAGATTAATACGTAATCCATCTTGATTGACAAAACCTAAATTTCTTTGATGATATTTCTAGTGAAATCTCAACATCTAAATTCTAAGCATGAATATCAACTAATTTTATGAGTAGGAAAATACATATACAGCAACATATATATATATAGTGGAACCTGCTGTATGCGACCCTATTCGTCAGCGAACGCCTGTTGTTAACGACCTTTTTTCTATGCACGGACGATTTGCTAATGTTAATTGACCGTTAGTGAGCGACCACCTCCAGAACGCGACCATCGGCTAACATCAACGAGTGAAAATCACTGATCAAGCGACCGCTTTAAAAAAATCAATTTTGGTCGTACACTGCAGACTTCTAAATTCTGAGAAACTAAATGAGTAATTTCTTTCATTTCGATTTTATCTAAGCCAAGAACACTTCCACATTGTTTTGTTATTGTAGAGTTGTATAAAACTGTTATTGTATTTGATATCTTCAAGTAATTTATCGCAGTCTCTGTACTGACTTGGATAAATTCAGGGATTGGGAAAATCACACTGATATCCATTTCTCAAATGTCTATCTCTTCCGTTTCTTTATTTTTTTTGTGTATCTATCTACTCTATTTCTATCTGGGTATATCTATCTCTATCTCTCTGTTTTGTTTACCCCCACCCACGATTGCTGTCAGTTTTTTTTTTTTTTTTCATGTATTATCGCAGTTTCACTTTTGTTATCACTCAATTCTAAGAAAAAACCGGCAACTGTATACTTTTTAAAAGTTTACTTAACAAATATTTTTTGTGAATAAATATTTTGGTCTCTTGTTGACCGTTGTAAATAAGTTTTTTAAAATTTTTAAATGAATTATGCTGAATAAATTTCGCTAAAGTTAGGCCATTTTCTTATGTTTTCATTTATTTATTACCAGATTACATGGTAAATACTAATATGTTCATTCTGATGATTGGAATATACGTTACTGACGTAAACAGGTCATGAATATGAGCCTTTAGTGAGCGACCACCTGCCATAAGCAACCGGTTTGATGGAGGTAGGGATGGTCGCATACGACAGGTTCCATTGTATATACATATATAGCCTTTTCAAGGAGACTATATTATGGAGAAAAGGGCTCAAGTTCAGAGCATAGTTTCTGTGTAAACTTTAGAGTATACATTGCGATGAATACTGAGTGGTGTCAGTTTGTCACATGCTAAAACTCTTCAGTCCATGTGTGTTTGGTCTTAGTTTGATTATATATTTATTTGCTATGGACCATTATGTATGCGTCTATGTGTACACAAAATCATACATACACACACATGTGCATGTATGTGTGTGCGTGCGTGAACGCGTGTGTGTATATATATATATATATATATGTGTGTGTAAAATAATGTACTCGGTTTGGTTAAAATATAAAAAAGAGGTCTGTTCCTTAGTTGTTAAAGAAATACAAAATGAATCTAAAAATGTGTCACTAAAGTGTGTAATTTGTTAGGTATGAACGGAATAATATATATAAATATATATAGGTTAGGTATGAATGGAATAATACATACATACATACATATATATATATATATATATATATATATATATATATATATATATATATCTGTGATACAGCGAAACAGATCTGTCTGCGGATGATTAGTTACGCTCTCACATCCTGATTGAGCACTCTGGAAGAATGGTAGACTTTGAAAAACAGTAGCTACTCTAGCATCTACGCATCGTTCATTCAGCAATGAATTAAAACATTCTCAGCTATTGGGCGTATATAATGATAATGTACACGCAAAAACGTCTGACTCCTTCTACCGAGCGCCCATAGCGCAGAGGTAGAATCGCTGACTGACGACAATTCGGTCAGGTTTGAATCCTGAGTTAAAAGCAATCGGATGTCTAACCGTACTGATGTGCTGTGATACAGCAAAACAGATCTGTCTACGGATGACTATATATATATATATATAGAGAGAGAGAGAGTAGGTACGAATGGAATAATATTCCGTATCCAAAGAAACACTATTTTAAAAAAATGGTCAATACAAAGTAGAGCGATTAATATTTATTTAGAATTTATAACATAAATATGTTATAATATCACTGCAAATATAGCCATTTGCTTTCGAAACTATCCGTGTCTTATCAAGTGATGAATTCCATTTCAATTTGAAGGGATTTAAAAAGTTAAAAGACTAGCTAAACCCCCTTAATCAGGGAAGGGTTGTTACATCGACAGAATGGACAAACCAAAACAAAGCAATCTCCGACCCGAAGCGTCCAAGAAGAAAACCGAAAATTAATTTGTTAGGGGCCTTAAGAAAAAGTATGTACATATGTGGGAGTGCGACTTAAGCGTATGTGAATATAAGCAAGTAGAGGCGATTGTGCTAATATGTAGTGTTATATGGAGATACCTGTGAGTGGGCGTATAATGAATTATATATGTATAATAGATAGAGAGAAAGAGTGAGAGAAAGGTAGAAATGTATATGTACCTGTTTTATGATTGATGTAGCAGAATATCATCTATATAGAATGGTATGAGAGCATTTGAGAGTTAAAAACTAAATTTTAAATGTCTAATGTAAGAATTCTCTACCCGCATTGGTAGATTGTAGTAACATAATATTTCTTCATAATCTGATTGTGTACTAAAGAAATTAACATAGACTTGTATAAACATGGATCGGATAAATACGAATCAGATGAATACGGATCAGTCAGTTAAGTGCTTTACGTGATAAACGCATGGGTGATCATGTCTCGAAAGAGACATGACTGACTGGGCGGAGAATTATCCCGCAGGAGTTTGCCATTACTTTCTGCGGAAGAATGGTTGCTAGCCAAGCCTATAGAATTTAATCTGTCCTGTTATTTAACCCATAACCAGAGGAAAGAGACGAATAAATAATTTTCCCAAGAGACTTTCAGCGTAAGTGAATGCAGGAAATTCAACTGGAATTCGAACTCGGCTCCCCGAATTCTCGTTCCGAGCCGATATCCACTGCACCACAACGCACACCCGGATGCACATAAATACGGATACACAGTCTAAATAGGTAATAAGAACACGCCAAAAACATATATATGATATCGTTTCGCAAATCAGCCAATAGAAATTACTCCAGATTTATTTATTTATTTATTTATTTATTTATCTATCTATCTATCTATCTATCTATCTATCTAAATCACTATCCTCTATATGATTATTATTAATTCCTATGAACTATCGGGTAGCGACTATCAGAGTCTCCAGGCAATATTTTCTTTGAAATGATTGATGTGTGTTGACTTCTGTATCAGGTACGTAGGAATAATTATGACGCAAACGTTGTAATATATTTCCACAGATATATTTAAGTCACATACAGACATGCGCCAATCGATGGATCAGTCATCTTATAAGTATATTATACATATGAATATTCTGGTTAATGTAAACATTAAAAATTAGTGTAATTCATAGCACTAGAAATGTGAAGATGAAATAAATCAAATGTTTCATCATGTATCATTTTGTATGACAAAAATAGTGTGAAATGCCAGTGACAAAACATTTTACCTCAATATATCTGAAAAAGAAATAGAGAATAGATTGTAAATATAAGTACATACATACACACATACACACACATGTTCTGGGAAATATTTTGAAGAAATAAATATAAAGAATTAAATAAGAAAGAATAAAGATGATAAATTAAAACGAATATTATTTATGACTAGACAATAATACATAAATACTGATGAGCTGTGACACAGAGAAACAGATCTGTCTGCGGATGACTATTTACGCTCTCACACCGTGACTGAGCACTGTAGAAGAATGGTAGAGCGAAACAGATCTGTCTGCGGATATATATATATATATATATATATATATATATGTGTGTGTGTGTGTGTGTGTGTGTGTGTATGTATGTATGTATGTATGTATGTGTGTGTGTGTGTGTTATTGAAAGACAAGAAATAATGATTAGTGAGTAATCTGCATATCTTTATAATTTTATGAAGGGAAATTTTTTTCTTTGACTTTATGAGGTGAATTATGTATACACAAACATTCTTCTTCTTCTATGTGCCTTGTCCTTTCAGGACGTAGGCGATCATAGCCTTCCATGTCTCCCTATCCCTGATGGCTCTTAGCAAGCTTTCTCCTGTATCATCTCGCAACCCCCGTTTTGTCATTCACCTTCACAGGCCCTTCAAATATGTTATCCGCTGCTTTTCTCTGTTTCTTTTTCCCCTCTATCTGGCCTGTTAGTATCAGATTCTCCAAGCCCCCCTTCCTCATTGCAAGTCCCAGGAACTTTAGTTGTGTTATCCTGATGCTTAGTATTAATTTCCTTTTCGTTTCCATTCTTTCCAACACTTCATCATTGCTCAAATGCTCGGTCCACGATATTCGCAGCATCCTTTCTTCTAGAAGCACATTTCAGTTGCTTCCAGTTTTTCTTTTTTAATCTTTGTTAATATTGTCCAGTATTCACTGCCATATTGAAGAACTGACATCACATAGCAATCTAGTACTCTCTTCTTTGTTTCTAGTGAAAGTGGCTTTTCAAATTGTTAATTTTTGTATTACTGTTATTTTCTATTTTATCTTTGTTACTATTTACGTGTCATGTAATGAAATGAGAAATCTGTGATCCAAATTAGAATTACAATTAAACTCGTTTCATTCACTTGCACACAAATACTCTTGGCTTCTATAGCCTTGGTTGGCAATCAGCCTATCGTAATAACAACCTTCTGTGGGAAAATCTTCTGCCTTGACAATCATGTCTTTTTTAGACATGACCGCCCAAACGGATATCACGTATTGCAGTTAACTGTTAGTATAATTTATTTATTACATGGTTAGTGAAATTATTGTAAATTTATATTTTATAAATGAGCAGTTTGTTATAGAATAATTTTGTTAATATTTAACTGGCACGTATCGTTAGAATTTTTTCTTAAAATGGTCTTTCTAAAAATAGAACAAAATTGACAACACAAACCCAAGCCTAAAATACAGATTGCAGTACAAAAACAAGAAATTCTAGATTTATTATATGATAAAATAGTAGTGAAAATATGACAAGATATTTTGCCAGAGTTCGTTAGTTCGATAAATAGAAATCAGTTTTATCGATGTTGCAGTTCTACGTCAAAACTGACATCATTTGCTTTCGTTTCAAATAATTGTTGTGGAGTAGTTTTTGCACTGAAGGCTATAATCGTGCTATGTTGGTTGCTAATCGACTTAACGTACCCAAAATGTTTGGAACTTGGTAATCTTCCTTAGTATTCTGCTAAAGAGCTCCAATGAAATTCCCAATATTTATTGTATGAAGAATACAATTGTGGCACAAGACCGATTTTTTTTTTTTGTGGGGACCAGTTTGGTCTTCAGTATCTATCCTATACCTATCTAATCCGACTCACGACCCAAACATACTTCACAATTTTCTCATCAACCACACGAACATGTCCTCATCATTCAATCCTTCATACACCAAAATAACTCAAACATACCAGGGATCTAAAAAACTCAAAAGAGTATAAAATTTCATTGTGAATAATAGATACAAAAATATATTTATTTCGCTAAAGCCTATTGGGGTCAACCGTTTTCAATCATATCTAATCTTAATTTTGAGCTGATGCCACCTCGCAAGACTTTCTCCAGTCGCGTCGTCCATATCACCATTCTAGACGTGGCCAGCAGCGATTGAAACACCATTCGCTTCACTCCCGAAAAAAGGGGCGACACATTGTCACAGGCGTATGCACGATCAATGAGCACGAGCTCACGCGGCGCTATACTCCTATGAAATTCACAAGTACTTCTTGTTAACTCTTAATAATATAGGAGGGAGCGTCCATTATCTCAGGAATAAGTGTGTTTCCCCCATAACAATAATTGAAATAAAAATTCTAACAATTAAAAAATTGCAGTAATGTTTTTGGTGATGGGGCACTCTATATAATAATGGATGATCAAGCAAAGACAAACTACCAGCCATGAATAAATTAAAGGTTAGAGGACATTTTCTGCATATATATATATGTTATGGTGAAACGCAATTATTCCTCACATAATGGACTCTCCTTCCTATATTAATAAGAGTTAACAAGAAGTTAACAGAAGAACTACTTCGGAAGTTCTTGGGAGTTCTTTAGACTTCTATTAAAGACAGTTGATATTAGTCGGTAGTTAGCCGAATACTAAGGAGTCAACTTTCAGTGGAAGATTACTAAATTCCTAACATTTTGGGTACGTTAAGTCGATTTCCAACCGACATAGCACGATTATAACCTTCAGTGCGAAAACTAATCCACAACAATATACATATACCATTAGTACAAACAAATGGGTTTAGAGTCCACTGCTCGTAGTAATTTACTTTTAATATATATATATATATATATAACTGACGGCAATATATATATATTGATATATTGACCATTTTGCTACATCGTATGACATTAATTCCAATTTTCTTGTGAGAGTATTGACATGCGTAAAAATATCTGACAGGATTTTTTATTTCTTATAGAATCCAGTTTTTAGTTACTATGATGAAAACACTATTTAATCTAATAGACTAGTCATTCGTAATCTTATATTTGAGTCTCATGGATAGATTTACATGATTCAAATGTTCAATCTCTCAAGTAAAATCCTTATGAAAACAATCCGACTCACTTTCAATGGTCAGTTTTAAAAGCACTAAAATATTCCGAATTATGAGCAAATTATTTATTGACATTTAAATTCCTATGAGACCGGTTCCATCAAAAATAAAAATTATCTTGATTCAGCTTAGATATAAGGGTTTTGGTGTAAGTTTTTCGACGTTTCTCAATTCTAAATTTCCAACCTAATAAAATTAGGGATTATTTTAAATCCCTAATTGAGCAGAGATAAAATATTTTAGCATCGCATCAAATTAATTTTACTTAATCTGTGATGTGCTATCACACACACACACACACACACACACACACACACACACACACACATATATATATATATATATATATATATATATATGCAGTGTAGATATAGAAGAATCCAAAGGTGTATTCTGTACATAAAGTGGTAGGATAACTCTCTAGGTGAGCTCTAAATATATATGTATATAAATAAATATAGAGAGCAAATATATGTAAAATTTAAAACAGACACGTTATTCCATGGTTAAGCGAAAATATGGGCTTATTTCAGGCGAACCATCGTCGGCTTCCGTCTTTATTGTACAGAAGTTTTTACACAAATCTAGCAGTTGAAATTATAATGGACGAAAATAAATTTTATCATATGGCAGATGTGTTCTATTTCCAAAAGACATTGTTACGTGAAAACGTAATGAATTATTTTATTGCCTCTTCGCATGGGACGTTGGAGTATAGAGTTGTCACTTCCATAGTCGCAAAGAGTAAATCGTTTGGAAATCTATCTATTTTATGTAAAATTTGTGAGTGAGTTTTCGGTGGATGTTTCTTCTTGAGATAAGTATTGAATTTGCAGACCCAAATAACTATCGATTCTTGAAATAATTATTCCTATTCCAAACCAACATGCACATTTGTCTTTTTTTCTGAGATGAGGTATTATTTAAACAATTTATATTATTCTGACAATTGGTCTCATCTTTGTTTCCATTTGTACAACGCTTCGGCAGTTGTACGCTTCGGCATTCATCAGGTGTACGTCAACTTAAGGAATCAGCAGATATGCTAGGCTTCAAAAATCTCTTAAGCCGACCAAGCATAGAGAGGAACATAATATGGAAACCAGTAATACGGAATGCTAGAGAAAATCATTAGAGCTCTGGAAAAAATACTAGAGAAAACCATTAACCTAAAAAAATACTGGAAAAAACTATTAACATCAGAAATTGCAATATGAACTCTGTTAAAAATGGTTACTGAATATTAGGTTTATAACTCCCAGAAATTCAGTTGTTGTTGTTCGTAAGTAGATATAGACGTTGGTTAGTTCCAGTGATTTGATCCAAAGAGTTGGCGAGTTCAACACTAGGCTACAGCAGTGGTGAACAATTAACGTAGAGAGTCGGGCTAGAGAAAAAAAATCTTCTTCTTCTTTTATGTATCTTGTCCCTTCAGGACGTAGGAGATCATGGCCTTCCACGTCTCCCTATCCCTGGTGGCTTTCTCCTCTAACGTCTCTGATCCCCGTTCTGTCATCCACTTGCTCAGGCTTTTTAAATATGTTATCCGCTGCTTTCCTCTGTCTCTTTTCCCTTCTATCTGGCCTGTTAGTATCAGGTTCTCCAAGCCCTCCGTCCTCATTGCATGTCCCAGGAACTTTATTTGTCTCTTTCTGATGCTCAATAATAATTTCCTTTTCGTTTTCATCATTTCCAAAACCTCGTCATTGCTAACATGCCCGGTCCACGATATCCGCAGCATCCTTCTGTAGAACCCAATTTCAGCTGTTTCAAGTTTTTCCTTCATCTTATCACGACCAATATAGACTTTGCACATGAATTGAGAACGATATATTCAAGAGATCGTCATAATAGTTTTGGTTCAAAAGTTTTAGCACCTGAAGAGCGTACAAGTGTCATACAAATGACAACCAAGATGAGAACACTAGTCCGAATAATGTAAATAATGCCAATAGGCATAATTATAAAGATATTTAAACAGTTAAGATAACACGGTAAAATCCATAATCTCCTGTTATTTAATAATAATAATAATATATCTATGTAATACATAGATTTATCCTACACTAAAATAAATTGAATATTAATTGCTTCAAAAGATTCTCTATCATTTACATCATCCATAATTTATCTGAACTTTTCCACTAACCTGATGAATATTTCTAAGCGTCTCATGGATTTAGAAAAATATAAAACTAACATTATTAGTTTTCTTTATAAATACCTGATGAAAAATAATAATCACTTCTACCTTGTTAATTCTGACAGAGGAAGTTACACGTCAGTTAAGATGTTTACATTTGTCTCCATACATATTCTATTTTTACATATATCTTGTAGTTACAATTAAATATTTCACACACACACACACACACACACACACACACACACACACACACACATATATATATATATATATATATATATATATATATATATATGTATATATACTATTTTAACCAACGCGTTTCGTCCTCTAATGAATTTATCAAGGAATAAATCTATCTGAGGACGAGACGCCTAAAGAAGTTACGAGCGCCGTTTAAAAATCGTATAATATTTCAAACAACAAACAGAACCAAGATTAAATAAGTATTAGATTATTTAATAGTCAGTGTGATAAACACGCGTACATGCTTGCAAACATACTTGCATAAAAATGCACACACACGCACACACACACATATATATATATATATATATATATATATATATATATATATATAAAAACCTGGAAATATATGAGAGGGAGAGAGAGAGAGAGAGAGAGAGAGAGAGAGAGAGAGAGATGGAGAAAAAGAGGTAAGAACAACGAACGTAATGTTAACTTATAAATGCGATCTTTCTGAATATTTTTAAGATGTAATTTAGATGATTTGATAAAAATGAAGATTCTGATCACTTGGAATCAAGTGAAGAGATGAAGGAAGTGTATTTGACGTCATGGCTTAATTGAATAATCAGCGCTCATGCCTATTTTCAACAGCAACCGTTTTGTGATAAAGATTTCAAGTTTTCATAGCATTCCTGTTAAAAAAAAAAACTATTTATAATATTTGAATGTTGAATAATCAAATTAAAATTGCATATTTTTAAGCTAATCTTGCTGTGTTGTTGCTTTTCATTTCGCATGACGGATAATCACGCAGTGAAGGGAAAGTTGTTTCACGAATGACAGATATGGTCGTCCTTCGTTTGACATGATTTTTCCCTATGTGTCCAAATCCAAATATATTATTTTAATGATTAATTTCGCTAGAAATAAAGAAGAGAGAACTGACTTGCTATGTGATGCCAGTTCTTCAATATGCCAATGAATGCTGGACATTATCATCAAAGATGAAGGAAAAACTTAAAGCAACTGAAATGTAGTTCTACAGAAAGATGCTGCGGATATCATAGAACGAGCATCTGAGCAATGTTGAGGTTTTAGAAAGGATGGAAACGAAGCTGAAATTAATACTGAGCATCAGGAAGAGAAAGTTAAAATTCCTGGTACATGCAATGAGGAATGAGGGATTGGAGAACTTTATACTAACAGGCCAGATAGAGGGAAAAAAGACAGGGTACTTGACTGGTTTGAGCAGGTGGATGGCAGAACAGTGGTTGCGTGGTATAACAGGAGAAAGCGTAATAAGAGCCACTAGGGACAGGGAGAAGTGGAAGGCCATGATCGCCTACTGCAATAATTTTCTGTAATGGTTGCAGAACCATCCGTTTTTTGATGAAGCAAGGTCATTGTTTTACGAATTCTCAGTTTATTTTTATTTACATTACGAAATTATCAAACCTATTTTTTGAGAAAATCATGGAATTTGCAACTTTATTTTTCGCCAATAACTACATCATTTTATGCTATCGATATCGGTGTTTTAAGTGTTTCTTGTTCAACTTCAGATCAATTTAAATCATTCGCTCTTTTGAGAATCTGCAACTAAGGCTCGCTCTGCACATTTGCAATATAATCCACTCAACCATAAGCATGGTGCCATTGTAATAGATACAAATTCTCTGTCGCCGCATCACGAAGTACTATGTATATTTGTTGGTGTGTGTTTGTTTCTGCGAGCGCGCGCGCAAGTGTGTGTGTGTGTGTGTGTGTGTGTGTGTGTGTGTGTAAAATTGGAAATTGATGTCAACACCTTTCGGAGACAGTCCGTTTCGAACGTAACTAAATCTCCAGGTCATGTCCAGACACATAACCTAAAGATTGTGTTTATGCACGAAACTTATTGTCGCAGTTGTAAGATGACATCTATATCCAGTTCTATCATACGTTTTATCCTCGATAGTCAAAAAATTTAACAAATAAAAGACCTTATTACTATATATATATATATCACAACCTGATTGAGTACTCTTGAAGAATGGTAGACTTTGAAAAACAGTAGATACTCTGGCATCTACGCATCGTTCATTCAGCAATGAATTAGAACACTCTCAGCTATTGGGCTTGTATAATGATAATATACACGTTAAAATGTCTGCCTCCTTCTACTGAGCGTCCGTAGCTCAGAGGTAGAATCGCCGACTGACGCCAATTCGGTCGGGTTTCAATCTTGGGTTAAAAAGCAATCGGCTGTCTAACCGTACTGATGAGCAGTGATACAGCAAAACAGATCTGTCTGCGGATGACTCTCTCTCTCGAGATATATATATATATATATATATATATATATATATATATATATATATTCTGCGTTTTTGAGCAATGGATGTCAGCTCGGAACGAGATCGAAATCCGATTGAATTCGTTGCATTGACATACGCAAAAATACCCTTGGAAGAAGCATGAATCGAATCCCTCACTTCTCCCACTGGCTATGAATTAAATAGCAGAACAGATTGTGTACTATAGCCTTGGTTGGCAACCAGCCTACTGCAAAAAAATAATGCCATCCTACTATAGGAAAATATTTTGCCCAGTCAATCATGTATCTTTCGAAACATGATCCTCCAAGTGCGTATCACGCATAACACTTAACTGACTGACTGATGAATGGAATAAAAACTCGATATACCCACCAAAAGACACTATTCTTAAAAGAGTGCTCAAAACAAATCGAGTAAATAATATTTATTTAAAATTTGTAGCATAAGTACCTTACAACGTCACTACAAACTAGCTATTTTGTCTCAACACTTTTGTTTATTGTCAATTGAATGTGCTGATTGCGAGGTGAAGTGCTTTAAAGGGTTCAAAACTTACCAAACCCCCTCTATAGGGGATACATTGTTACGTAGTCTGTAATGACTAATCAAAATGCAAGTACATACTAATAAATTGAGAACAAAGTGTCGGACACTTTAATTAAACAGGTTCAGGCCGACTTTGAAGTTTTGTGAGGACACCGTTATGATGTCTCACTCGTCAGGGCCGGTTTGATGTTGGGGCCCAGGCTTTTTTTTTATACGGAGCATGGTGTAATTTTTGTTTTGGTAGTCTTATTTTTGATTGTTTAATATTCTTTTTTTTGATAATTATTCTTTTTTATTCTCATTTTTATTGTGCAGATGTTTGCTTTATTTTTGCTTTATTGCTTATTGCTTTTTGGTGTATGCGTGAGTGGATGTTCAGTTATTTGTTTTATGTTGAATAAATGTTTGTTTAATTGTTTTTTGGGGGGGAGGAGTTTATAGGTGTGGACTCTTTTGTTGTTCTATTAAGCTTGTTATTGATTCGATATCTTTTTAATATGTTGATATGTTTTGCCCATGACTGTTTATGGGATTTATTCGTCAGCATGTTGGTTTGTTTAAGAAGTTATTGTTATGGTCTTTGGTTTAATGAATGATTCTACTTTCGATAATTTGTTTTTTGATTCTGTTGTCTAGTTTTCGTTTGCGGCTATGATTTTTGTTTCCTTATTTATGTTGTTTTTCATGTCTATAGAACTTGGTAATTTCCTGTTCAGATTGCATTTGCAGTTAGTGTTCATTTTGTCGATTTTCTAGATTTATCAGCTTGTATTTATAATTTCTCTGAGTTGTTTATAATCTTTTTTTTATAGTTTTGCTTTAGTTAGGTTTGGAATTTGACATTTATTTTTCTTGTTTCTCTTTTGTTTATAATGTTTATTATGTCGTTTTCAAATGCAATAGGTTCACTCTGTTTTGGGGAGCATTTTACTGGTAGGAATCTGGAGTTGTTGCTGTTATTAGTTTATATCTTATGCGTTTCATAACGTATTCTATTTTTTCAGTCATCTTAATTTTGTTATTATGCATGTTGGCTGTGCGTATGGCTTTTAGTAAATAATTCAAATGTATTTGCTTCATGTTGGTGTGTGGTAGTTATGTTACTGTTGTAGAAGTTTCTTGGTTGGTTGGTTGGTTGGTTGGTTGGTTGGTTGGTTGGTTGGTTGGTTGGTTGGTTGGTTGGTTGGTAGAAAGTGGCTATATAAAGGCAAGTTTCTGCAAAAGTGTTTGTCTGGGGATATTTTTTCTTTCCTTCTGAAACTTGAATAGTGACAATGTTGTGATACATTTAGTGGCAAGTTTGTTGCATTTCATGGTTTTACTTATAAATTGTTTTTGGCAAACAGGGTTGGTTTATCATAAACTTCTCGATATTGGTGTGGAGATAGAAAGGTAATTTGAATGTAGAGAGAGGATGTCATTTTAACTGAGCAGGTTTCCGTTGATTGCTGACGTTTTATTGTTCATACAGAGCATAGTTTAATTTTTGTGGGAGTGATCTTATTTGTGATTGGTTGATTTTCTTTTTTATAAGTTTATTTTTATTTTTTATTTTTACTGTGCAGGTGTTTGAATTATTTTTCTTCCTTATTGTTTTTTTTTGTGTACGCGTAAGTGGGTGTCCGCTTAATTGTTTTATTTTATTTATTTTGTCTGCGTTAGACATTTCTGTTGTTCTATTGACCTCTTTAATTGGTTTGACCTTTTTCTTACCCTTTTTAGATGTTTTGTAGCGTAAAAGTTTATTTTTATGGGTCATGTTTGGGTGTTGTGTTTTTGTGTATATTTGTGTTTGTCGGCTTAATGTGTGTGCATTTTTTCTGTTTGGTGGTTTTAGTATTAGTATCACTTTTTGTTCTAACTGATCATTTGAATATACACTACTGACCATAATTATTAGGCCACCCCAGCTTTTTAGGGACATCGTCTACGTCCTGAAGGGAGGGGCACATAGAAGAAGAAGAAGAATGTATTTCATACAATTTTTAATGTTTATTGCCAAATGAAAATAGAATGGTTCTTTTATTATTATTACTTTACAAAATTTTACGAGGCAAGGAATCAAAGATGCACTCGTCCGAATCACCCTAATTTTTTTTCATTCTTTCATTGATGAAACTTCAGTATCGGTAATTATTAAATATTTATAAATTCATTTGATGCACATGTTATTGTGCAGTATTAACAAAAGAACTATTCTATTTTCATTTACAATTATTCACTAGGTGATACATACTAAACATTGTATGAAATACATCATTTTTTAAAATATTGGCATACCCGAGTAATTATGGCCGGTAGTGTATATTTTTCTTTTCGTACAGAAAACAGAAGAAAAGGTGTAAGGATGAGGTAGATGATTAAAATGGGTAGAAAATGATTTATGTCCGCTCCTCTGAAGGAAGTTTTAAATTTAGATGGTATAATCATAAGACTTTATTCAAATAAAGACGCACAAAAATTGTACCAGACTGGTTAGTTATGTGTGTGATTTGAAGAAAAAACAATAGACCCTAATGTGAAATGGGGTGAACTTAGGAGTCAGGCCTTATAGTACTGGTGGGAAGGTTTGTGGGTTTTGCTAAAAGAAAAAAATTGACTATTGTTACATACCCAAACCAGAAAAAAAGTATTGAACGAGAGGTTTCAAAAACGTACTCTAAAAGTATATCTTCAGCCTGTACGTGCGGGGTCGAAGGTGTGTGTAGTGAGGGGGGTCCTTCAATTCACGTCCCCTATCCTTCCGGTAGTGGCGGACGTGGGGAGGTCTCTATATATTTCAGCAAGCGTGGGCGTAAAGATGTCCTCTTCTCATTCTATGCAAGTTCCGGTTATTGTGTATATATACGGGCTAGTCCTTTGTCTGAGGCGACCGGTGTGATCGAAACTTTGATAGTAAGTCATGAGCATGTATTTCATCATATATATATATATATATATATATATATATATATATATATATAGTTATATATTTACTTAGTTATATATTTACTTAGTTTGGTCTACTTGCGTGTTGAGTGCTTTTTGTTTTAGGTTATTCGTCTCGGGTTTTTCTTTGGCCTACGTACTTTGATTAATGTTCGGCTACTTAACACGTTCTTTTGTATTACCATTTTTTCCTTCCGCGTATGTACTCGGAGGGTTTTTCGAAATAAGTATAACGACAATTTATATATACATATATATATATATATATATATATATATATATATATATATATATATATATATAATTATGTGAATTAATGAATATACATATGAGAAAACAAACATGTGTAAAAATACTATTTAGGTTTTGTGCTCAATGTAATATAAACAGAACCATTATATATGTTAATAAATATACATTTTATCCCATATCTGTGGCACGACTTGGAGTTACATGCGTTACGCAAACATCAAGTGCATATTACAAACTTAACATTTAAGAGATTTAAATCTAAGTTCACTCGATGTTCATGTCAGTTAAATTTTTAATGTTAGGATACTATTTTTTTATTTATCAAGAGTTAAATAGATAATACAGTTGAATAATAACACTTACCCTACTACTAATAATAGCGAGTCTTCTAAAAATAATTGCAACTGCCGAACAATATAAAACGTACGCTGTGAATGGCCAGTGTATGTCCAAAAGTAATATTTATGTAGCTGGCATCTATTCGAATGAGGTTGATGTTAAAATCTATATTGAAGCAACTGCAAATCTGTGGAAATATCGTTTCAGTCACCTTATGTTGTCTTTAAACAGCAGTAAATACAGCAAAAATATCACTTTATTTATATAGTACTAAAAATTAAAAACAACAACTATTATATATATGTGTGAATGTGGGTGTTGAAAAATTTAGGTATAAATAAAATGCATCTGGGAAAATCATGACAAATAAAAATAATCATGAAAAATAAAAAAAACTTTTCTTTTGAAACATGTATTTATCAAATTTAAAATCATTAATGTTAAGCTTTCAAAATGTTTACATTTAAGAACAATTAACAATATTTTTTGATCTGTGAAAATCAAGATAAACAACGTAGGATGCTAAGGGATGTATTTTCATGCCTAATAAAGAAAAGTATATGTTTCTATTTTGTCGCTGATTGTTTTATTTGTTTTTATATATTTATTTAGTTTTATGTTAATGTAATTATTATGTATTATTGTATTTATAATTGATATATTATATAATTAATAAGATAATGTTTTGATTTAACTGTTTTCTTTTCATTTTTTCACTTTTCATTTACGTCTTTGTAGGCTTGAGAAAGGGGTATTTCTTTTTAAAAAGGTTGCATCTGAAAAGATGTTTCGACTAGGTTATTTTTTTGACGACACTCAATAGCAGCACTCTCCAAAACTTTCAGTCTAAGTAAGTTTTTATCTGTTTCAATAAATCATGACTTATCAAAAGTTAAATAACTTACTTAGACGGGAATTGCTCTTCTTCTTTAATAGAATTCAACACATGTTGTTAATGAAAAGATTTTATTTTGTCTTTATTCATATATATATATATATAGGCAATTTGTTTTTGCAGGAAAAATAAAAATATTAAAGTACCCTAGCCAGCATCTACACTTGAATTTAAGGAGAGAATTCATTAGTAAATGCCGCCATAAGGCGAAATTTGTGAACGTTTAAAAAATGAATTAATTTTAATTGAATAATTAATTAATTAAATTTTAAATAGTAAATTTGAACCCCACTATTAATTTCTGATCAAGCCTAATATATTCCTACTTCTTCCTTTCCTCCGAATAATATCTACCTTTTAAGGAGTAAGGATACTTAGACTAACTAAGCCCCTAACTTTTCTTGCACCTTGCAAAAATATTTTTGCCTGCACATTTATATTTTTTGTGCGTGTGGTTGTGTGCGTATGTGTGTGTGTGTATTTATATGTTGTATGTTATTTCTATATATATTTGGATGTGTATATATATATATATATATATATATATATATATATATATGTGTGTGTGTGTGTGTGTGTGTGTGTGTGTGTGTGTGTGTGCGTATTTGTATGTGTATGTGTGATATGTATATGTATATATGTATGTGTGTGTGTGTGGGCGTGTGTGGGTTTGTGTAAGTGTACACTTGTTGAATTTATTAATTTATTATATTCCTTAAGTAAATACTTTTTCATCTTTATTTTATTCTATATTTTTATAAATTTTATAAATTTTCAATAAATTTTATTTTTTTAATTTAAATCTAGTTTTATATTTAAATTATATGTCAAGATTTTTCCCAAAAATTTTTCTAATAACTTCATCCCATTTATTTAAACCAAAACCCGCAATGATTTATTTGTCAACAAGTCTAAAAACGTTTCTATAGACATTAATTTTTTTTACTTTTTTCATTTTTCTTTCATTTCCTTTCTTTTTTTCTTAACTTACTTCCCTGTCAACCACCCTTTCCCATTCCTTTCAATTATTTTTTTCCTTTATCTTTCCCCTTCCGTTTCTTAGAGCCAGACAAGGCTAAATTTTAACTTTTAACTTATAACTCTTAACTCAGTCTAAAAGTAAGTTTTTCCAAAAATCTAAAAATAGACATTGATTTCTGTCTACTTTCTTATTAATCCCACCCCTTTAATTTTTCTGTGATGTATATTTTTTGAACTTCCACTGGTAAAATATCTCGTTTTATTTTGAAAAAAAAACTTGCCGACGATGTGCGAAATTTCTCTTAGGGATTTCATGTAGAAATGCCCATACAACTGATCTGCACATCGAAATTTATTATATATATATATATATATATATATGTGTGTGTGTGTGTGTGTGTGTGTGTGTGTGTGTTTATTGTATTCGAATGGTTGTACTATAAGATACATAGTAACTATACAGAACAGGAATGCGTTTAGTTTAAATGTCAGTGTTATAGCTTTATAAAGTAATAGTATTACGAACTGTTGAAAAATTATTTGGTAGAATGAACTAAAATCACTTCGGATAAAATAAGCAGTATAACTATTGTTAATCATTTCCGCCCAATTTGCTCATATCACACCTGAAACTACCACCACAAAAATCAGACACACATCAGCAGATATGAAAATTAAGCTGCCATTTAGATAGTTTTCTCTTTAACCAAACTGTCAAGCAAGTGGAAATTATCCCCAAAGCTGCTTATTTATATGTTTTCATTCCGATTATAGCATAGTTTTTTCTCTTAATGCATTTGTGTTGCACAATAACTAGGATTCACAACTTCAACATTGGTCAGGGCATACATTTTCCAAACACTACGCTATAAACACATACCTATCTTAATATATGCCATCTGATAATAGGTTTATTGCTTACGTTAATACGTTAACTATAGGAAAAGTTTTGAGGACGTATGACATGCAGAAATTGCCTTATGTATCGATAGAATAGGGACTATCAGTATTAGTGTATTTATATTAACCAATTTGTATAACTTACCAGTTACAGGGAAGTGCTTCTCAGTTCTAGGAATTGTTTCTCACTCATAGAAATCCACACGATGCATACATTGACATTTGTTCGGATGGCCCTGTTGGATGCAGCAGTACAGTATAAAATAGCTCACGTTTTTTTAAAACGGCAAGGTGCATTCCGGATCTGAACCACATATGTATCATTGGAGTCATTCACTTTTTATTCCTCCTGTTTCCTGCTAATCTTCAATGAATGCATTCTAAGCCATTCGAAGCAGTTCACAGCTTGTGTCATGAATATTGGTGAACTTTTCATTTTCTACGTTTTCATTGCTAATACTTTAATACAATGAAACGTCTGGTTCGTGAATGTGGGGATATACGCCTTTCGATACCAGGTCCTTCCAGTGTGTTCTTCAATCGCTCCGAGTAAAAACTGAGTAATACTAAATACGAATTAGACAGGATAATTCCTCTTCAGAAACATTGGAATGAGAACCATCTACTCTTGTAGATTAAATAAAGTCGTAAGTTTGAAATCTCCATTAGGTTATACGTATCGACAAAAAAGTCTTGTATGTCCAACTTCTGAAACGTTGTAATAAGAATAAAGATATTGGTATAATAGTCTGCAAGCAGGAATGATAATACAAATATTTACCACGGGTTGTCTAACATTAATTTGGGTTATCTTTCATTCAAAATCCAATTTGTATGTTCTCTCTCTCTCTCTCTCTCTCTCTCTCTCTCTCTCTCTCTCTCTCACACACACACACACACACACACACACATATATATATATATATATATATATATATATATATATATATATTTGGTTGTTGCAAAAGTAATGGAAGCTGAAAGTGTTGTATTTTGAAAAAATATTTTAACAAGCTATTCACGGGGTATATTATGTAAATTTTATGTAAATATTTGATGTAAATATTATTATGTATTATTAAATATTATTAGTAAATTATTATGTATATTATGTAAATATTTTATGTAAATATTATGTAAATTATTATGTAAATTTCTGTATACATAATAATTAATGCTTCCTCTTTAATAATTTTAACCTTCAGACAGAAATATTCCTGGAAAATACAGGCCCTTAAATCTGAACATGACAAAAGTGATCTTTACTTTTCTTGCATGAGACAAACTTGGGCACATTGCCTTCCAAACATCTGCCCAAATCAACAGAGCTTTGGGAGATGGGTCGTCCACAAGTGATGGGACAGTACGAAGGTGGTTCCTGAAAATTTGTACAGGTTACGAGAGCCTTGAAGATGAAGAATATAGTGAATAATATCGTCAATCGATTGCAGAGATGTATAGAAGCTCAAGGCTCGTATTTTAACTAATTTCAACATTACTACATATAATTTTTAAAGAATAAAATTATGTTTTTGAAATTGGCTTTTACTTTTGTATACACTTTATATATATATATATATATATATATTATAAGAAAATGAAAGAACACGTAGATTTAAACCCACCGTTCAAGCATTAATTTTTATAAAGAGTGCTCGATAAAGAGCAGAGATTTATATTGTAATTTTGTTATTACAATGGTTTATAAAAGTATTACATCACTACTCAAAAATTTTCATGTTTCAGAATAATACTGTTCTTTATTAGATCTTATGTTAAAATAAACGTAGAAAATGAGTTATTTTAAAGCCATGAGATGAATTCATGTTTATTTACAAAACTATGTTGTGGTACTTAGAGAAATGCTTTAGGTGTGTCAGTATTGTTCACTCAAAAATAATTTTTAATAACAAGTTGGATCTTAGGGACTTTTTTATTAAAAAATAGATTTTTTTACTACTTTACAAGTAAAGAAGCTGAATCTTTAGGTTAGATTTAGGGTTAAATAATTAGGGTATACTTAGGTATACTGTAATAAGAAAAACAATGAAGTATTGTGTGTGTCTTATATATTAGCAAAATAATTTTTATTTTTTAAGTTATGTTAGAGTATAAGTTAAAATAAGTCAATGTAATTAATTACATAAAATTTTAGGAAAAATATCTTGTCTGACAAAGGTATATAATGGTTGATTTTTTTAGTACTAATTCATGTGTAGATGGACAGGAATTTTTATGTGAGAATTAGGACTAAATAATTATGGGATATTAAAGTATATGGTAGTCACGAAAACTAATTTAGAATTGTGTGGTCATTTACTTTAACAAAATAATTTTTAATTTTTATGTTATATTAGAGCATAAGTTATTAATGAAACATTGTAAATTTTTAATTTTAAAAGATTATTATTTTGTCTTGGTAAGATGTGGTGCGGGGCCATACACTATTTAAATGGATAGACAATAATTTTTAACAACGGTCCGGACATAAGGAATTATTTTTTTTTTATAAATTAGATTTTGTAATACCTCTTGAGTAAAGTGGGTGGAATGTATAGTATAAAATTAGGAATTAATAATCATGATATACTAAGGTATATTGTAGTTTAGAAAACCAATTAGGTTTTGTTTGGGTTATTTAGTTTTTAAAAATATTTTTTTTAATTTTAAGTTGTATTGGAGCATATGTTATAAATGAAGCATTGCAGTTAATTAGATTTTAAGGGATAATATTTTTGATGTTTACATAAAACGGTCAATTCATCTCTACGGCTCAATAGTTTTCCATTTTTATGGAACCTTAAAATCTGTAGGATTTTACTCACGCACACAAGGCAAACCAAACGAGACGATACACCAAGAGTTCATTTTTCTTATCTATCAATAGCTATGGCAGACTGTGAAAAATATTTTTTGTTACTTTGAAAATTTTAGAAAACAAATATTATTGACAAAGAAAGAGATAAAATTCAAAAATAGAGAAATAATTTTCTCTCGACTGGGAAGTTACGAAGTCCTATTGTTGACCGGCCAGAGAAGTGACCTAGTTTACATATTTTGCTGGACAAAGTTAATTCCAGACTAAAACAAATTATGAAATTAATATGTAGAACGAACTATCAAGAGTAAGAATAATGGCTGGCCATTCGTATTTGAGGATATCCGTCTACCATGGTGGCTAGCAAATCTCCATTGCAGATTCTTGCTCGGGAACATTTTTGCTTGTTTAGCCCACCTATGCTTTATACATTTCCGTGTCTTCAAGCGATTTACAGTAACTGATTTATCGAACGCTCACGTAAAAGGGATCTTTCATGAACTCGCAATTTTCAAAATTAAGATAAGCTACTTAAACGATTTAAAAGGTTTTCATCGATGGTTGTACGATCCTGGTAGGTATTTATTGGTATGGTTACACTTGGTTATAATTTCTGTTCTTCTTATTAGTAATTCATTTTTGTCTGGGAACAACATAATAGCTGATTTAATCTCCTGGTATAATCTACATATTTTACCACCATTTTAAGATTTGGCTGTTTTACTGTGCTACACGTTTTTTTGGGGTCTTTTCCACACATTGATTTTAATGTCCACTCGTGGCTAGCCAGTTTTGCCCAATCTTTTAAGGTTTTCCACTTTAAATGTAGACTTATAGTTATTTCATCTACATTTGTCTTTGGTAAATCCTAAATATGTTTTACGCACAAATACCGTTGGGAAAGGTATTAATCTGTCTCTTCCCTCCTGTTATGGGTTAAATAGCAGGACAGATTGGGTTTTATAGCCTTGGTCGGCAACCATTCTACTGCAGAAAGCAATGGCAACCTACTGCGGGATATTCTTCTGCCCAGTCACTCATGTCTCTTTCGAGACATGATCGCCCAAGCGTGTATCACGTATGGCACTTAACTGACTGACTGACTTTTACTTTGTAAGTAATTTCTTTTCAATTACAAATTCCGTTAACGTAACTTTATGGACCAAAATAAATGGACATTTGTAATACAACAAAAATACGCTATGTCACTTGTCCTAACGTTACACTTCGCCTAACGTAGCTTCCCTGTGGATTTTATGCATTCATTTTCATGGCAATTGTTCTGTTGACGTCTATTATATGGTACCTAGACTCAATGAATTTAAGCGTAAGACTACATTGGCAGCATGGTTACATTAATTAACAGTAGAAATGTCTAAATGTAACCGTATGTTTTGTACTAAGAATGTCCTCACTCGCACCTCTCGCTTGGAAAAATCTCTTACGTATACTGCTTCTCATTCAACTTCTCTCTTCAAACATTTAACTGGAGGGAGAAAAGATGAATTAATACCTTTCCTAAGGTTATTTGCGCTTAAGTGACTGCAATGAATTCAATTGGAATTTGAACCCTGCTCTCTGATTTCTCGTTCCGAGCTGATATCCAATTTCACAACAATGTACATCTCAGTTTTAGCAATGTTAGCAAATTAATAAGAATATGTTCGATCCTGGTTTTCCTCTTCTTTCTGTATATTATCCAACTGGAGCACCGTAAATATTTCCTTAGACTATGTTGGCTTTATTAACTGTTCAAGTCTTCGCAACACAGATTAAATCTAAGTTTCAGTTCTTGAAGCGAAAATGTGTGTGCTAGCTAGCTGGATAGCAATGAACGAGAATAAATAACAAGTTTTTAATACATAGATAGGTAATTGATATTTATTTAATTTTTACAGCTTATCAAACATCGCAGTCGTATGTCTCTTTTATTATGTTCATATATATATATATATATATATATATATATATATATATATACTGAGGTTTATCAACACTTTTTTCGGTAATTTAAAGTTGACATTTATTTTGCATTATATGAAATTTTTTTTTTTTGAGAGGAGGGAATACTACATTAATAAGTAAAAGCAATGATTTAACCTGATGCATGTTTCATTTATTTGCGCCATAGTTGGAAGAAAATATAGACATCCATTTTCCAAGAGTATTTGCAGGTAGGTGAATATAACGAACACTACTAGTATTCGAACACAGCTTCCCGATTACTCACTCGTGATGGTATTTCTTATGCCATCTATAAATAGGTAATGGAATGGATATGAAGACGAAGAAGACAAAAATATCTGCATACAGAAGTAAATAAACAGATATATTGGTTGAGTACATATGTTTGAGTAGATAGATAGATAGATAGATAGATAGATAGATAGATAGATAGATAGATATCGGTCATTACGCTAGATAGATAGATAGATAGATAGATAGATAGATAGATAGATAGATAGATATCGGTCATTAAGCTAGCTAGCTAGCTAGATAGATAGATAGATAGATAGATAGATAGATAGATAGATAGATAGATAGATAGATAGATAGATAGGACTGCGATAGATAGATATCAGTCACATAGACGCCGCTAGCTAGATAGATACATAGATATCGGTCATTAAGCTAGCTAGCTAGCTAGCTAGCTAGATAGATAGATAGGACTGCGATAGATAGATATCAGTCACATAGATAGATAGATAGATAGATAGATAGATAGATATTGGTAATTAAGATAGATAGATTGATATCAGTGGAGTGAGATTGATAGATAGCTATCAGTCACTAAGATAGATAGATAGATGGATATATAAATTTAATGTGTTTTATGCAAAACGAAAGCGTAAGTAATAAGGGCGGGATTTTTTGTTTTTGCTTTTTGCCAAACAGGGACGTTATTCAGTATAAAGGTTCCAACTTTCTGTTCAGATTTGTAATAATACAGTAAAACCTCAATTACTCAAATGTAACTTAGAATTTCGTTTTCGTTTTTTATATTATATCGATAAACATAGCCTGATGAAAATCCGTCTAGCAAGTCTAGTACAATTCTGAGACGCAAGAGAGCGACAGCAATTTAACAACGTATGGAAAATGCACAAGATGAAAGCGACCTATCTAACGACACTAACAACAAATGCATTTAACCTATCGAGTACTGACATGTCGTCGCCACACTTAGTTTCTCTAATCTCATTTGATTGGTACAAGCAGTGTAGTTTCCGACATTGCTGTCTACCTCCTACCAAGCGTATGCCAACATCATCAGCGATCAACTATCATTGGAACGACAAGGTTGCGTCTCTTTCTGACGTCACAGAACATGTAATTCTGTTTGAGTTCTGATCGATATGGTTTTATGTGCTTTTTACCGAGCAGAGACTTTTTCGCCGGAATATGTTGACCAACAAGCTAACGTCACGGCATAGCGCTATTTTAAAACCAACGGATCACTGGCAAATTCACGGCGTCTATCCGCTGTAGAAAGATTATGAAAACATTATTACTGAACATAGCAATTTGGTTTAAAAAGCAAATAGGTATTTTCCTTGCAAATCTCTTAAATCTGTTATTGTCAGATACACACAAAGACGCACAAAATCACGCACATATATATAAATATATAGTGATCCGCAGACAGATCGGTTTCGCTGTGTCACAGCTCATCATTACGGTTAGACAGACGATTGCTTTTTACCCAAGATTGAAACCCGACCGAATTAGCGTCACTCAGCGATTCTACCTCTGAGCTACGGACACTCGGTAGATGGAGGCGGACTTTTTAGCGTGTGTATTATCATTATACACGCCCAATAGCTGAGAGTGTTCTAATCATCGCTGAATGAACAATGCGTAGATGCCAGAGTAGCTACTGTTTTTCAAAGTCCACCATTCATATATATATATTTGTGTGTGTGTGTGTGTGTGTGTGTATGTGTGTGTATGTGTACTTATATATAAATATATAAGAAGTGTGTAATAATAATTTTTTTGATGTCTCTTAGAAGAAAGATCTGCAATGTAATCAGTCTCTTGACTTCAGTCATTTTCGCACCGACGTGACGTGATTTCCCTCTCCCTGATTTTACAAATATTTTCATAGCGACCGCACCGATGCACGTTTCTCCCTGGTGCTCCATTCATGTGAATTTAAGCATGCTAATAGGATGGCATCTTGTAGGATGTGCGTTGTGGTGCAGTGGATGTCGGCTCGGAACGAGAAATCGGAGAGCCGAGTTGGAATTTCAGTTAAATACGTTGCGTTCAATTACGCGTAAATACGCTTAGAAAAAGGTATGAATCCTTCAATTCTCTCTCCAGCTATGGATTGAATAGCAAAACAGATTGGGTTTTATAGCCTTGGTTGGCAACCAGTCTACCGCAGAAAATAATAGCAACCTACCGCAGGAAAATCTTCTGCCTAGTTGTTCATGTTTCATCTAAACGGGCATCCCGTATGGAACTTAACTGAGTGATTGAATAGATTGGCATCATGGTCCCACCCATTTACCGTTTAAATAGTTAAATGTAACCAGCACTTCTACTTCAACAATTTTTTTCTTGCACTTCCCGCCTGTGGAACTCCCTTTCGACTACTTGGCTCTCGAAGTGTGTAATAATAATTCCTATATCGACAGAAAATTTCTAATTGTCTCAGGTGTCAAGGCTTAAATCAAACCAGAAGAATGTATTAAAAAATCAAATTTATAAAGTACGCTTTACTAAAATAAATGTTCTTTTTTATGCGTTTTGTCCGTAATTTTGTTACAATACATTTAACGATTTATTTACACACACACACACACACACACACACACACACACACACATATATATATATATATATATATATATATATATATATATATATATATGCTACTGACGACATATATACGCTGACTGACGACATATCAATCTTGGGTAAAAAGCAATCGGCTGTCTAACCGTACTAATGAGCTGTGATACAGCGAAACTGTTCTGTCTGCGGATGACTATATATATATATATATATATATATATATATATATAGGTATGATGAAAATATATATATATATAAGAATGATGAAAATATAGTTTCAAGGTAAGGTAGATTTATGGGAAAAATGTCTCAATATCATGAAATAGTACTAATGTAAATCTCAGAGTGCCCACTGATTTCAACGTCAAGCGGCGACAGTCGTGCTTAAACGAAATCTTCCACACACAAGAAGCACAATCATGTCAGAGACTATCGCTGCATGTCATCACGTTCCTATAGTAGATCATAACAAAAAGGTATCTATTTTTAACACCATGAATACAATATGCTAAATAAATAGTGAAATGTTTCATCAAAATTTTCTCAGCAGTAAATGTCAATAATTCGTATTTTTCAGCTTCATTTTTACAGTTCTCTATATTCTTGAAAGTTTTCATTTCTTTGCAAACAGCCCCACATATAATTTCAGCCATAGATTATTTTCGTACCTTGATAGATAGAAAAAAGTTCTTCTACCCTGGCTAGAGCAACAAATCTGTAAATCATTTTTTAATTTCCTTAGTTACGAAAAAGTAGATGAACCTATATAAAAAAAGACAAAAACTCCAATTCCTTTATTTTATAGCAGTCATTTTCTTTACTATCAACAGGGAAAGATAATAAAAAAAGATAATAAAAAAAACTCAAGACCACCTTCTGTGATTATTAACTCGGTATTGCCTCAAAGAAGGCTATTTTTATTCAGACCTTAATTTATTTCGAATCCCAAATAGAATGACTTTTATAGCTCCTTGAAGGAATCACAAATTCGTTATTTTGTCAGCTGATTCAATCGTAGATACCTAAATATAGCAATGATGCTCATTGATCTCTTTCTTCGTTTTTTATGTGCCCTGTCATTTCAGGACGTAGGCGATCATGGCTTTCCACATCTTCCAATTCCTGGTGGCTCTCAGCACGTTTTCTCCTGTTGCACCACGCAACCCTCGTTCCGTCATCTACCTGATCAGGTCCTTCAAATATGTTATCCGCTGCTTTTCTTTGTCTCTTTTTCCCTCTATATGGCCTGTTAGTATCAGGTTCTCCAAGCTCTCCTTCCTCATTGCATGTCCTAGGAACTTTAGCTGTCTATTCCTGATGCTCAGTATTTCCTTATCGTTTCCATCTTTTCCAAATCCTCATCATTGCTCACATACTCGGTCTATCATATCCGCAGCATCCTTCTGTAGAACCACATTTCAGCTGCTTCAAGTTTTTCCTTCATTTTCGAAGATATTGTCCAACATTAACTGCCATATGTCATAACACAAGACTACAAATCACCTGAAAATGCTTGTATATGTGTGAACGAGAGTGGATACGCTACTACATTCTGTTATTTGATATAATGATTTAATTCGTTTAAGTTTCTGTCTGTGTTCAATCAATCTTTTTTCTTCCTGAGAAACGTTCCGATCAAAGCAGAATGAGGAAAATGCTAGTCCTTATGAAGTGATTAAAACAACAATGAAAAGGTGAGCATAAAAATGTAGAAACATAAAAATCAAGTGAAATAATGGCTTCAAAAATCCCACAAAACATTTGTTCTGACTAATGATAAATTTCTCCGCGAATCGTCTAAGTGCAAATATATATAATAAAATGAATGAGTAAGAATGACTTAATATTTCTCTTGTACTAGGTTGCTCGAAGTGACTTAATATATATATATATATATATATATATATATATATATATATATATATATATATATATATATATATATATATATATATATTCCATTTGAAAACTAGTTGTTAAAATCTATTATTGAAAATCTTGTGAAGACACCACTCATGGTAGAAACCTGGGCCGGGTATCAACTCGTTTGAAAATGGAAAATATTCAAAAGTTTTACAATACAGTTGTATTGAAAATTTGTTGATAAAAATGTGCACTAGTCTAAATTTATTATGACCAAAACTAAGTAATTTAACCATCAATATATATATATATATATATATATATATATATATATTGGGGGCTGCATAATCTTAGTGATCTTAAGAAGAAACCTATAATAATACCAGATTTGATTTTAGAAGAGTGACTGGAGTAGAAATTTATTAGGTCGTTTTTGTTGATAGCTTTTCTGTAGACGTCAAAATCGAGTTTGTTGTTATTTTCGTGTAATATGATATTTAGGAAAGGAAGAGTATGAGTAGATTCGGTTTCGAAGGTAAAATTTATAGTAGGTTCAATGTTATTTAGTTTGTCGACAAAATCTGCTATGGATATCCGGAATAGGCAACTTCTCACATAAAATAGCTAGCAAATTAAGCAAAATCTTAACTCCACTTCTTGGCACAATAAGTCCGTCACATATAAAAAATTCTAGTGACCTTTTGAACAAACTAAAAAACGTAGATATAAAAAAGAAACACATGTCAAGTCTAGACATAAAATCCTTAGACACAAATGTTCCTACAGATAAATGCTTAAATCAATTAAAAACACACTTAACAAAAACCAAAATAAAATTAACTCTACCTACACATTAAATCATAAAACTATGCTATCTAATTACTAAGCAATGTTTTTCCACTTTTAATGACCATTTCTATAGACAAAAATTTGGTTTTTACCAATGGGATCGCCTCTCAGCGGCGTTCTCGCTTGTTTACTTTTAGAATTTCTAGAAAGAGATTATTTCAGAAACATTTTACCACCAAACTTCTACTTTAGATATATAGACGACTCCCTTCTAATCTATCCGGAAACTACTAACATAGCAGATTTTGTCGACAAACTAAATAACATTGAACCTACTATAAATTTTACCTTCGAAACTGAATCTAATATATATATATATATATATATATATATATATATATATAGTAATCCGCAGACAGATCTGTTTCGCTGTATCACAGCTCATCAGTACGGTTAGACTCCGATTGCTTATATATATTATAATACGTCGTTCGCTCGTCCCTGTTTCATCCATTACGCAATCATCAGTTGCATATTTCAAACTGACCGTTTAAGAGATCTGAATTGTTCGTGGAAGTTAAATATTGTAATGTTAGTGAACTATTTTTTCATTTATCATGCCTAAAATAAAAATAGAAATTACATGAAGATGAAAAGGTTTAAATTTAAACTACTAAAATTCAGGAAGATGAATTCCAAGGGAATTAATTCTTAAATATTATTAATAATGAATAGTATATGCAAGGGAAACAAAGAAAGAGAGAAATCAGAGGTATGAGAGAGAACGACACAAATGTAAAGGAAAATCAGTATCAATCTGTGTCTAAGTATTTGACTGCTCTTTTCTATGACAGCATTGTGATTAATTAACATTTTTGTTAATTAGATTGGCGTTGTGTTGCAGGGATATGCATTGTGGTGCAGGGATATGCATTGTGTTGCAGGGATATGCATTGTGTTGCAGGGATATGCATTGTGGTGCAGTGGATATCGACTCGGATGAACAAATCGGGGAGCCTATTTCTAGTTGAATTCTTTGCATTCACTTACGCACAAATACCTTTGAGAAAGGTATTAATCTGTCTCTTCCCTTATGTTATGCGTTAAATAAAAGATTGGGTTCTATAGCCTTGGTTGGCAACCAGTCTACCACAGAAAGCAATGGCAACCAACTGCAGGATAATCTTCTGCTCAGTTAGTCATGTCTCTTTTGAGACATGATAGCCCAAAGTGTGTTTCACATATGGCAATTAACTGACTGACTTATTTATATGATTTAAGATTGGGAAATCTTCTAAAAATGTTATATGTACCTACTTTTCTATTAAAAGTTTATTATGGTTTAGTGACTATACTCCAGGTAATGTTAGGTTCTTGTTGTTTTCTAATTGCCAACAATATACATATTAAGCCTTGCTTTTGCTGTATTTACTATTATTTAAAGACAACATATGTTTATTGAAACCATGTTTCTACCTATTTGATGTAGATCTAAAGTGAAATCTAACATTGTCATCCGAATGGATGCGAGTTCTATAAAGAATATTTTCAGACATACACTGACTATTTAAAGGGCAGGTTTTGTATTTTGCTTTATATTATGCTCTTGGTAATTGAAGAAATATTACCCTAACATTGTAAGATTTAAATTCCACGAATAAGACATGGAATGAAAGTCAAATATCTTAAACGGTCAGTTTAAAATATGCAGCTGATGACTGAGTTATGCATAAAACTCAGTGTCATGCCTTTGTTGTAGGATAATATGTATATCTATTAATATATATATAATAGGTCTATTTATTCTACATTGATCACTATTTTATTAACACAAGAATAATATTTTAGACATGTATATACTCCAATATATCTATTTTTAATTTACATACTGTTATATATATATATATATGTGTGTGTGTGTGTGTGTGTGTGTGTGTGTGTGTGTGTGTGTGTGTGTATCTTTTTTCACTGCGCCTCCTCGGTCTCACTCTCTCAACCGACTCATGTGTATCTATTACATTAAATCAATAGCAAAATCTGCTGCTAGGAAGTTTGTGTCACTTTGTCGGCCAGAAAGTTTTTCCGCCTGACTCCATCTTGCTCATATAGAAATGAACCATCTGCCCATGCATTGAATACTGTTGTCATATCTGGTTAGGTTCTCCTGCTATTCTTGTCGGGGTACTCTGCAGCCTCCAGAAGAGAATCGGTAATGTAATCAATCCCGTCCTGGCAGCCCGACTGCACCAAATTTCTCAGCGACAAGATGAAGCTTCCTTCTTTCTATTCTACAAATATTTTCATGGCTACTGCTCCGACGAACTGAGCTCCCTGGTGTCCCATCTACAAGAATTTACTCGAGCAACCAGACTGACAACAAAATCCCACTCTTTTACAGTTAAAACAACTAAATGCAGCAGGCACTTCTATTCTGAAAGATTCTTTTGTCGCACTTCCTACCTGTGGAACTCACTTCTGTATACTTGCTTCTCAGATAGCTATAATTAGCAATAGTTTAAACGCAACGTCAATTGCTATTTCTTATCCCCTTGACGCCCATATTTTTTCATCATTTTCCCAACACACATTGAATCTTGTTTTTCTCCCTTTTTCACTCTTTCTCACACAACTCCCTTCACATCAGTATTCCCATCCTTCTTTTGCACATTCTCTAACACCCCCCTGTAACCGTTTCCTCTTCTATTCATTTTCCTCTTAGCACTCCTTCTATGTAATCTTCAGTCTCCTCTTATGTTGGAGTTGAAAAGATTATATATATATATATATATATATACACATTCATCATATCTTCATTGAAGCATGTTTATTTAAAAATATAGACGTCATCTTTATTCATTAAAACATCCCTTGTAGTTATTTAATTAAGTTCTTGATGTTAAGTTGAAATTCATCAAGTACTTTCGATCTCTTCCGAGATTATCCTCATGAATGACTTGCAATGACAGTCTTAATGTAACTGTAATTGTTTTGTCAGTTATCTTGCAAACACACAGGAATGCGCTCTGCTATAATCATTTTTAAAATAAACTGTTCTGGTTTTCATTTGTCCGACGTTGATAAGCAAAAATGGCAAAAATTCTAAATAGTTTTTTTCGAATTAATATTAATTATAAGTATTTTAAATGCATTTTAAAGCATTGCTACTAAACTCATAATATTTTTTAGTGTCAGTTGGGTTCATTTAATATTGAGAGCTTCGAGACTTTGAAGTTTTTCTTTATTATTTCATAATGTAATATATTGGTAAAGTCAACAAGTAATCTTTTGTATTGAAGTTGGACGGAAATGTGTTTTAAAATGATGTGCGATAGAAGAAAAATACGACGGATTAATTTTTAGTTAAGCTCAACGATATAATACGAGAACAAAAAAGGATTATTATAAAATAAATACACATATGTACATATTAATTAACAAAACATCTCTCTCTCTCTGTCTCTCTGTCTCTCTCTCTCTCTCTCTCTATATATATATATATATATAGTACTGCAAAAGTATTAGGACAAAAACTATTGTATCTTTTATGAAGATTCAAAATAAAGTTTATAATCACTCCTATCCTAACACTTTTGCACACAACCAGTAGTGTGCAAAGGTATTAGAACGGGGTGATTTTCCTAAAAACCTCAAATACAGGTTGAAATACCAAGTAAATTTCTAATAAATATTGATTATTTAAAACTAGGTGTAAAAGAAATGTATTAAAAAGAAGTTATATTTAATTTTTCCTCTTTTCTATTAAACAAGTTATTTTGAAACTACTCATTATTCTATTATCCTTGGATATGACTGACTTTTTTCCTTATTCCCTATTCTCGAATTGGTAAATCTAATGTTACTTTGCAAGACCCAATTTGGGAACAAATACAAGCTGCTTGGCACGAAATACCATTAGATAAACTGAAGCAGCTTGTTATGTCACTGCCTGACAAAATGAGGACTGTGAGCAAAGCAAAAGGCTATTATACTAAATATTAAATTCATTTTGTAACAAGTATTTTTCTTGTTAAAGCATTTGTTGAGTATATTAAATAAAATCATTTTAATTAAATTGATTATTTTCTGTCAAAATGCTTCATAAAAGATAAAATACTTCGTCCTAATTAATGCTTTTGCAGAGTAATATATATATATATATATATATATATATATATATATATATCGTGTTGAGTTGTGATAATGCTTACTGCCAAGATTGTTGTTTTTCAGAGGTTTGCTGATAAAAAGATATTTTGGTAGCCAGATGTTTTGTCATAAAAGGCTAGATGTTGAGACAGATATACAGCGTTAATTCGATTAATGGGAAGAAGTTTTTCACTAAACTGAGCAGAGTCATGACAACGTCAAATTTCATAAACGCACCGTTACGATATTTTCACTCATCAGGGCTTAATTTCCATTTGCTCCGAGAACAGATTGAACGTTATTTTGAGTGAAAACGCGTATTTGAATAGAATCGCCTGTTTATCTTTAAATAGTAATTATTTCCTCTACAGGCTTACGCACTCAGGAAAAACAATTAAAAAGATTTGAAGATGTGCATTACGGCAGAATACGAAACTGTGTCCATCCTTCTATGAAAAAACCGTTTTGTCTGGTGGGTTTTAACCGCTCAGATAAAATAGCTGCACAATGAAGCAGGTTTCTATTCGCCTTTAAATTATGCTTATTGGCTCAGATAATTTAAAAGACATAGCTGCACAGTTTCGTTACGAAAACAAAAGAAAATTAAAGAATTAAATGTTGGCGAGCATTTTCGATTCTTAACAGCAGCCATATTTTATTAATAGAATTTCTCATGAGCAGACCGGTAAATAAAACAAATATTGGTTAAACATAAATCGGATCCTCCACTTAAATACTGTCAACCACTAAAATAACGTTTGAAAGAATATATTTTAACACACTTTTATATGTGCGTGGGGGATGTATATGTATGTACGTATGCATATCTGTATATGTGTGTGTTGTAGTTGTTATTGCATTTTGTGGTATTGCATTCATGGCATAAAATTACTAATGTCATTATTATCAATGACATCCATTCTTTTATAAACGTTAATATTATTAACGTCATCTACTCTTTTCTTATCTACCCGTTAAAATTACTAATGCCATTCTTATAAATGACATCTATTCTTTTCTAAACGTTAATATTATTAACGTCATCTACTCTTTTATCTACCCGTTAAAATTACTAATGTCATTCTTATAAATGACATCCATTCTTTTCTAAACGTTAATATTATTAACGTCATCTACTCTTTTATCTACCCGTTAAAATTACTAATGTCATTCTTATCAATGTCATCCATTCTTTTCTAAATGTTAATATTATTAACGTCATCTACTCTTTTATCTACCCGTTAAAATTACTAATGTCATTCTTACCAATGACATCCATTCTTTTCTAAACGTTACTATTATTAATGTCCTCCATTCTTTTAATATTTTCCTATTAGTATTACAAATGTCATCCGTTCTTTTTATCTCCACCCATTAATATTACTAAAGTCATCCAATCTTTTTTATCTACACGTTAGTATTAGTAATGGATTCTATTCTTTTCATATCTACCCGTTAATATTCCTAATCTCAAAAATCCTTTTCATATCTACCCGTTACTATTACTAATGTCATCCATTCTTTTTATATCTGCCCGTTAATATTACTAGAGTTGTCCATTCTTTCTATACCTAACAATTACTATTGATAACGATATCAATTTCTTTTATATCTACCCGTTATTACTACTAATGCCATCGATTCTATTCATGTCTACCGGTTAATATTACTAAGGTCAACTATTCTTTTCATATCTTTTAATTTAAACCATTATTTTTCAAGTCTTACCGCTAGTATTACAAAAAGACAAACATTTTTTTCATATCCACCAATTAACAATACAATATGTCATCCATTCTTTTTATATCTACCCGTTACCCTTACTAATGTCATCCATTCCTTTCATATCTACACGTAAGTTTTACAAATGTTGTCCATTCTCTTCATATCTGCATGTTAATATTACTAATGTCATTTTTATTAATGTCATCCATTCTTTTCAGATCTATCCGTTGATATTACTAATGTCATATATTCTTTGCATATCTTCCCCTTTAATATTACTAATGTCATTTTTATTAATGTCATCCATTCTTTTCAGATCTATCCGTTGATATTACTAATGTCATATATTCTTTGCATATCTTCCCCTTTAATATTACTAATGTCATTTTTATTAATGTCATCCATTCATTTCAGATCTATCCGTTGATATTACTAATGTCATATATTCTTTGCATATCTTCCCCTTTAATATTACTAATGTCATTTTTATTAATGTCATCCATTCTTTTCAGATCTATCCGTTGATATTACTAATGTCATATATTCTTTGCATATCTTCCCCTTTAATATTACTAATATAATTCTTACTGATGGTATCCATTCTTTTCATGTTCACCCGTTAGTATTATTATCATTCTTACTGATGTCGTCCATTCTTTTTATATCTACGTTTTAATATTACTAACGTCATTCATTTTTGTATCTACCCGTTATTCTTACTAGTATCATCTATTATATCCATATCTACACGATAGTATTAGTAAAGTTATGCATTCTTTTAATTTTACCCGTTAATATTACTAATGTTATCCATTTTTATCATATCTACCCTTTATTATTACTAATTTCATCCATTCCTTTAATATCTACGCGTAATTAATCATAATATCCATCATTTAATATCTACCTGTTATTATTACTAATGTCATCCATTATTATCATATCTACCTGGTAGTAATACTCATTTCATTCATTCTTTTAATATCCACCCGTTAATTTTATTGTCATTCATTCTTTTCACATCTACCTGTTAACATTTCTAATGTCATGCAATCTTTTATTATCTACCCGTTGATATTACTAATGTAATCTATTCTTTTCATTTCTACCCGTTAACATTGCTAATGTCATCCATTCTTTTTAAATGTACCCGTTATTATTATTAATATTGTCCATTCTTTTTATACCTACCAGTTAGTATTGCGAATGCCATGTCTTTTTTTCATATCGACTCGTTATCATCACTAATGTCTTTTATTCTTTTCAAATCTACCCGTTAGTACTACTTATGTCATCCATTCTTTTCATATCTACCCATTAGTATTACTAATGTAATCCACTTATTTTATATCTACCCGTTATTATTACTAATGTTATCCAAGCTTAGTTTTGAACAAAGAAAGTTCATTCTAAAATACTGGTGAAAATAGGAAAATTCAGTGAACGATTAAAGGCGATCATTCGGATAGAACCATGTGACTTGCAATCTCATTAATTAGAGAATATTTTGCAGTTGATGGTAGTGCACACTTCGTGGACACGGGCCATTGAGGAAGGCCACTGATATCGAACACGTCTTGAGAAGCAAGATAGTACAAGGGAAATTTTTCGCAGAAAGCCAACAAATCTATCAAATTATTCATTGGTGTTTGTGATTGCATTGTGTATCATTGTTAGAAATGTTTGGATCATGATGGATATTAATTAGAAAACATGCGTTTACAGATCCTTACGAGTTTACTAGTGATTTATCGATTTCAAATAAGCCCGACAGTGATATCTAAGTTAAATGAGCGTGCAATTATTTAAATTACACACACACACACACACACACACACACACACACACACACACACACACACACACACACACATATATATATATATATATATATATATATATTGAAATTATATTGGAAATAATAATAATGAAGAAGTGATAGAAAATATTCACCTGGCAATTTATTCTGAAAATGCACTTATTAACTAAAATCATTAATTGGGAGTTCAATTGCATATACGACCTGAAAAACATTTATGCTTTACATAATACTCTTGACGTTCGATATATATATATATATATATATATATATATATATATATATATATATTCATAGATATATATATATATATATATATATATATATATATATATATATTCATTAGCAATCGAGTTATTACGCTTCCCAGGTTTCTACAATCTGGTGTCTTCAAGCGATTTACAATAATTATTGTAAATTGGAAAACCACCAGATGGTAGAAACCTGGGTGCTTAATAATTCGATTGCTAATGAATATATATATATATATATATATATATATATATATATATATATATATATATCTTATCTTATCTTAAGTCGGTGGTTCAACTCGGAATTTCATGCATTACGCCATCATCAATTGCACATTTCAAACCGACCGTTATGAGATTTGACTTTAAGTTCATGCGATATTCTTTAACATAAATATTATAAATTTAAGGTAATATTTTTCATTTGTCAACAGTATAATATGAGCAAAGGTTACATGTTTTAGTCACCGTAAATTCCGAAAATGGATAGTATCCGTTACAATATACCTTAAATCAAAATTTGAACTGAAAATTTAATCATTTCTTTAAGATGACAATTATATATATTTTTGCGTAGTCAGATGTTGTAAATAGTACGTGAAATACACTAATTCAACCACCGAAAAGTTTTATTTCTGAAAAATAGCCACAATACATTTCCATTAATAGAACTATATCGCATTAGCTAAACACATATTTACAGGATTCAAAGAGTAATAATAATAGTAATAATACAGTCACACACACACACACACACACACACACCGATATATATATATATATATATATATATATATATATATATATATATATGAAGAATAGGCAATGAAGTATTTTGCAAAAAGCATTCTTCGCCTTAGAGTTTACGTTGATAATTTCGTCAACAAGTATACCTTACTTCTCAGATATTCATATATATATATATATATATATATATATATATATATATATATATATATATATATATATATATATACATATATATATTTGAATATATATATATATATATATTTGAATATATATATATATATTTGAATATATATATATATATATTTGAATATATATATATATATATATATATATATATATATATATATATATATATATATATATATATGTTTGAATATCTGAGAAGTAAGGTGTACTTGTTGATGAAATTATCAACGTAAACTCTAAGGCGAAGAATGTTTTTTGCAAAATTCTTCATTGCCTATGGAATGAAAGGGGCAAAGTTAAGTGTGTACAGACCTGTTGTTCTAACAGCCTTACTTTATGTATCTAAATCCTAGGCGCCATTCAGAGCGCCCATTGAGAAAATGTATGTCTTTCACAAAGGCTGCCTTCAAACAATCTGCGGTTACGCTCTCAAATATCATATTTCCAACACAGTTCTTTTCTCAAAAATGTCATTGGCGGAATTGATTTCTTTTTGATTCGCTCACAGTTAAGATTGGTTGAAAAAGTTGTTCGTATAGCAGATAGTAGAATGCCAAAAATTCTTATGTCCAGCCAATAGCTAACAATTCTTAACAGGACTCGAAACTTTGAAAGACCTCTACTTCGTTATAAAAACCAATCTACAATCTCGGAGCTGCTAACATTTGACTTCTTCGAATCGTTTACTTTAGATCCAATGGCATGGAGGTCAATTTGTCATTGTTGCATTGCAAATTTTGAACATAATCGCCTTCAACATCTTGATGTACACAGTTTAGGGACTAAAATTCGAACTTTCATACATATTTCTTCAATTTCGGTGACGTTCATTTGCCCAATTTGTCATTTGCTATGCAAACACAAGATTGGTTTGAAGGCTCAGACCCGCTATAAACAACCAGAATCCGAGTCTCCATTGGTGGCTTCTGATTCTCAAACGGACAATTTTAAATTCTCCTCTGCAGTCTGTTATGCAAATTGTGGGCAGACGTGATGGTACACTTAAGACACAAACATAAAACTTTATGTTAAGTTTTATGTGCCAAACGAATTGGATCCTCATACATCGGATTAGACTAGAAAGACTATGTAAATATATATATATATATATATATATATATATATATATATATACACATTTCACTTAAAATATATATATATATGTAATTTATATATGTGCAATATATATATATATATATATATATATATATATATATATATAAATTACATAACGATAAAATGTTGAAATTATATAACAATAACAATAGTAATTCTACTACTCATCTTAATTTACCCCATTGTAAATACTTATGCAACTGTAGAAATCCCAACCAATGCCCATTATCTAACAAGTATTTAACTAAATCTCTTGTCTATATATGCTATATTTCATAAGCAGAAATCCTAGGCTTACAAAGTCTATATTGATAATACAATGAACATTTTAAAAATTGTTTTTACAATCATCTCTAATTTTTTACTAATAAGGACAAGCAAAATATGACATCACTTACTAAATATTTTTGGAAGTTAATAGAAGAGAATTAAACACCTAAAAGTAAATGTAAAATTCTCAAAGCGAGAATGTCTAGATCGGTGAACGAATATTTTTCTTATGTCTGCTAGAGAAAATGGAGGAAATAAAGTGCATGAGTAGGGACATATTATTAAATCAAAGCATGAAACTCCAACAAATTTTAAATATATTAAAAAATGTAACTTTAAAATTTTGCTAGTATTACAAAATCTAAAGTACGAAACTCCAGAAAGTGTAAACATTTTACAGTATAAACCTTAATATCTTGATAATTTACCTTAACTATATGATCTCAATTATTTTATTTTATCTTTATTTTTATTTTCTATTACAAATTGTGATCTATTTATTGCCATTATTTTCATTGCACACAGTAATTATTGTTACTAGTTTAACTTTGTACTACCTTGTATTTATTTACATTTTTACTTATTTATATTTTATTATTATTATTATTTCTTCTTTTTCTTCTTCTTATCATTATTATTATTATTATTTTATCTTTATTATTATTATATTAATATCTTTATTATTATTTTTCTCGTTATTTTTTATTATTTGTTATACTTTTGTTATATATATTGAACTTAGTTTATTATCATTATTTTATAAAATATTTTATGTATCTAGTTTAATTAATTTAATTATATTTTTTATTTAATTTCAATTTTAATTTTAAATACATTTATTTAAATTTTAAAGTTTTATATTTTCATTTTTATTTTAAATTTTAATTTTAAATTATTTTACTTTTTCTAATTTATTATATTACGTCTAATTAATTTATATCTTCGTGTTATGTTTTGTAAATATCCTTTCTTTTATGTTTTATGAAAAATATATGTGATTTTATCATTCTTTTAATGCCAAACGATTTAACCTGAAACAATGTAAAGGATGTCTGTATCTGTCTGCAATTCATCTACTGCCAAAATTTAAAATTTCTCTCTCGTGGCCGTTTCCATTATCTCTCCCTTTTCTTTCCTCTCTACATTTTCTCACATTTTCCTCTCTATTTTTCTTTTCGCTTTCTACTCTTTCTGTAAGTTTCTTTTTCTTTTTTCTTTTCTTCTTCTTCATAGAAGTACAATTCTTTTTAAAAAAAATATTAAAAAATTTGAGCCCAGACAATGTGTAACCGATGTCAATAATAGTCTGAAAATCACTGTCAAAATTGTAAATTTCTCTCTCATAGCTGTTTCCATTAGCTCTTTCCTTTCCATATTATCTCACATATGTCCTTTTCACTTTCTACTTCCTTTGTATCTGTGCCTTTCCTTTTTCTTTTCTTTTTTTTTCTTGAGGTCTTATTTTCTGATCTTTTCTTCCATTTTTCTTTTGAAATATATTTTTCTCGTACAAAAACAAAAAATCTAAGTTAAAGGAAATTGTTTTATTTTATTTTGTTTTGTTTTTCAATAAAACGTTTATAACTATCATTATTACCTACCTGATGAGACATTGTTTTTTCAATGTCGAAACAAAATACACAATTTTGCAGTAGTTTGTAGTTTGCCCATTTTTTCTAGTAAAAATTAATAATAAATATTCATTGTACTATTTTTATATTGAGCACTGTTTTAAATCAATGTTTTGAATGGTGCAATTTTCTTAATTCTTATTCATTTCAATATATATATATATAAACCATACCTTCATTGGTCAAGTTTAATGACAGAACACACTGAAAAATAATAACCCACGAATAACAATTTTGCTAAATATGCGAAGCACTGTGTGATAGATATTCTCACTAAAAAGATGAGCATGGAGCAAAAGAAAAAGATTTTCAAATAGGAATTGCTATTTCTTGAAAACATAAAGGAAATTAAGTAACCCATATAAATAACGCAGAGATATTTTTTATTTATTAATGTATTCTATTAAATACATGTTTGTTAATAAAGCCTTCAAGAATAAGTCTACCGGGAAGAAATATGTGATAATCTATTAAGCATAATCTTTGATATTGTTAAAAACTTGTTCGATTTGGCTGTGAATAGCCCATTGATAGAAATTTGAATGCGTAAGTATGCTCAAGTTTATTAATCTTTGACTTATTTAATGATAATTGCCCAAATCTGACAAGTTTATTTTTATATCTCGAAAAACCGAACGTAGAAATTCAGAATTTAGTATCGTCAAACAATCACAGGTAAAAACATTAATATTTTGATATTTTTCGGCATTATCCTCGAGAAGGATAGATATATGTTGGGGTGTAATGGATATCGAGTCAGAACGACAAATCCGTGAGCCGAGTTGGAATTCCAGTTGCATTCACTTACACACAAATAATCTTGGGAAAGGTATTAATCCGTCTCTTCCCTCCAGTTATGGGTTAAATAACAGAACAGATTGGGTTATATAGCCTTGGCTGGCAACCAGTCTACCGCAGAAACCAATGGCAACCTACTGCTGGATAATTTTCTACCTAGTCAGTCATGTCTCTTTCGAGACATGATCGCCCAAAGCGTGTATCACGTATGGCACTTAACTGATGGATCTGAGGCAGGAGAGTGATGATTTAAAACAGGTCAACTCTAATTATGGTACAGTTTGTCTTAAATATTTTTTGAATGAAGAAGTTTGAAAGACACAGAAAAATAAACACACACACACACACACAAACACAAGGTAAAATAACGAAATATAATCATGTGCATATGTAACGCATGCTATTTCTAAATTTAATAATAATAACATATAACATAAAAATATATAATCTAAGAAGATTTTTGGTACATTTTGGCTTTAGTTATTTACTAGCTGAAGTTTTCTTAATTGTATGTGCACAGTGGTGCAGTGTTCGAATTCCAGTGGAATTCGTTACATTCATTTACGCTAATGACCTCTGCGAAAGGTATTAATCCGTCTCTTCCCTCCAGCCGTGGGTTAAATAGTTCAAATTGAGTTCTACGGCCGTGGTTAGCAACCAGTATATCACGGATATTATTGGCAACTTAACTGCAGGAAAACCTTCTGTTCAGTCAGTTATGTCTCGAAAGAGAAATGATCGCCTAAGTGCGTATTACGTATGGTATTTAAGTGATACTAAACAGCCCTCAGTTAGTTCATTTAGTGAATAATCGATTGGTTAAGTAGATTGACTAAGAAATGTCTCACGTTAAAAAAATAGCTCAACTCTTCAGGTTTTGGTTCACATTTGCTGTGACCAGATATTGAACTCAAAACTCTTTGGGTCAAATCACTTGATTACTTTAACCAACGCTTTTAACTCAGCGGCGTTGAACAAAAAGTGTTAGAATTGATTTATGAAAGTGAAATAACTGAAACTAAGATAACCGAAAGAGGCATTTAGAACTAGAACAATATATTCCGGTAGACGATATAAAGAGATCGGCTCGAAATTCCAAGAAGGCCTACAACGGTCGAAACGTCGTGAATATAACAATGAAGATGAAGATACAATCCGAACGATGTAAATCTTGTAATTAGTTACAAAACCTCATCTGAAAATATCGACAGATATTAATGTTATAAATAAATATTCCATCTGAAAAATAAATTATCCTTTTAACATAACCTATCTGGATAGGTTGATTTTGAAAGATGAACTAACTACGACTATTTCTACGGCACACAGGTTTTCTTATACAAATCAATATTTTCAAAATATTATGTATGATGATCTCTCTGTATTTTTTAAATATATGCAATATGTCGAGAAGCTTATCAATATTGGATCTGTTTTAATTTGGGCAAAATATTACTTATGTAAACAAAAGCAAAATTAGTTTTATTTATGAATGATATATAATCAACGAACATTTGAATAATAAAATTAATGACTTTCTAAAATATTTCGTCAATTTCTAACTATTTTGTTAAATTTAATATGCTTCAAAATAATACTATATTTGCATTGATCTCCAGTGATCTTTGTTTTCTATAAAGTTCCCCCTACCAAAACCAAACGTATCTTCAAATTTAAATGTTATTATTGTATTTATACTCTTTATCTCTTCTATTAAAAGTGTGAAATTTATGTACTACTATAAATATTTATGAATTTTCTAATCAATTTCCAGTGAAAATCTGTGCCATCTTTACTAATTTGTGACCGGTCGAAAGAGGATTAATATGCTTTATCTCTGGTTGGTGTGGAGTGCCTGTTTTCATTCAACAAATGCTATGTAAATATACGGGATAATTTAGTTGCTTTTTGAGTTCGAATTATTTAGCTTTTTGTGTATGAAATGGTGGTAAATGCAAGAAAATACCAGGATAAAAGTTGTAAACTGCAAATCTCGAAATATACAATGCTATATAAACATAATATTTATTTTGTTTAAATACATGGGAAGTGTTCTAACAAGAGACAGAGAGTGCAACACAGAAATCCGAAAGTGAATTGGCATGGCTAGCAACACATTCCAGAAGCTGTGTAGAGTATTAAGATACAGTAAAGTTTCACTAGAAACAAGAAAGAGAGTACTGGATTGCTATGTAAGATCAGTTCTTCAATATGGAAAATCTCATCGAAGAGGAAAAGAAAAACTTGAAACAACTGAAATGTTGTTCTACAGAAGGATGCTGAGGATATCATGGATGGAGTATGTAAGCAATGATGAGGTTTTGGAAAGGATGGAAACGAAAACGAAAAAATATACTGAGCATCAGGAAGAGGAAGCTAAAGCTCCTGGAACATGCAATGAGGAAGGACGGCTTGGAGAACCTAATGCTAACAGATCAGATAAAGGGAAAGACAAACAGGGGAAACAGTGTGTAACATACTTGACAGGATGAAGCAGGTTGCTGTCAGAATGGGTGTTGCGTGGTGTAACAGGAGAAAGTATGCTAAGAGCCACCAGGAATAGGGAGACGTAGAAGGCCAACTATCGCCTACGTCCTGAAAAGACAAGGCACATAAAAGAAGAAAAATGAATGAATGAATGAATGAAATGCGTGATATAAATTGTCATGTGATTGGTTTCTTTTTAAAGCATTTAATCTGTTTTTATGAGAAATTGATTTTTTTTTACTCTCAGCGTTACTAGTATATACAATTAATAAAAATGGAACTCATGACATAATATATTACATTCGTATCAATCTATTAGATTCTCACAGGTATAAGTTTTGAACTCGTAATCGATTGGAGTGAGTTGAGCAAACTTAAAACAAAAATATTTGTCTATTTTCTATTTTTATTAATTGGGTCTTCAGCAATGTATTTCGATTATTCGAAAAATGAAATTTAATATTTTGATGCTTTATCTCTAAGCATCAAAATATTAAATTTCATTTTTTACTGTTTAAGAATGATCATTTTATCTTTGTTGAATAAAATAAACTTTTAATAATACGTTCTCCAAGTTTAATATTGCACTTTTCAACTACAATGATTATCTGAATATTATATTTACGACATGTAACTTTCAAATCCATATTGTAAAATAATATCTGAAAAAAAATAACAGCAAATACTAAAAATGGTTTCTTTCTTTGAAAGCTAATTTCGTCATGCACCTTATTTCAGTGTCTAACAAAACATAACCTTACTCTACAATAATCCCATTGATGACACACAGACAATCATTTGAAACGAGGATTCTGTGTGTTAAAAACTTGTACTATTATTTGATTACAGTAACATAAATTCATGCGATTTCGCATTTTTAATCTATTATAATGTCATTCTTATGAAGATCAAATTTAAGATTATATATTTCATAAGAACATAAGTTCAAAAGAGTCATCAATCGCTACAGCCAGTGTTTCAACATATTTTTTTAATTCTATTATCGACAACTGGTAGAAACGTATTTCAGGATGAGACACGTTCCATTGTCTTGATCTTTTCATACTGTTGTTACATTTCGACAAACTTTCTCTTGATGTATTCGTCAAGGACGTTATCGACGTGAAGGTGAGAAACGCACAAAGAATTACCTGCAACAAATGATCAAAGCAACAAAATGACAAATCGATTCAAGTGAACAATGTCAACAATTCTATAGAGTTCTCGTATCGATTCGCTTAAACCTTCCCGAGTGAAAACCGATTTTTGATAATAGGATGTAAAAACACACGACGTAGATATCGTTTTGAAAATAAAATTGACAATAATTGGTATGATTCATATTTCCTACATTTGTTATCATTGATCCTTTGCTTTGCTTGTTGAAGATCAACAAGTTTGCGAAATCAAATTTGCCTCCATATTGTTAGTCATGTACAATATGTCAGAACTGAAGTTAGAATAGTTATGCATTGAGAACTGAACTATTAATTGTATATTATCTGCGCTGTAGGATTAATATTTATCATAGGAAAAGCAGAGAATTACCGAGAAAAAGAAATACTTTATTTTATGATTATTTCCGCATTTCTTTTATTCTATATATCAAGTTTGCAAAATCGAAGTTGGCCAGAAAATAATTTGTAATCTAAACATTGTTAGACGTGATGTTTGAATAATAATGCATTTAAAAAAAGATCTGAAATATTCACTGTATATAATCTACGTCAGAGGATTATATGTATACTCATACACAAGTTGTGGAATTATCGAACAAAATAAATATTTTATTTTATATTTTTTAATCATTAATTTACACATAACATGTTTGCAAAATTAAATTTTATCTTTAAATAATAATTAATCTAAATTTTGTCAGACGTGCAGGAATTTATTATTTCTGAAAAAGTCATTCAAATGTTTTATTGTATATGATTTGATTTATGATTGTCCTTGTGGTGTAATGGATATCGGATCGGAGAGCCGCGTTCGAATTCCAGTTGAGTTCGTTGCATTCATTTACGCGTAAGTACTTTTTGGAAATATATTAATTCATCGGTTCTCCGTCTATCAATGGGTGAAATAGCAGGAAATGTTGTGTTCTATATCCTTGATTGGCAACCGGTCCATCGCAGAAAATAATGGACACCTACTGCAGCGAAATCTTCTGCCCAGTCAATCATGTAGCGAACAACATGATCGTCCAAGCATGTATTCCGTATGGCAATTAATATTCCTCATTGTCTATAGTGGAGTTTATATTAAAACCTTCAAATCCTCGTGTATACGGGTTTTTCTTTCATTAAATTATTGACATATCGATGCACACTAGACGTTATGGGAAGGCACGGATTTGTTCCTTTTTCCCATCCAATATTTTCATTAATGGCATGCAAATATAACTTTGTTAAATTTATATATATATATATATATATATATATATATATATATATATATATATATATATATATATATTATTTTTTCATAAATTATAACATGGATATGTTACAATATCACTACAAAAGTAGCCATTTTGTTTCAACGCTTTTGTGTCTTGTCAAGTGGCGTGCGTATATGTGTCTGTGTGCTCGTAGTCAGCGTAAAATACATACAAGTGTGTATACTATTATTGAATTATAATTTTAGCAACAAGAACAAAGTAGATATAAGTATTAATTAATAATAATAATCTGACTTCAAACAAATATTAATAACAATACCCACCAAAATTAACATTAAGCCTGCCCGCATATTTCCCAAATTAGAAGTTGCTTTACTCTGATTGGTCCACATTGTATATACAATAATACCTCCCTGATTAAAGGGGCCATGCTCGTTTTCAGACTTTTAAACCATTCATTTACTTGACAAGACACAAACCTGTTGAAAGAAAATGATATTGTAACATATCCATGTTATAATTTATGAATAAATATTATTCTTAGCTCTACTTTTGTATTGAGCAATTTTTAAAAATAGTGTTTCTTTGGACAAGGAATATTATTCCAACAATACCTGTATATATATATATATATATAAGTGTGAGTTCTTTCATCTATATTTCATGCAATAGTAAACAATTTTAGATTATCATGACAGTTATATTCACTAAAGCCTGAACAAATCATTTTAATACATTCAGTTGTAATGTAGCTTTGCAGTACTTTTTTTTATAATTAATTTAATGGTAACGATGAACTGTTCTTTATGGTAGCACAATTGGCAGATAGGTTTCATAAGTTACAGGTAAAATGACTAAATATAACCGTAAGTTCTATGCTAAAACCTTCTCCTACCATACTTTTTCGCTTGTGAAAGCCAATTGTTGCTTGTAGCTTTCTAGACAACATTGAGCTTCAAAAATTTAAATGCCGTGTTGATCGTTATCTTTTATTTTGTAACTTTCTATTCTTTTTACTTCTATATTTTAGTTATATTTATCATTTTCATATTCTTTCCCACTCTGTAGTCATTGGCGTCTTAGTGACTTTTTTGCTTTACTAGGAGTAAAATAGTTAAAGAGAAAACATAAAATAATCACCTAATTCGTCAAAGTTATTGTGTACTCATTAAATATTGCTCTCGGGACTTTGTTCTTATTAATCAAGAACGGATTTCTGATTCATGCTTTATATATACTGACGCGTGCATTTTTTAAAAATATGATTTCCCTATTCTGTCAAAAAGCACAGTTTAGGAAAGAGAAATAAATCACCGGCGATAGTTGATTTCTAAACGCCGCTTAGATGTAGCACAAGGCGAAAAATAAGGGTTACCCAGTGAGAACCAAACTCACCACTCAGTTGTAATAGTTTCTAGCGAGAAAATCTTGCTAGTCATTGCACCACGTCATGGCACCCAAATTAACAGTCGTAGTTTGATAATTAATATGACACATTTAGTGTTGTATAAACGAGTTCCTCGGAGATTCCTTCATCGACAAAATGCAATTTGATTTAACAATAAGCCGAACATTTTCTGTTGGAAATTTGGATTATTTTTTGTCCCTTTAGACAATATTGAATAACCAAAATGAATTAATGTCCGCAAAACGAATATTGCAACTGCGCGCAAGAAGAACATGCTTCAATTCACACTGACAATATGCACCGACAATTACTGATCGAAAACAAACCTATAATTTTCAAGCTGGTAAATATTTGCATGCGCTTATGTTTGGCCGGTTAGGCACTAGCGGCTGTAAATTAGTTTATTCGTCTAACGTGGGTCCTGAATGCAAATGGTAGAAAGGATGCGTATTGGAAAGTTCAGTAGAGTTCAACACAATCCAATTTAGGCTCAAGCTATTTATAACAAGCTAAACTGTAAAATGGTATATTTATAACATGATAGATCTTGAATATGAAACTCTCTAATTGCATGTATGGAAATATTTACTTATACCTACACTCATTATACGTGCTAAAATCTCTTGTCCGGATTACAATAGTAAATGTTCTCGATACTCAATTATTTTCATGACATTCAAGAATAATCGACATGTCTACGGTGTATATAAAACATAAAAGAAAGCAATTATCTTTATACTCTTACAAATTAAAATCTGCATAGTGTTTATGAGATTCTTCAATAAAAAATGATTGCCAATAATGGTTTCATGACTTATAGATGAGTTTAAGAAATGCACCTCGTAAATGACGCTATTTTCATTATTAGCTAAACGTCAGGGAATTAGAGATTTTATGGTAGGAGATTTAACTGAAAATTTTAATTTAATCAATTCAAATTTCTATCCAGTTGGAACGTTAGTCAAATTTTGGAAATTTATTCCTGCGAATTTCACTGAAGCCAACCAAAATTTAGTTCTGGCTATTTGCATTTCTTTGCACTGTTTGAAGTACATATAACTGTTTTACTGCTAATAATACACTATTACAAGACTGGGAAGAAATTACTATAATTTTAAAGAGAAAGAGAGAGAGTTTAAGTAAATATACAAAAGCACCTCAAGTAGACTTCTATCCAAGAATTGTTGTAGTGTTTCGTAGTATCCACTTTGATTTGCTAGCTCGTTACTGCTACGGTTACAAGTGGACAACTATTGCCAGATTATAGAAATGGGAGATCCCGCGCTGAAAGAAAAACACACTGGTTATTTGCAAGGTCTGTTATTTTAATATTGTTCACATACAATAGCTACTGCGTTTTTTACTGTGTTTTGGTTTGTTAAAATCTCATGGAAAGTATAGTGTCTCTTAAGCTAGATGTAAGCCTAAGTTCTATTCGACTAATTTTTTTTCATAATTATCAACTCTTTCAGAATTCTCTTTCAGATTGTTGCTTTCTTTCTAGATCCGTTTTTCAAAACTAACTGCAACGTCTAATGCCATCGCCTAACCCGTTTGATTCTTGTTCTAAAGACTTCTTATTTTCTTACGTTCCCTTTAAGCTCTTCACAATGATTCAGATCAAATGATCAAAACATATTATGTCTCATGGTACAAATACATCTTCAGAAATATTAAGAAACCTCCGTATATCGTGCCATTTGACTGCAAACTATTTCAAAATTTACCCACCGTCTTGGTGTAATAGACAATGGAAGTTAATTCTAAAAATCAAGATGATGGAAGCTTTGCTGCTAATCTCTTCTCTATACTTACCTGTAAGATCTCTATGTTGAAATGAATTGAATTTCCAATATTTCCATATCCAAGATAATATAATTTTATTATCTCCGTTCAGTGCTTGTGTTTCCTCCAGTCTAATGAAACGGTTGCGCTCACAACGATATCCCAAGTTTTGGACATTTATCAATTCTCATGTTCACTCCAGATCTCAGATTTTACTCATATCAGTCTGTTAAGTGTCATATGTGATATGCGCTTTGTCGATCATATCTCAAAAATCACATGACTGACTGGGCAAAAGATTTTCCCGCAGTAAGTTGCGGTAGACTGGTTGCTAACCAAGGCTATAGAACCTAATCTGTTATGCTATTTAACTCATAGATAAAGTGAAGAAGAGACGGATTAATACTTTTCCCAAGAGCATTTGCGCGTAAGTGAATGCAACAAATTCAACTGAAATTCGAACTCCGTTCTCTGATTTCTCGTTCCGAGCCGATATTCACTACACCAGAACGTACATTTACTCATATATATTTTTCTTAATCATATCACCCCGAGCAAGGTGGTAACGCCACTGATGTGCAGGGGGCCACGTAAGAGTGAAAAGATTGGAAAAGAGAAAGCCGGAAACCACATCCTAGACAAGGAACAAAGGATGAGACTCTTCACCTGTTCAATAGACGTGGGTGAAGGGTGAACCGGGCGATAATTTAGTCTTTCTACTCCAATTGAAAAAAAAAAGAAGAAAAGTGAAAAGATTGGAAAAGAAAAAGCTGGAAACCACATCCTAAACAGGGAACAAGGGATGAGCCTCTTCGCCTCATTGCTAAAATGAACTTAAAAGTTAGCCGGTTCATTCTATCTCCCTAGAAAATATATAATTTATCTTTAAAAAGGTCAGCTGAGAAAAACAATGAAGTATTGCCGCTGTATCTGAACAATGTTGAAATTTGTTTCTGTGATGGAAGACATTGTCTACATCGAATTTTTTTAACCACAGACGCAGTATTGCCAACTCATCTCCACTCTGTCGCTATTTCCGTGGCAATGTTCAGATGATCTCTATTTTTCGACCATTTTATAATTTTACAGTGGAAACGTGCTCTAAAACCTCCACGAAGTCAAACCAACGTCATTTTCCATTTGTCCCAAATGTCAAGACAAAATCCTTGCCAGAAAACCTTTCTCCCCAAATATGCAATTTTCTTGAACAGCACACGTGTTTCTTTCTTCTGTTTTTGTTTTCTGTTGGAATCACTTCACCCATGCAAGATAGTAAATCCCCTAAAATGCAAGATATTACTGGGTATGAGAGAATATACAAAAGGTAACACTTTTAAGGAGAGAGAATAAGAGAAGAGGTATTTAGAAGAGAGAAGATGAAGATTAACATTAAATCCCCTAAGACGCAAAGCATTACTGGTCTGAAAGAATATATAAAAAGGAATATTGTTTAGGAGAAAAAAACAATAAAAGAACAGGTATTAAGAAGACAGAAGATAAATATTAACATTAGATTAAAATTTAAGTTTGTTTGCAAGCAAGAAGCTGCAGGATAGTTCCACAAGTGAGAAGTGCGAGAATAAAAACTGTAAGCATAGAATGTAACGTTGCATTTCAACAGCAAAATAAAGAAAACATGCCTGAAACCTTTAATATTGACCCCTTCCAAGTCAGGTATGAATCTTTATCTATTCCTTCAGTCACATAACCTCTATTTCTGATGATCCCTTTTTTATTTTCATATCATTGACCTTCTTCATCATTAGTTTCATAATAGCATTTTTTTATGCTGCTTCTGTATCTGGACAAACAAGTAAGAACACAAGTACTCATATTTTATATTCATATTTCTGAGATATTTACAGTTTTTATATTATTCGTACTTTTGGCCCCATCTATATTGTCATTTGTACAAAGTTTCGGCCGTTGTACGCTCCGGAATTCTTCAGGTGCTAGGAATTTCGAACCAAACCGTTTATTACAATCACTGGGGTATATAAAAAGATGTACTACTACCCATGGAATGAAGATCATATACCCCAGTGATTGTAATAAAAGATTTGGTTCGAAATTCCTAGCACCTGAAGAAGGCTGCGTACAACGGATTAAACGTCGTACAAATGGCAACAAAGATGAGGAAAATTGTCAGAATAATATAAATACTGTAAGGAATAACATGTATATTTAAAGATATCTTATATTTTTATTATTCTTTGGTGAGCTTGTGTGGAGCAGGAGGGCAGCCGGAGAGAGTCGCGCACACCAGGTCACATCAGAAGGAACCAGCGGGAATTTTCTCTGTATTCACTCTGCAATTCTAAACTTTATATAGTTTTAAAAGGCTCCCGCATTTTTCGCGTTGTCGCTTTTGTTTTTCTAAATAGGGTCAACTCGGTTGCCGCGTTTGTCGTTGAACTTTGATATAATCGACGGCCAGATATATCTGTCAATCACCCTTTTTCTTTGTTGACTTTACCTGCGACTTAATGTATTTGTCAGTTACTTCTGCTTTTTAAGGTGCTATATTAAACTAGTCTCGACTTGCCTGAAGTGGCACTCAATTATTGTTTTCGATAAACTCTGTTAAAAAAAATGATTCCACAAAATATAAAATATATTCTTTTGTACAAAGTTTGTCAATCAATGGATGGATCTTATTGATACTAGTAGATTCTATACTAAATGATATGTTTTGTTAAAAATGAATTTTTCAGTTCATGTACGAATATATTTTTTCGGTTGGGAAGCCCTGTTATTTATCCACTTCATCGATCTGATTCTTAATAAATGAAGGATTTTAAGCAGCATCTATAGCAGGTGCTTTAAGCTTGGATGGGATGTAATAAATAATGGCTTGGAATTACGAATTGGAGATTTGTTTTTAGTTCTTTATATTCACGTACGTGAAAGTACTCTTGAAAATGGTATGAATCCACCCTTTTGCCCTCCAGCTATGGGTTAGTTATTAAAACTTGTATCACTAAACTATTACGATAACAAAAAAAACTCTTACCATCTAAAAATGATCTGGATTTGAATAAGCTGAAATATGTTGATAAGTCGTAAAAAACGAACCAATAAATCATTCAAAAGCAAATAATCTAAATAGAATTTGTTATACATTTCCTTGACTGCAACTCACTCCCATCACATTTATTTAACTTTGTTTAATCAGATACAGCTGTAATCATTGGTGTACATATGCCATCATTTATTCAACTCTAATCATTGCTATTCGTATGGTACCCTGTATACAATTCTAATCATCGGTATACGTATGATACCCTTTATACAACATTAATCATAGGTATATGTATAGCAAGTTTTATACAACTCTAAACATACAACATATGACACTCTTTATGAAGATTTGCTATATTTACAGGATGAGCATTGTGGTGCATGGATATCGGATCGGGAAAAGAAATTGTTTCGATTCGTTGCATTCACTAACGCGCAAACATGCTTAGGAATGGTGTCGATCCGGTTCTTCTTCTTCCAGCTATGGGTTAAATTGCAGGAGAGATTGGGATTTTTAGCCTTGGTCGGAAACCAGTTCACCGCAAAAAGTAATGACACTCCTCTGCGGAAAAATCCCCTTCCTAATAGGTCATGTCTGGGATTTAACTGACTCACTATACTTTACTTGCTCTTACATAAGGCAACATAAATCAAAACAAAAAGATGCTAGTGTTCCGATTATGGTTGAAGAGTTTTAAAAAAAACCTTTATTAAAATTTTCAGCAACTTGATATCTTCTACAGACATTATGTCTATTTCGCAGACTTAAGTAGAAAGCATATTTTCGTGTAAATATATATTTACTAAGCTTATTTTTACTTGGTACAGGCGTACAACAGTAGCACCCCATGTGAAAACTAAAAACACAAAAATGATCAATAATCTACTCGTCTTGACGGCTAATCATCGGTCTGAGTTACACGCCATAAAATAGTGTTTGAATAATGAAGACTTGTAGTAAGAGAAAGTAAGAAATAACGAGATTCTTATGAGTTGTATCCCTGAAGAGCAACACCTACACAAGATTCGATGAGGGAAACTTTGATTAGACGCATAAACGAGAGGTTTTTGTTATATATATATATATATATATCTTTTTCTTTTTTTTTCTTTTTCTTTTTTAATTTCTTTGCAAATCTATTTAAAAAGGAAAATTAGACTGATTTTTCTCCAGTTTCCGAAAGGATTTGCTGAGGTGATGTGTTATCCCCCTTGGGGACTTTCATATCGAAATGATCATCCAACATCATTGAACATTTTTTAATTTATATATATATATATATGCATAACCTACTAGGCGATTTGTTTGTTAAGTCATGCCCAGATCAAAGATAGACCGTCAACATGATAGAACCTCTAATTGAAGTATTTACGCGGGAAAAGCAAGTGTACAAAAGCAAATCATGGACACTGAAATATAAAAGATTAGAAATAACATAAAATCGACTATAAGGCAATAATGTTTTATAAAAATCCTCAAAGTAATAAGCGTTATTTTGCTAATTGAGTTTCTTCCAACGTTACTAAATACGACGCTGTTCAACTAAAATCAAATCTGATGTTTTGGTTTTTGTTTGTCTTTTTTTTGAATTTCGAGAAACAAGCTTCGACTAATGAGGATATGAAACGCAAAAAAAAAATCTCGTATCTGGAAGTAACAGACGAATTGTTATTAGACAGTGTTTTGATTCAATAAATTTGTCTTTTTATTATTATTTTTAATGGTATTCATAAACTTTTATTTCAGGTATGAACTTTTTTTCATTCAAAGATTCCAAGACATTAGCGCAAATCTACAGTTTTCATCAGATTATAATATATATAAGTAAAATATTTTTTTTTTAATCTGAATAAAACATTGAATTTGTCTCACTGGTGTATATTGAATTATATTGATAGTAGAGAGTCGCTCGTAACAGGAACGTGTTTTTTGTGATAGGATTTACATTACAGTTTACACTAGTAGTTAAAGAAGTTTCATTCATTTTTGTTATCCCCATTTAAACTGTCCTGTAATGTACTTTTAAATTTAAACGGAGAGTTGGCTCAATACCCATGATTAAAAAGCGGCCTGAAAATTCACAATTTGGTTTATATTTTGTAATTTATAAAGAAAGAAAAGCAGCCATGTTTATTATTCGTTTTAGACCATTCTGCATCCTATTAGGGAAAAAACTGATGTCTAAACAGCAAAAAAATATATGCCATTTAAGTAGCTGGGTCCATACTTTAGAGTAATGTTCGTAAGTGTTACGCTAATTCCGTAATGGAACAGTAATCTAGAAAACAGAGACACGCTGGCTGGCCTGCAATCACGTTAATCGTCACTTCGAAACGCTGAAGATAAAAGAACTTAGGTGACACAGTACGGGAGACATCGTAAAGATAATTTGCCGGTTTCATATGACCGTTTAAAAGAACTAAATTATTTACATCTGTGAGTTCGTACGTTGTTTGGGTGCCTGACTAAATATTTAAAATTTACTAGAAGACATTTCTATCACCGATTCTCTACTCAAAAGCAAGAAAGCACTAACCCATTTTTCAAAAGAATGTTGACAGACGATTAAAAAGTGGATTATTTATAGAAATACCGAGAGAAAAAAGTAATGGAAAAGACGAAATGAGTCCTTGTTCATGACTCGAATAATCGCTCTAGATTCGGAAAATGTTGATATTGCACACAATGAGCTTCATTTGAAAATCTAAAGATAACTCGAGTAAAGCGTTGTCCACAAGTGGAATGATTTAAAGTAACAATCGATTAAAAACATATTACCTTGGCGAACTGGAACGATAACGTTTTGCTTCAATTCAGCGCCAGATCACATGTCTACGAAGAAAAAGCAGAAATTGATAAAACTGGGTTGCGATGTACTACAATATACAACACATAAAATTGAACTTAAAACATCCGATTAACACTTATTTCAAACGTGTATAAATTATTTGTTATCTTGTATAAAAGCAATGGAAGAAAATGGCAACTATGTATAAATCTCTAAAAATTTACCAACACTAAGAATTTTTCACCCGAATCAATCTATCTATCTATCTATATATATATATATATATATATATATATATATATATATATATATATATATATATATATATATATATAAGCAAGATCAGCCGACAAAACTATTATGGTTTTAATCTTTTCGGTTTCGACAGGCGATTCATACAAACCGCGTGACGAAACCGAAAAAGTTCCACCATGGAAGGGTAGTCGGCTGATCTTCACAAGTTAAATATACAAAAATCTCTAAATACTAAAGGTTCATTTTCCTTTAAAACATGTATTAACCACTTTCTAATATAACTGATTACTAATGTAATTTAAATCTTACACATAACTGTTTAGCATATATATAATCATTCCCCACACAAACACACTACCGCCACCAAACTTAACGGTTTTCTAGACACATTGAGAAGACAGACTTTCACCTGTTCTATGGTGTATGTAAGATTTACAAAATATAGCAAACTTGGACTCGTCACTGAAATGAACTGCATCCCATTGTGCGTCAGTCCAAACTACATGCTCTCTCACATATTACAGGCGTGCCCTTTGGTTTTGCTTTGAAATGACAGGCTTCGAAGCTGGGATACGGGCATGCAATCCTACATTTTTTAATCTGCGAGCAACCGTTTTCCTTGAGATCTTATCCGTATCTTCATTAAATTTCCGGGTAATTAATGTAGCAGTTTGAAAACGGTGTTTTTTTTTTAGATATTCTAACAATTCTTTGATCTTTTCTTTGCGATGTTTTGGAGGTCTGTCGGTTTTTGATTTTGCATCTAACGTTTTATTGGTTTTATACCCGAAGAATATATATGAAGAACGACATTTTAGACCTATCAACAATATCAGAAATTTCTGAAATTGATATTTTTCTTGATAGCGATAATGAGTTTTTTTCTTCAAAGGAGAGAGTTTTGCGTGTAGAATTTGCCATATTGCTCAAAAATAAAGTTCTAATGATAAATATATTTTTAGTTATTGTTGAAAAGCGCTATCGAGTTTTTAACAATTTAAATTAAAAGTTATTAACAGCGTTCATTAACTTTTGTCCAGTAGCTTATTTCCTTTGTTCAATTTAATCTTTATTTAAAAAACTATTATGTAAATTTTTGTAACTTTGTATAATATTTATGCATCATTCCCTAATCTTTATTCGGTAAAAATTCCATATATATATATATATATACAAGTGGCTACTCTTTATAAAATCTGCCTTCTTCTACAATACTCTATCGACGTGAGAGCATAAATAATCATCGTATACAGGCCTGTTTCACTGTATCATTGCTCTCTCTCTTTCTACACACACACACACACACACACACACACACATATATATATATATATATATATATATATATATATTTATCGACTTTATCAAGAATTTAATTTCTTATTTCGTTTCCAAGGTTTTAATTTCCTATACGTGGGTCAAGTGAAAAGCTCATCAGCTAACCACGATATATATGTAAGTAAATACAACATTTAAAATACAACAGCTGGATGGCCACTTGTACGTCTTTTACTCTACCAAACTGGTGTGTTTATTTGCATATATATGAACAGAGTAAGTAAAGAACAGGTAGAAATAATATCTTTTATCTATCATATTTCACTTTAGCAAGCTTCTTCACATTTTTTTTTGAAAACGAATGTAAAAAAAAAACATTTTTAATGTTTTAATTTTTTTTTAAATCTAAAGAGAACGTGTGTTGATAGTAAGTTTTGATTTCATTGGTCAGATGCGAGTGACGTGCAATAAAGCAACGGATGAATAATCTCAAATGTACAGAAAAAAACACTTATGTCTGTTTGTATGTGTGTACCACATGTAATAAAAAACAATAGATGCTTATTTTAAATATGAGTGTATGTATTCGAAAATGCATGTGTTAACCGTATTTAAAGTATAGACGAATTAAGGGCTTTTATATATCGATAACTTTAGAATGAGCGTGAATGACAAAATGAAATAGAATTCCGTTCAAAATATATATCTTACTGATCTTATGAACATTTCAGACGACATTCTGCTTATATTTATATATATATGCATATATGTGTATATAGCTTAACCAGTTTATTTTGCGTATCTTCATAGGACATTTCACATTGTGAAATAAAACATCTCTTAAGAAAGGTAAAATGTATAAAGAGCTTGCGATGTATCTCGCGAATTAATCAATTTCTTCAATTTTTCATCCTATTAAATAGCTTTCTTTTTGAATAAAAGAATCATTTTCTAAATCAAAATTATACCCAGTCACATTACGGTAAGCAATAATAAAGTGTTCTTTTTTATGAATTCACTGCAAACAAGGTAATAAAGTCACCAAATTTAAGAGGTTACAGAGTGTTGGACAATATAAGATAGAAAAGATTAAGAAGAGGGACAATGAAAAGAAAGCAAGTAACAATATCTTATATTACGCTGCCAGATTTGGACAAAAAAAAAGATCTTCCTCACAGACAACAAGAAGCACATATATATATAAAATATAATTTTATAATTTTATTCTTTGTTGGTGATGCTTGAGTAGAGCAGGAGTGCAGTCGAATAGAGATCACGATATGAAGACGCCGTCATGAGTCGAAAGTCAGCGGAAGTTCTCTGTCTTCATCCAAACATTGTAGACTTTATAAAGTCTTAAAACTTCCACGCATTTTTTTTTTGTTGTTGTTATCGTTTTATTGACTTATACGGCCGGATTCATCTGTCAATCACACCCGACATTCAATTGCTTTTTGAACATGTTGTTTTTCTCTTTGCACTTTGACATTATATGCAGCCGGATATATCCATCAATCACCCTTGTCTTCTGTTGACTTTACCTACGTATCTATCAATTACCTCTGCTATTCATGGAAATCTAATACAACATGACAAAAGGTAACGATTGACATTGGATTTAAATTTTTGAAGATCAAAGTTAAATGAAAGCAAGGAGCTGGAAAAGTTTCACAAGCGAGAAACTCAACGGAAGAAATTGTTAGAAAATATGGTCATATTTATGTTAACTATAAAATGATAAGACCTTACTGCCTATCTACTACTGCGTTTAAATGTATGAATTCTACTAAGCAAAGAGGAAAATTCATCATAATTGCCATGAAAGTATTTATATTAAAGACACATATAAGGTACATTACAATGGTGGTAAGTGACTGAATCCGATATGCTCGGTCAGAACAAATAACATTGTAGCTGCTTCTCTAGATTTTACCAAAAATCTCGAAATGTATAGCGAAAACATTAGACCAAATGCAAGGATGCTTATTTGACTTATAAATATGTATGATATTTTCTGCTGGAAAAAATTGTCTAACACAACACATAGAAAGAACTTTATCAGCAGCAGACCTAACAACTGATATGATATAATATTTCTACTTAATTTCATTGGAAAACATTAATCCGAGAAGACGTAATGAGTCACTATTCTAGTTGTTACCATCAGCCATGCTGAAAGCCAGATAGGTTCCTCAGACGATTAAAAGAGAGTAGTTTTGTGTTTGAAGCGTTAAAATTAGTATATCATTCCTTGTCCTGTTAACAACAGATTATAGCTCAATTTTATGTCAGTAGCCAATTTGACTATATCGAACCGATCGTAATTACTTTTAAGAGAAGTAAATAATTGTGTAATCAGAATAGATAACTACTTGAGAACTGATGATATCGGAATGGTCGTTGATGAAAAGGGGAACAACGTAGGTTCATGATGGGGCTCTGGTGGACACTTTCATGAATACGAAAATATTTAGATGTATGTATTGTGGCCTATAAGGGCCAAGAAGAAAAACACTAAAAGAAGAGGTCCTGGCTATGACCGTAAACTGCATCCGACAGCAAAGCCTCTGATTAGGAGGTTGTGAGTAGCGTGGAACCACCTCTTAATTGCTGTTGTTCCCAGGTTCGCCATAACCCAGGATGGTAGCACCTGTTAGGGTCCCAGCCATGGGTAAATAGTTAACCCCAAAACCGGGGTCAAAATGCTATGAAAGTATTTTCCAACAAAACGTTTTTGAATGAAAAATATCACCAACAAAACTTTTTTGAATGAAAAATGTTACCAACAACTGTGATTTAAAATAGAAATACGTTTCTGGCCTTAAATGACCCTTTAGATGTTGATAGGTTGTTAAACAGGAACAAACAAACAAAACAAACAAACGAAAAGAAGGTAAGTTAAACTAGTGTATTGCAATAACAGAACATATATATAAAATAAGCGTGTTATTAGTCAGCAGAGAGAGGTGTCTGTCCGAACTGTCAAGTAATAGTTCGTCTAGACAGCCTCTTAAGAAGTCTTGCAGGTTAGTATTTCTAAAGGAGGAAGAGTTCATTCCAATTTAGATAGGGCACCATATCAGTATGCCCATTTAAGCAAATTTAACTTCACTAATAAATTTACCCAGAACGGCCATATTTTTTCAGCTTGTCCAATATAGTAAAACCTATTAAATGTCTTTAAGATGCCCAAAGCAAAAGTCGGAGATTTACCATTCTTAGCTTGACAGACATTTTAAGTAATAATCGTCAATATATTAGCGGTTGTCATAGAGAAAGCAAAGCCATATTACTCATCTGAAAGAAACAACTACGAGGAGAGATGCTTAACTATTCAGAGTTAATTAGAACCCCTAATATTTTGTTAAAAAGAAGCAGAAAGACAGTAGGTCATTTGTTAAAGGATTAGTCGGTTCGTTTGAGTTTTAAAGACTTGAACTAACAAGCAGATGAACAAGAAAAAGCAGGGCATTTATTTAAAAGATCAGAGAGAGCAAGTGGCAGTTCAAGATTACATTTCTTAAGGACTATTGCAAGGATACCATTAACTCCACATGTTTGGGTGAGGATCTACTTTAGAGATGGTAGCGGAAATGGTTAGATTTAGATGCTTATGTCAAAGTAGAGACTAAGAGGTCAGAAAGAAATACCGCAGATGAGTTATGATTTAAACTGAAGAGAATTTACCTTAAAAAATTCTGCTTTTTCAATAGTAGATATGAACACTTCGAAATGAGCAAATAAAGGTGTAGAAAACTTATTTAAATTATTATAACAGAACCGCTAGTAGACACGAAAAACCAAATTTGTTAGAGTTTGTACGGTTCCCACTGATATCGACAAACAAATACGGCCTCCTTTAGAATATTAATGTAGATTATCGTGTTGTTGATTTCTGTGTTGTTTGTAGGTGGCTTTTATGTCTGTATAATGTTTTATTTAAATTTATCGAGGATTTTTGTATCCTTTCTGACAATTATTACAGCAGACAGAATAAATTTCTCCTTTCAGCGATAGTTTATTATTATTAGCTTCCCTTCATGTAAGCACCTTAACATAAATTTCAAATATAGTGTCCGAAAGGATGAAACGCGTGACACGTTGAAATATGTTCCTTATATATATATATATATATATATATATATATATATATATATTTTAATCATTTCACCCCGAGCAAGGCAGAAACGCCACTGATGTGCAGGGGGTTACATAAATGTAGAAAGATTCATTAGAAAAGAGTGAGGAGTACAAGCTAGTTAGAAAGGAACAATAGAAGGCTGAGAAAGCAGGTGCAATGACAGATACATGGGCGGAGAGAACGTGAAGATTATACAGGGGAGGGGAGAGAGCTAGAGTCCAGTGGTTAGTAGGTGAGTATAACTTTGCTTTTAAATTTCTGGAGGTCGTAGCCGTCAGGAAAGCAAGAATACGGGAGTGTTGCAAATTGCAAATCGCTTGAAGACAGCACTTATGGTAGAAAACTAGGTCTTGTAAGAACTTGTTCACAAATGGAAAATATTCAAAATTTCTACAATATAACTGTATTGAACACTTTTTAATGCAAATGTGCACTAGTCTAATTTTATTATGACCAAATCTAAATAAATAAACAATATATATATATATATGTGTGTGTGGTGTGTGTGTGTGTGTGTGTGTGTGTGTGTGTGTGTGTGTGTGTGTGTGTGTGTGTGTGTGTGTGTGTGAATCAGATCATTTGTATTGTCAAAACGATAGCATCAGTCAATAAGAACAACTTTAACATGAAGTGAATAAATATACTGAAAATTATTTCAGGCATCTTCAGTACCCTAATTATTTCATTTTCAAAGCGAAAAATATTAGAAAATAGAAAAACTACCCTATCTAACAAAAACAATGAATCAAAGAAATATATTGTCTTACCAACTAACTTTATCACATCTATAACTGAAATGAATCTATCTAAACTCAATATCAAATGTGTTCCTACTTCAACTAGAACAGTAAATTCTAAGTCAATACATCAAACAAAACAATACATTAAAACTTGAAGAAGAAATTTAATCTATTTCATGTAACAATTGTAATAATAAGAAAAACTTCCAAGGATTTAATTAAAATATTATATGAACACAAATGGGACATTTTACAAAACAATACATCAAATGCCCACCGTAATGAAACTGAACAAAATTTTGACAAAAATGGCTACTCTGATTAAAGAAAGAATTCACTCTATTTAAAATGTCTAGGGCAGTTTCCATCAATTAATATCACCTCCGGGGAACTGATAGATTTTTGGAGGGGTCAATAAATGCTGGGATTCAAAAGCCGCGTCATAAATGTCGGAGGTTAACTGAATATTTTGGGTCGAAAGCTGACATTTGCATAAGAATTAAAAATGGAGTATGCGGATGCGCATAGTGCTGACCATCAAAGAGAGCGCACAGACAAAAATACAGTCAAACAGAGGCAAAAGCGACAATTCTGTCACGACAGAAGCAAAATTCTTTCACTTACGGCTGCATCAAACATTGCGATAGTTCAATTCAGCGCCTAATTCGTATCACCGTCGGCGCCAAGTTATTCGAATTGTAAGTGATCTGATAGCTGTGTTTTTTTTACTGTTTAAATTTGCTTGTTTCTAGTAAACACAATTTCGCACAATGACGACCACTAATGCTAACTAAAAGTGCATACAATATTTACAAGAGTATATGAAATTTAGATTTGTATCTTTATTTACTAATAAAACAGTGCGTACGTGCTTGTTAAGCGAAAATACTTTCAGTAAGGATTCCATGAAACCTACTATAATGACAGACCATCTTGAAACGACTCAGTGCAAAGATCTGTATATTTTAAAATGCTGAAAGAGAAATTTTGAAATCAACAATATTTAAAGATTTTTTTAAAAGCAATTGCTAGTGTGGGTAATGGACGAGAACTAAAAACATCATACAGTATCTTATTTAATACAGCAAAAAAAGGAAAATCGTATACCATTGATAAAAGATTAAAATACCAGAAATTAAAGATGGGATTAGAAATGTAATGAAAAAACACTTTCGACCTGTTCTAAAATGCATACCATTAGGTGAACGACGCATTGATAAGATGTCTGATAGTGTGGAAAAAACCTTGGCATCTGAGATTCAATATTGCAAGTTTTCTATTCAACTTGATGACTCAACTTTTGGCAGTTCAAATATTCTCATGACCTTTGTGAGGTATTATAGTTAAAGCCTAAGGTGTATCGCTGACGTACTTTTGTTTGCGAAGTGTTTTAAAGGTGATTCGAAAGGTGATAATGTTTTTCATATTTGGAGGATTATTTGAAGGAACACAATGTTCCTCTTTGGAATATTATTGAAGTGGTTACCGATGGTGCACCAGCAATGGTCGGTTGTTATAGAGGATTGGCCGCTTTATCCAGGAAATGCTTTCCAATAAGAGTAATGTTCACTGTGTTTTATAAAGCCACTATCATGTAGCCAATAATCTTAGTGGTGAGCTGCATGATGCCTTAAAAGTGTGTCTCAGGTCAATCCATATAATTAAAGATCACCCTCTTAAGTCACGACTTTTTTCAATGTTTTGTAAAAAATAGATGAAATTTGAAAGCAATTATATTTGCACTCTGAAGTGACAGCTTGTAAAGACTTTTTGACCTGCAAAGTTTCTTACTAATGTGAGCACATCAATCTGTGATACATTGAAAATGTATAAGAAGCATATGTTCTTTTTTTAGACATATATTAAAATTTAATGAAATACAGAAACCTCTGCCAGGTAAAAATGTTACAATTATTCAAACTTGAACAATCCTCATTAGCTGTCAAAATATTAAATCTTCATTAATATAATGGGTTAAATATTTTTCAAATTTGCGGCAAGTAGAAAAAGATGAAATCATTTTAGAAAATTATTTAAAGATATATATGAAACAAATTGAACATTTAAGAGAAGACATTAAAGTCATTTTTAAGAGATTGGAAAAAATAGCTGTATCCGATCGATTTGCTACACTTTTCGTTTTGGCAAATGAAAATGCAAACATTGAATCTTGCTTAATATATGTGTTGATCTCGAAGCTAAATCATTGTTCAGATGTAAAAGCCTGAGCTACTATTGGTGCAATATAAATACTGCTACTAAGAACCACAAGCTTACTGGAGCTGTTCAGTCATTTTTACTTACATTCCTATGTTTGTGCATGGTTGAAGCTGGTTTTAGCCACGCAAATGTAGTTCTAACGAAGCAGAAAAAACAAACTGAACTGGGGAGAGGCTAGCGAGTTACAACTAAAACTTACCAACCCTCAACCAAATATTAATGCAATTCCTGATCCTCATCAAACAATTTTTTTTTAACCGTGTCACCCCAAGCAAGGCATTCCACTGCCACTATAGCGCAGGGGGTTACATAAAGCGATTGGGCATGGGAAATGTTAGAAGGATTGTGGTAGACGACTTAGGATGTACATAGGGAGAGAGTTGGAGAGAGGGGGTGTGAGTTAGTGTGTTACGCGGTGTCTATTGACCTTACATTTAAACTCCTGGAGGTTGTAGCCGTCGGGGAAGCAAGCATGCGGTAGGGAATTCCACGGGCGGGAAGTGCGAGGAAAGAAACTGTTGGAGTAGAAATTGCGGTTACATTTCATCGGTTTCACTGTAAAAGGGTGGGACCTAGTTGCCAATCTAGTATCTCGTGCAAATTCACATCTAGGGGCACCAGTGATTTAAGTTCGTCAGAGCAGAAGCCATGAAAGTATTTATAGAAGAGGTACAGGGAAGCCACGTCATGCCGGTGAGAGAGATACTGCAGGCGGTCAGCCAAGTAGGTATCAATCACATTACAGATTCTTCGCTGTATTTTGTCAAGAACCCCGAGAAGAATAGAAAGGGCACCCGACCAGATATGGCAGCAGTACTCAATACACGGGCGGATGGTGGATTTATATAATTGCAAGATAGATTCAGGCGGAAAGAATTCCTTCCCATTAGTGATATGAATTCTATAAAAGGTATCTTATAATGAATTCTATAAAATAAATTATATGAAATATCTTATAATGAATTCTATAATGAATTCTATAAAAGTATCTTTATTTTTTAATGTATTTAATATTAAGCGCCATTATTTTTAATGTATTTAATATTAGGCGCCGATTTTTGCATTTAAGCACACACGCTCTTTTCCTCACACAGGCAGACACACTACACTCACTACATACACACACACCCACACACACACGCACACACATATATGTATATATTTCTTCCGTAAATGAGTTATTACGCGACCTATTTTTTAACATGTGGTGTCTTCAGGCAATTTGCAATAACATCTCAAAATTAAACTCAAGCACATTCACAAAGGGAAAGAACACAAGCTATCAAAAAATTCGCCAAACAAAATAATATTTGACGAAAAGAAAAGAAACTATGAAGAAGCACTTAGAAAGTCTGTCCATAAAACAATTTAGAAGAAAATCCCCAATCAAACAGACAAATAAAAAACAATAATAGAAAACAAACCATTATCTGGTTCAATCAACCATTGAACTTAGAAGTAAAAACTAAAATAGGACAAGTATTTTTTAAACTGATCGATAAACGCTTCCCCAAAAATGCAGAAATAAACAAAGTTTTCAGTAAAAATACAATCAAACTGAGTTATAACTGTACTAGTAATTTAGAAAACTTCTAAAGAAACAAAACACCAGAAATTCAAATAACATTGTACAGAACAAGATCATTAATAAAGAATGCAACACAGGAGGAAAAATGCCCACTGCAAAACAAGATATTTGCAAAGTAAAAGTACATGACATAAATGATCACGACAAAACATATTTGGAATCAACAAAAATGCATTTAAGACCAAATGAATTAATCACAGGTCTACATTTTAACTAGAAAACTTAAAAATTGTAAAAACTTGGCTAGACACATGTGGAAATTGAAATTAAAATATGGAAAAGATCCAGAAATAACGTGGAGTATAGCGAAAACATCCAAGCCTCAAAAACGGTGGCAAAATATGTAGACTGTACCAGGAAAACGTTTAGCTATTATGCTATTCCCAAATGAAAATGAATTACTGAATGAAAGAACAGAAATTATGAATAAGTGTAACCAAACCATAAAATACCTATTAGTATCATTCAACCTTAGATGAAAAACGTTATAAATTTTTCTAATTTTGAAAATTGCATGTTCAAAATATCTCTGTTACGTGAGCGTTCAAAACAATCCCCGTTACGTGATCGTTCTTAAAAGAAAAACTGTTTAATTAGTTATAGCAAATTACCTAAAGAAACCACATGGTAGAAAGCTAGGTCGCGTAATAGCTAGTTTACAAATGAAAAATATTCAAAAGTTTTACAATATCGTTGTATTGACCTCATTTTAATACAGCCGTGTACTTGTCCAAGTTTATTTTGACCAAGAACTAAGTAATTAAATAGTCCACACACACACACACACACACACACACATATATATATATATATATATATATATATATATATATACAGAGAGAGAGAGAGAGGGAGAGGGATAAATAGATAAATAGAGAGAGACTAAAAATATTTTCACGCAACTAAGAAATCCTTAAAAACAATAAAAAGATTATTTTCTTTATTTGATTTTTATTCGTTTATTCATATTTTGGGAAATTGGGGATCATGAAAATATTTTAGAGCCCATCGACCCGCGTTTTACAAAGATATATGCGGGTAGTAATTTTATTTTTAATGTTACATCTGCGCGTGTTTTATAAGTTTAAATCTGTTTGTATTAAATAAGCCAAAGTTTTCACAAGATTTCACGCAGTTCTGTTAATCAATGTGGCAGTGAATTAGGCAAAGTCGTCGTTCGGGAAAATTGTCAATGCGTCTTTGTGCTGAGAGTAATTAATTATCCCCTGGTCAAATATAGAAATCGACGATCGAGAGTTATCGAACTTGGAAAAACGCCATCTACCGCTGACATCCCGCTAAATCTCCGAACGTCATCCATCAAGTTCTCTCTGTGCATTACATTGATGGATAACCACATTCAAACATACAGATATTCAAACATATCCACATAGCTTACCGAAAGGACCAATAAGTGAAACAGGTTGCATTTACAGGGTTCTATACGTACAAATAATATGCATTCTTACGCACATTTATACGCATATTCGACCGAATCAAGCTAGTCATAGGTAAATCACTCACTCGTTAAACATACAAGGGAATCAGTATCTCAAGTATGATATATATGATTGTGTTTGCAATACCACATTTATACAAGTTTTGTTAAAGATGACCGACAAAGTACTGCAATTAAGGTTTTTTTTTTAAATATTTCTTATATTCGTACTTGTGTTTTCGTTTCTGCACACAAACTGCGTAAAATTAGCCAAAAGTTTTGCATACACGAGAGCTTTCGGATATTCTTTTAGCAATTATCAAGGTAGATTTTTATTTTTCACTGAATGTTTGGTTTTTGTTATGTATGTATGTATGTATGTATGTATGTATGTATGTGAACTTATTGCAATGTTTTCTTTTCAAAACATGGAAACACCCGCAACATTCTAGCAGAAAATACAACTATATTAACCTCAACCACATATAAGAAAGGATTACAATTAATGTAGAACTAATAAGAAAATAAGAAAAAGCCGGCACTCAGTAACAGTAATTTGAACACGGCCAAAACGTGAAGGCCTTGTGTATTAAGTAGCAAATTCTCTTTTAGATATACCTGATTAAATAAATAGCAAACATTATACCTGCTTATTTTAACTCACAGATGATCTTTCTTGCATTATAATTGAATGATGTAAGAAATCCGATGTAACTTTTAAAGTTGATATTATTACCCATTTCTCAATGTTCCCAAATAATTTCAATCTCCTCCCCATATCATCTTCAGGTGTCTAAGTTGTGGTAACAAAAAATAACCGCAAAACTTTATTACTAAACATTGCTGTAATCTTTTCTTTTTTCCATTAAATGCAACGGTTGATTTAATAAAGAAAACAAATATGACAAGAGGCTCGCCATGATAAGTATAATAATGAAATAAAAACGAAAATTATTGAAAAGGATCGGTGAAATACCTGCTTTTTTATATTCAATAAAGTGTCACTATACAGAGAACGAGTTGTGATTCTTTTAACACTACAGAAACGCATTTTGAAAGAATGTTACGCTTGCCATCCAGGGAGTACTAAAATAAAAAGTTTGATGCGTAGCTATGTCTATTGGAAAAGTATGGACAGAGATATAGAAAACGCTGTCAAATCATGTAAAGGCTGCGCCTTAGCAGCCAAGGCTTCTCCTGCTAAATTCAATCCCTGGCCAAAATTGGACCTACCTTGGTCTAGAATTCTCGTTGATTTCGTGGGATCTCTAGAAGGTTGTGAATACCTCTATTTAGTTGACAGTTTCTCAAAGTGGCCCGAAGTACACAGATGTAAATCCCAACTATAGAAATTGTTATAAAATTTCTTCACGAGATGTTCGCTAAATTCGGAGTAGTAGACACCATAGTATTTGATAATGGAACTCAGTTTACATCTGCAGAATTTAAAGAATTCTGTGAAATTTATTAGATCAATCACATCACCACAGCTCCGTATCATCCTAGGTCAAACGGACTAGCTGAGAGATTTGTAGATACCTTGAAAAGAGATGTGAAAAAAGCTAGGTATAAATCAACTGAAAAAGCTCTGCAACAATTCCCGCAAGTATACAAGATTACACCGAATGAAAGTTCCCTAACCATATTACAAAGTGTAGTTTTTAATTTTCCTTCAGATTGAAGGGAGGCGAGCACTGTATCTTCTAGTAGTTCCTTGTACTTGGGAATTAGTCTTGACAATCCATCCGCATGGCCGAATTTCTTCGTTGACACGTACTTTATTTTAAAATTATAATTCAACAATATTGTAGCGCATCTCTGAAGTTTGTTGGCTGTGAGCGTAGGCAGACATTTTTTTAACCAAAAATGGTGAGTAATGGGTTGTAGTCTATCTGTGAAGTCAATTGCCGATCACAGATATAGCTGTGCAACTTTGCGATTGCGAATATAATCCCAAGTGCTTCTTTTTAAATCTGCGAATAACTTTTTCCGCAGGTAGCAAAGTTCTCGAAGCGTATGCTATCGGTTTTATCGTTCCATCAGTCGTTTTTTGAAGAATGTATGCCCCTACGCCATACGAATCGCATCGCTTGCCACAATGATTTCCAAATTCAGGTTGTAATGCGCCAGAAACAAGTATGACGTTAAAGCTTTCTTTAATTGTTTTTAAATATCTGCTGACATTCTGCTGTCCAAATCCAGGGCTTGTCTTTCTTTTAATAATTCATGAAGAGGATCATGCATATTATGCATATTTGGTATGTATGCCTAGTAATAATTTGCTAGACCTAGAAGGCTCTACTGCGAAACGATGTTATTGGGCGCCGGCATGTCTTTAATCGCGGTAACACGTTCAGGATTCGGTCTTCTACCATCGTTATCAATTATGTGTCCTAGGTATTTAATTTTTTTCCCTGAAAAAATCACACTTGGTTTCAAAAATTTCAAAACCGTATTCTTGGATTTTTGCAAAACCTTTATGAACATGATCCTTATGTTCGACTGCGTTTTGGCTTTTCATTAGTATATCGTCTAAGTAAGCGACAGCGAATTCAAGTTCGCCCAGCATGATATTTGTTATGGGGAAACACACCTATTCCTCAGATAATGGACTCTCTCCTTCTCTCTCTCTCTCTCTCTCTCTCTCTCTCTCTCTCTCTCTCTCTCTCTCTCTCTATCTATCTATCTATCTATCTATCTACTATATTAATAAGAGTTAACAGGAAGTTCTTGGAAAGTTCATAGGAGTTCTTTAGACTCTGATTGGAGTTCAGTAGAACTACTAGGCAGTTGATATTAGTCGGCAGTTAGCCGAATACTAAGGAGTCAGCTTTCAGTGGAAGATTACCAATTTCCTAAAATTTTCGGTACGTTAAGTCGATTAGCAACCGACGTAGCACGGTTATAACATTCAGTGTGACAACTACTCCACAACATTATTCATGACCTGTTGAAATATTGCTGGCGCTAAACACTTCTACACAATAATTTCTCACCTCTTCAGCAGAAATTTGTAAATAAGCGTCGGTAAGGTCAATTTTGGAGAACAACCCACCCCATTAATTTTCGCAAAAATGTCTTCTGGGGTAGGAAGAGGGTAGTGATAATCCTTCAGAACAGCATTCAGTCTTGTTGAAAAATAAGCGCAAAGGTGTATGTCCTTGGAATTCTTTTTTCATAGACTGCTGGTGCAGCCCATTTACTGTACTCTACTTTTGATAGAACACCAAATTGTTCTAATATATCAAGTTCCTCGTTAATTTTCTCCTACGATGCAAAAAATACATTTATTTTATTTTTAGGTACTGGCTGAACGTCGTCTTTTAATTCAATTTTAGCCTTCATTTCGGTACATCTGCCTAAACCACCAGAAAATTTTCCTGAATAACTACCTTTCGCTCTTTCTTTAGTTTATCAGATTCGGCATTCCAACTTTCAATTTTTTGACAGTAAGAATTATTAGGTAAGTCCTAAAGCTGAAATTGGGTCATCCAATCACTGCCAAATAGGTTGTTTGTATTTTTCATGACAAATTTAATTTACTAGTTTACCGTTGAAAGTCGCGTTGATATTTAATTCTCCCTAAAATTTATTTTTTCTCCTGTGACAGATTTTCCTATCATTTTAGATTTTATCATGATTGGTTTGCCCAATTTTTCCATGTCTGCAAGTTAAATTATAGTCAAGTCAGACCCCGAGACTAATTGAAATTCAACGGTTTTGTTGAATATTTTTGTGTGCACGAATCTCCTGGTATAAGCACCGTTTAATTCATCCGACCTTTTAAGTTTTATATAATTCTTTGCTTTGGTTTTATTTTTAGCTCGGCAATGCAATCTGTTTTGTCCGACTCACTTACATGTATAGCATTTTTTGTTTATGAAAAAACAATCTTTGTACCATTGTATGGCACCACATCCGTAACATGGTTTAGGGGGAAATTTATTTTGCTTTTCTTTACTTCGTTAGTTTTCAAAGACTTAGTTTGTTTCTGTTTGTAGCGTACATTTTTGACGTGAGCAATCCACGATTCCTCAATATTTTTAGAATCCTGCTTTATACTGACGTATAATGACATTTTTCCGCGATTTGATGAAAAGTTATATTAATTTCATTTTCTAATTCGTAAAGTATTCTTTGTCTAATGTTTTAATCTTTTGCTAAAACTAGTTCTTGCAAGAATATCAAACATTTGATTTGCACTTAGCTCTGCCAGCCTAAAATCATAGTTTGTTAACTATTGACGCGAAAGTGGTATAGTCATCCGATTCATTTTTATTTAGATTAAGACATTTCCACCTTTTATATAATAAATGTTTTCGTTCTGTAAAGCTCAGTGAGTAAATTCACTACTTTGCTGAATATCAGTTCAATAGTTTTCTGCGGCAAAATGTAATTTACGAATTTTATATGCTCACTTGTGCGCAGTTTTCTTAAGAAGAAAACGTAATTTTATAGTGTCGCTCCAGATCTTACAATACTTATCATAAATATCTTCATACCGCTTATAGTAAGACGCAAAGATTATGTATTCCTCGGGAGCGCATATAAAATTTTCTATCGCACTCCAAATTATGTCTTGTGAAAAAGAAGAATTTTCTTTTTCACTGTTTTTTTTGTTTTTCGACGTACTTGTTCCGTTGTGCGTTGTGGTGCAGTGGATATCGGCTCGGAACGTGAAATCGGGGAGCCGAGTTCAAATTTCAGTTGAATTCATTGCATTCACTTACGCGCAAATACCCTTGGAAAAGGTATTAGTCCGTCTCTTCCTTCCAGTTATGGGTTAAATAATAGGACAGATTGGGTTCTAGAGCCTTGGCTGGCAACCAGTCTACCGCAGAAAGCAATGGCAACCTACAGCGGGATAATATTCTGCCCAGTCAGTCATATCTCTTTCAAGACATGATCGCCCAAGCGTGATTCCCGTATGGCACTTAACTGACTGACTGACTTGTTCCAACACTTGCTTCTGAAATTCGAACTTATTTTCTTGATTTCAGTTGAAGGAATAATTTTTTCATTTTTTCTTGTTGTTCAGTCTGGAAGTTTAACAGCTGTAATAAATCGTTTGGATAGTGCATTTGAACACACAATTTTCCCGACTATCGAAATATAAATATCTTCTCTGTTTCGTAACTAAATATAAAGAAAACTTTTTGGAAATGGATTAAATCCGGCATAATTTTTATTTATATTTAAGTATTATTTTTTCAATGGATGCTCAAATTGAAGGTGATGGTCTGTTTTTACTATTAAGCACTATATTTTTTATATGGTATAACCGGACAATTGTTTGATCTTATCCAGTCATTCCTTTCAAACAGCACAATGAAGGTAGTATTGAACGAACCTGCCTCTCAATACTATCATACGAACGCGTGTGTCTCTCAAGGCCTTATTCTAAGTCCTATGCTTTTCCTTATCTACATTAACGATCTCCCCTATGTAATAAGATCCCAAGTAAGTATATACGCTGACAACACCACGGTTTGTTCTTGCATCAATAAAAAATCTGCCGAGGCTGACAAAGCAAATCTCGCTGCCGAGCTAAAAAAAAACAAACTCCAATCCGTAGCGGACTGGGGTAAGAATTAACTCGTGAATTTTAATGCTTCCAAAACGAAGCTACTATCTATTAACTATCACAGATAATCGCTTCTATCTCCGTTAGCATCGATCAGGATAATCTAACTAAAAGTAAAACACTGCGCCTCCTCGGGTTAACTCTCACAACAGACCTTAAGTGGAATGACGATATAGAATCCATAGCTAAATCCGCTACTAAGAAAGTTGTTTCTCTGTGTAAAGCCAGGAAGTTTTTCCCTTCTGAAACAATCCTGCACATATATAAATCTACCATCCGCCCGTGCATTGAATATTGCAGCCATATCTGGTTAGGTGCTCCTGCTATCCACCTAGGTGTTCTTGACAAAATCCAACGGAGAATCTGTAATGCGATCGATCCCGACTTGGCAGTTCAGATACAGTCACTTTCTCACCGGCGCGATGTGGTTTCCATATATCTCTTCTACAAATACATTCACGGCTCTGCTCCGATGGTGTTTCTATATATGAATTTACTCGAGCCACACGAGTAGCGACTAGGTGCCACCCTTTTAATGTGAAACCAATAAAATGTAAATGCCAATTGTACTCCAGCAGCTTCTTTTCTCGTACTTCCCGTCTTTAGAATTCCCTTCCATTTACTTGCTTCCCTGACAGCTACAATCTCCAAGAATCTAAGTGTAAAGTGAATAGTCATCTCCTATCTAACTAACTTGCATCCTCTCTCTCATGCTCCTTTCTACGTCGACTCCACTCTCATCGGTATTTTCATCCTTCTCTTAACTACTTCCTGACACCCCCTTCTCATACCTTTCCTCCTATGTAACCCCCTGCATTAGAGTGGCAGTAAAATGCCTTGCTTGGGGAGATATGATTACTCAAAAAAGAAGTTTTTTTTTTATTTATTTACATCTACTGGCCATAATATTCGAAAACTATTTGAGCTTTTTTTTTATAACAAAGCATTTAATACCTTGACATATAAAAATCTGACTAGCATACACATGTGCAATCACAACTATAAAAGTTAATGTCTTAACATTCAAGATGAAAAATTACTAAAAAATGCATTATATACTAATATATCCCCCTGATCACAGTAAGAAAACAAAACGAATTATATAAAGTACTAAATTTCATAAAACAAATTTAAACTTCCGCAATATCTCTTCTAAACGTGTCAACCAATGTTTTGCAAAAAATAAAATTTGTGTATCAATTTAAATTCCTTTACGGAGATTTTATCTCTGATAAAAAAGTAAATATACATTTTGGTGACACGACAACATTTCTGTTGAGGAGACTTTGCCTATGTCAGATTTAAATTCGATTTAACAACATTTAAAGGAACATTCCTGTTCTGATTGACGATTGAGAGAAGTGCAATCCAGCACGAAAACAAAAACAAAAACGTCAAATTCATGAAACCCTCTTTATAAATATTGCCACCAGCACTGAATAATATGAATTATGAGAATATAGTAAAATGTTTTAAAACATGTAAATTGTATTTTTTAATTCTACATTTATAAAGCAAGTTACCTCCCTTAATATGCGCATATAGAAAAATTCATAAAAGTCAAATATATTAACTTTTGTCTTTGCACTTCATTCCTAAAGATGATCTGGGATGAAATTGAATGTACGCCGGATATATATATATATATTTATATAGATTCATTTCGAAATAACAACATCACTATATATATATGTGTGTGTGTGTATATATATGTATGTATGTGTGTACTTCTATAGGTATGTATATAATAATTGTAATTAATTTTTTTTTTTTTTTTTACCTAGTGTTGTCTTTATTTAGTTTAATTTCAAATGACCTAATTTTTTTAAAAATAATTTTATTTTAAATCCTATATCTTTTTATTCCCTTTTATTAATAATTATGCCTTTTTAAGTAAAGGCCTTTTTCTAATACTTCAACGTTTTGGGGAAATTAGGTTTTGGAATTTGTCCAGCGTCTGTAATATTTAAAAAAAATTTTTTTTTTTTTTTTAGTTTCTTTCTTTTACCCTCCCTTCCTTCTTTTATCTCTCTTACCACCTTTCTTCCGTGTTGCTTAAAGTTAGGTCGATTTAACACGGCTGTCTGTTAATTTTTAGTTACATTCCCCCTTTTTTTTGCGAACCCAGACGATGTCAATTTTTTTCTTTTCTTATTTATTTGATTTTATTCTATCTTTTTCTTTTTCTTTTTCGTTTTCTTTTCTTTTTCTTTCCCTTTATTTTTATTTTTATTTTATTTTATTTTATTATTTATTTTTTAATTTCTTTGCAATCTATTTAAAAAGGAAAAGTAGACTAATTTTTCTCCAGTTTCTGAAAGGTTTTTTCTGTTGCTGAGGTGATGTGTCGTCCCCCGTGGGGATCTTCATATCGAAATGGCCATTCAACATCTTTGAATTAATCCTTTTTTAATATATATATATATATATATATATATATATATATATATATATTCATATATATATATATATATATAAATATATATATATATATATATATATATATATATACACGAGAAAAAATCCACACGAGAAAAAATTTTTCTCGTGTGTTTTTGCTCTGCGTAACTGCCTCTTAGTTAATCCTTTTTGGTTAGTTTAGTATCGAGCACTTTTCTTTCTTTGTGGTTTGTTCCGTTTGAGGGTTTTTTTCTTTGCTGTGAAGTGCTGTATGTATTGTCGGTGCTCCGCAGTTTTCTTTTTTCCCCTCGTTGCCCAAAGCTTTATAGCCGAGGGCGATAACGGAGTTAGATTCTGCCGGTTATTCGTGGTTCTTAAAAATTGCTTGTGTAACATTTTAAGATTTGAATACGTACAGAGTCAATTTTATTATATATATATATATATATATATATATATATATATATATATATATATATATTCATATATATATATATATATATATATATTCATTTCGAAATAACAACATCACTATATATATATATATATATATATATATATATTCACAAAAAAATTTTTTTTAGATATTCCACAGTTTCATGGGTAATACATATTTCGCAGCCAAAAGCTGTTGCTCTTCAGACCCAAATGATACATGAGTTAATATTCAAATTCATCCAGAAACGAATCACATAAAGACACTCACGTGTCCATATCAGGAACAGATATTTGTAACAGCAATCTACAAATATATTTCCTTGCCCATTCAAAAAACAAAATCATATATACATAATTTCTTTTAAAAAACTGTGGTGGCCTAATAATTATGGCCGGTTGTGTATATATATATATATATATATATATATATATATATATATATAAGAAAGACTTAGAGGATTTATTTTTAATTATTCCTTAACGTATTATTTCTACTGATATTTGCAGATGTACTTATAGCGCGGTCATATTCAAAAATATGGCTATTTACTTTTCAATTAAAATACTTCACTTCTGTCATCAGAAGTAATAGTCGTTATCGTTTTATGCATCTATTAAAGAGTGATCGTTTGTCTTATTCACTGGTATTTGCCGTCTTCACAGAGTGATACAAGTGTTTACATAACTTTCCTTAATACAAAGGTAGACGGTCTAAAGCAACAATAATTCCTTGTTTGTGAATTCACTCCTGAATAAATGCTTATCTATTCCATGCCCTTTCAAATATCTGCTGGTATAAGTGTTATATAAGAATATATGTATACCAAGATTATTTACAAAATAAAAATGCATTTCTTTTTGCAAGTGGGTATTTAACACACTGTACGCAGCCAACGTTTCTTCCTTAACACTACCACGTGCTTTTTCTCAGAGCCCCCTTGCCTGCTTTCGATACCACTTTATTTTCCACCTTTGGTTTCGTGAATTGAACAATTTAGGTTGTTTTGAAACACTGATGAAAAACGGTTCCGAAGAACATATTGCTCAAATCTGGACTTCATAGGTTGTAATTGATTTACTTAAATGCAATCCCTCAGTTTTGTGGATATCATGTAAAATTGTGTTCAAGATAACTTAAAACCCTACCTTTTTGGAAATAAATAAGCCACAGAAGTTGATATGCTTTTAAACAAAACTTAAACTTAAACTCTCTTTGAGTGTCCCGGAATAGAGTTGTATTCTTGACACGATCTGACGTTTTCAAGAAATTAAACTGTGAATCAATTACGCGCCTTACAAACAAAGTTACATTTCTTGAAACTTCTAACAGAAAAATATTAAAAATATCAAAGTTCACTTAATGTTATAAAATATCGATTTTAGAATAAGGTCCATTTTATTTTGGAAGTTTGAAAGAATTCTGAAAAATTAGTCTAAAACACTAATTAAAGGTTCCATTCATGTCAATTCATGTTGCTTGCCATTATTATGAGTTCGGTTTTGGGTCGAATTTCGCGAAAGATCCTCTTGTTAGCATTTAGATTTGTTTATCATCTTTCCATATCCAAATAAAAATTAACATCGGCAATAGGTATGATGCAATTGTCATGTGTATTGCATTAACCCTGCGTTAGTGAAATGGGATTTCCGAAAATGGATCGTCCCCTAGGATCTTCCTCTCACAACAACCGAGATGCAACTACGCCGCACCGCGTGCTACATACCCTCACTGAGTTAGAAGAGTTATGTGATAAGCTAATGAATCATGATGCCACCTAGGAATTTCGAGTACTTTAGAAATACTGGAATTGTAACACGGTCCGTTCGGCGGCTGTGTCTCACGTGGTCACGGAAACCATTTATGACGAGGTCCGGAACCGGGGTCAGATTTTATGCTGTCAATACGGCACCAATTATGACGACGCTCTCGGGTCGCTAGTCGTCATGGCCTTCTCAAAGTAGCTGGTCTTCGAATCGTCTATTACAACGATGTTCCTCCCTGCTCACGCTGTGAATTTTGATTTCAAGTAAGACACGTTGAAATCCCGGTAGCCATTTTTTTACCACTTCAAACCAGACCGGACACACGTGCACATTTATGTTGATTATAAAAGAATGGCACCAAAAAATAAGCAAATAAATTTGATGACGCCTGGATATGTTACCGAAAAGTCTTTAAATACAAAAAAAATCACAAACAGAAATAGAATATAACAGTAGTCGAATTCCTATTATTACAACGGAAAGAAAGTTTTTGTTTGATGATAATGGTTGTTCACTTAATCGGTGATTTCAAGTTTTGACGGTTTCAAAACTGAGTCTCATCAGGGGTTTTTACTGAAGCCTTACAGAAACAGCAAAAGTTGGATCGGTAATTCGACATGTCTCCTTAGCTCGGATCGGCAACCAATCTATCTGCAAGTTTAACTCTTTCTCAACTCTTTCTGTTTCCATGCATCGTCAGCCAGGAGTCTATCGGAGGCGCATTATTTGACAACTCTTTTAAGTACGGTCGGCGGCAGGCTTCTCTACGTTTCTTTACATCTACAGTCAGGAGCTATCGGAGGCAACCGTCACTGTCTCTACGTTGCCCCCCTCGGTGCGACAGCCGTCACTGTCTCTACGGCCTGCCCTCGAACTGCATGGCTTCCGGTTGGGAAAAACCTTCCCTCGGTCGTTACATCTTGACTGGTCCCAAGGCTCAGTTCCAAATCTAACTGATTTTGTCCATGTCGGCTCTGGTATTTATGCGTGTCCCAAATTCTCTTGGTGGGAGCATGACAGACATGAGGTGTCCATGTAAATATAATCTTTAACCAATGACATTACTCCCATCCCAAATCGCATCATGAGGCGGAGTGATTTTATTCTCTTGGTTTAACCAATGAAACAGCAATATTTCTATTGGCGTAATTTCTTTTCTTTTTCTTCCCGATTACATAATTTTTTCAAGTTTTCAAATTTACAAATCCTTTCCCAGCGAGATTTATAATTCACTTTATTCCCATAGACAGAATGTAATTTTTAGTGCACTTATCAACAGTCGTCGAAAAACATGTTTTCACTGTCGTTATTTTTTACTTCCACCAGCCGTAAGGCCTGCTTTATTACATAATGGCTGCCAATGATGACATCGCTTAACCCACAGCTGCAAAAATATATTTTTTCTCTTTTATTCTCTTCAATTTTCAGCTAGTTTTTCGGATTTTATTAGTTTTATAATAAATAATTGTTTTTAACTTAACTCATATTGCGATTGACAATAAACGTATTTATTGTCTATTTGGCATATTGCGATTTCCAATAATCTACAGAATTAACAATACCACAAGTAATAATATCTTTCGCTCAGTCGTAATAATATAGGATTACATATTTTTCTCATATACCAAAATAGTGATACATTCCTCCGATGGCCGTTCTCTCCTTTAAATATTTTAAAGGACATTAAAAATCCAAAAACACTATTTTTTGTTCAAAGTTAATTTCCCCCTCTGGTTAGGGGTTATACCTTTTCATGCACTAATTTACCCATGCAACAAAAAGGTTCTTTCTTAGAATGTCTCTTCAGACAACCAGAAAAAGTTCCTTTTACATTTTTTTAATTTTTTTATAGTTTGACGCATGCAATTTCAGTAGAAAATTTCATTATTAAAAAGTGTCTGGAAAAAGTTCAGTTCTCACAATTAGTTCTGCCTATATTTTATTCAAGCACTAACAATCTAAACATGCAATTTCAACAAAAAGGTTAACAAAATGTATGTTCCGGCAAACTGAAAAAGAATAAAAAATATGGGTGTATGTGTTTGTGTGTGGAGGTGTTTTTTTTTTCTCATGACTTGTCCTTCTTGGAGTTGGTTCCTCAGGAAAGTGGGCACTGTATGGTAACTCCTCATTTTTATTTCAGTGCAACTTGCCAAAATTTACTTTCAACCGATTTCCTCTCAAGTATTCATTTTACTCCCACCATTTCAGAAATGAATATTAAAGTACCTAACACAGCTGACCAATTTATTATGATTTTTTTACCATCCACCCAGACAATGCCTTAACGTAATATTGGGGAATTTCTTTACTATCGGATTCCGTATTTCTGTAGAATTGTCCACATTCTTATTAATCAAGTTAATTTCTCGCTTAATTATTAGCCCCTAGATTAGTTGACTTTTACCTACAGCTACTAACCAACTTTTTAACTCTTTTGCATCTCCCCCACAGCTCGGTACCTTTGGTCCTCCCAACAGACTACTCAAGTCCTCAAAGAGTCTGTGTTCTATATCATCTTCCTCCGACCCTGTCATTCCCTGTTCCTCCTCGTGGTCAGACATTTAAGCAATACAATGAGCAATTAATAAAAAAACAAAAAGGAAATCGATTAACGGAAAAATGGCGGCAGAAACAATCAAAATATAGACGTTTGAATTACTTAGCTTTTTTGGATTGTTGAAAGAAGGTTCATTGAAGTGCCATGTGCTTCGTTAAGGCCAATAATGTAATTGGTAAGTAATATGACGCTGGCAAAATAACGCTTAAAAACTAGGTGTGTGAACAGAAACGAAACATTTCACTTGACTCCAAACCTTATGTTAATTTAGTTTAATTTCTTCATTTTATATGAAAAAGGAACTAGCACAGACTCGCTGTTTTCTTTTTCTTTTAACTTGATAAAACGAACAATATTTGTGAAGACAAGGTTTTATTGATCCGAAAGCAATTTCACATAAGCTCGTATAATTCTTTCCATGTTTTTTCTAGGCTCGCTCAAATTTGAAGGTTAGTTGGTAAAGCGAGTTTTTAGTATTTCATATTCACTCAGTCAGTCAGTTAAGTGCTATACGTGATACACGCTTGGGCGATCATGTCTCTTTCGAGACATGACTGACTGGGTAGAAGATTATCCCGCAGTAGGTTGCCATTGCTTCTGCGGTAGACCGGTTGCCGACCAAGTCTATAGAACCCAATCTGTCCTGTTATTTAACCCATAACTGGAGGGAAGAGTCGGATTAATACCTTTCCCAAGGGTATTTGCGCGTAAGTGAATGCAATGAATTCAGCTAGAATTCGAACTCGGCTCCCCGATTTCTCGTTCCGAGCCGATATCCAATGCACCACAACATATTCACTACATGTCGTTAAATACTTAACTAAACTTTTTAGTGGATCATTACTGCAGCCCGAATCAAAGAGGAATGTCATTATTTCTTTAATTATTATTACCAAAAGTGTTTAATGATATATGATTAAATTCTTCTATTTCAACAGTGCTCTCTTCACTGAAAAAAACTATCTCTATTCATGTACCCAGGTAATTGAAATCGATGCACGCAGAAACATTTCCCTATGCAATGAAACTTCACTATGAAATGAAAACAGCATTTTATCCCAACGTAAGCAAACTAGAATTATACAATTCTAGTTTACAAGACGATATCTGATGCATTCATTCAACTTTCTCACTTTCCAATACTACAAGTATCTGAATGTAAAGCCATAGGCGATTCACACCAGAAAATTTCAGAAGAATTAAATGACACTGACCTCAACAACGAGCCTTTTTTCAATATGTATGGAGCATACCTAAGAGGTACGAATGTAGGCTTTTCACCCGATATTTTAACGGAATATCTCAGAAACTAATGATATCAATGAGTTGACCTGGAAGATAGTTTTACGGCCACCAGGTGCAGAATCGTGTTTTAAGGGATATTCGTTTTCCTTCCTACCTGCAAAAGTGAGAATAGGATATGTTCATTTCGAACAACAGGAACTTATTTAAGCGCCTCAACCGAAAGTTAAAAAATAGTATTTTATATCTTCGCTAGAAGAATGCTTATTCGAACAAAACCCAAAAGACAGACACACTAATTACAATATTTATCGACCAAAAACATCAGTGAATAAACAATAATTTTAGTAATGAAAGATTCAGTTTCTTATTCTTATTAATTTTAAAATGATAATTTAGCAGTAATCAAAGAAGATTTGACACATGTCCTTTTCATTTTAGATGGAATCTGAGCTGAAATATTTTTCACTGTGTGCCAGAAAAGAAACTCTCATCATAGAAGTGCAAGAAGTTAGAGTTAAATCTAAACATTTAAACTGTAAAATAAAGGGTTCTATATGCCAATCTTGTAATGCACTTAAACTCTTACAATCAAAGTGCCAAAGAGGAAAGATTATCAGAATAATTATTAAGAAAATATTTATAAAAAAGCATGTAAAATCCACATTCTTCTTTTATGTGACATGTTCCTTCAGAGCGTAGGCGATCATGGCTTTCCACGTCTCTTTATCCCTGGTAGCTATTAGCACACCTTCTCCTGTCACCCATCCAAAACCCGCTCTGCAATCCAACTGCTCAGGCCTTTCAAATATGTTAACCGCTGCTTTCCCCTGCCTCTTTTCCCCTCTGTCGGATCTGTGAGTATCCGATTCTGCAAGTCTTCTTTCCGCATTACATGTCCTAATAACATCGGCTCTCTCTTCCTGACACTCTGTATTAATTTCCTTTTCGTTTCCATCCTTCGGAAAGCCTCATCATTGTTCACATGTTCGATCCATGATATTTGCAGCATCCTTCTGTAGAATCACATTTCAGTTGCTTCAATTTTTTCCTTTATCTTTGATGATATTGTCCAGCATTCACTGCCATGGAGAAGGACAGACATTACATAGTAATACAGTACTGTCTTCTTTGTTTCTAGCGAAGATTTGCTGTCTCTTAATACTCTGCACAGCTTCTGGGATGCGTCCTTGGCTATTCCAATTCGCCTTCAATATCTCTGCGTCGAACTATCCGTTTTCTGTTTGAACACTTCCCAAGTACTTAAATTTTTGTACTTGCTTGATTTTAGTATCCCTAACCTTTAATTGGGATTTTGGGGTCCTCGGTTTGCTGATGACCATACATTCGGTTTTCTTGTAATTTATTTGTAGTCCTTTCTTTAAGGCGACACGCCACTTCTGGTCCCATAACACTGAATATGCCTCATTATTTTTTATCAAGAATCCCTAATGCATAAGCGTAGCACCAGATCAGGTATAACATAGTATTAAATGTATGTGTGTTCTGAATATATATATTTTTTTGTTTTAGTAAAGCAATGTTTACCTGCATTACACTATCTTCCGGATACTAGTCTAACCGACCACACCCAAAAACACCCAAGCGTTAGTGCACCAGATGACAGCGGTTCACCTCTTCAGGGTTACTGGACCAAATGACAGCATTCCTTCCTGCTCAACATTACCGGAACACATAAGTTAATTCGACGTTACCGCATATAAAGATAACTTCATCTAATAGGATATATGTAATTTTTATGCAAACCAGATTGTTGCTCTCATCGTATATCTTTATACATATGCGTCTATATACAATACGAATATATGACCTAGTTTCTCGGTCGACAAGCACTTACGAAATGAAAGTGTTTTCGTATAATCAGACTGATATATTCGGATTGTAAAAGTATTTTAAGGCGTATCTAATATAGCTGTCGTCATAGATACGATGTAATGTGTACGTACCAAAGGTGCTGCTATGATGGATCAAGGCCCAGACAGTAGGCACCGTGATGGATTAGTCTCTTATTGAACTAGAGGCGTCAAAGCGTCATTTCAATCTCGCTAAGTCGACTCATTTACTTCAGAGATGTTGACAAGTGATCGCTTTTCTCCTTATCATTATATACTACGACATTATTGTCTCTTTTACGATTTATACTTTTCTCGCCCTTATTTGATTGGTTTTACTTTCCCTTTCTCCGTCGATATTTCCTTCTTTCTTTTTTTTTTGTTTCTTATTGCCTTTCAGTCACACGAGCATCGATCTTGTCAGATTTGCCCTTTTCTTATATTTCTTCGTCCGATTTTCAATCTTTTATTCTCTATTTTTCGACTGAAATTTTTGTAGCCCTTTTTATCTTTGTTGGTTTATATATTATTCGGCCTTTAATTTCATTCGGATGAAACGAAAATAAAGAATTTAAATTTCACAGAACATGATATCGTAACTTATTGTTATATACTGCCGCTGCTACTGCTGCAAACAAAAATGTCTTGGTCGACCAACGATGAACACAGAACACGTATATATAAATATATCTAAACTAATTTATTAGTGGAATTTTGTCTCTGTGTGTATGTGTGAGTGTGTGTGTCTGTGTGTGTGTCCGTTACCTATAGACTCCGAAACGGCTGAACCAATTTTCTTGAAAATTTACACGGTTATACTATAAGCGTCTGCGAGTGTTCTTAGCTAGGTTTTGTGTCGAGGTACCCCCGATAAATATCGAAAATCGATAATCGAAAAAATCGGGTTATAGAAGGAGTGGTCCGATTTTAATTAAATTTGATACACTCATAGACAAAGACATAAGAAACGATATTCAGAAGTTTCAAGGTTACATTTCTTACAATAGTGCATAAAATCGATAATATATATGTATATATAAAAAGCAAGATGTTTGTGTGTGTGTCTGTTTATCTGCCTGTATGTCTGTATTTTTTCAGCTCTTTTATTTTTGTTTTTGCTTCGGGTTTGGCTCTAAGTAGGTATAATTGTAGTTCTTAGTCTCAGCCATGGTACCATTTACTCAGAAAACTTATTTAGCCTTCAAAATTCAGTTTACGACGAAAAAATGTATTTGATACCGATACCAGGAAATCAAAATTTGACTTACATCCATTCATTTTTCTTTCAGTCTATGGTTTCGCTTTATCTGGTAATAACTAATGCTTTTTAGTCTTTCGTGCCAAGTCAAAACAGTCTGAGCTCCAGGACCATGATTAGTTTTAAAGCTTTCATACATCCGAGCAACGCCGGGCTATACTGCTAGACAACTCATATACTTATTCTTCTTCTGACTCAGTTCTGTAGAGGAAAACTTTATACATGGAATTCACACACATGCAGGAATTGTCGTAAGTTCTCTTCTTATCTCTGTCTGTCTTCTGCTTTCTCACGGCTCCTTTTTAACTTTTGATCCGGAAAACCCCGATCTTATATAAGCTAAAATTCCTCAAATTCCGCTTAATTGCGTCAACTAGGACCAGGCACATTTATTAATCATTTTCACCGATTATTGCCTTTGTTTGTTTATTGTTTATATTTTCTGACATTGAAACCGGCTTACCCTGACGTTAACACTTGTTTGACATAAATCCTTGCCCAATCATATTTCTGTCTGGTTACCGAACTACATTACATTCCTTTAATGCCAGCTGCCTTTGACGTAAACACATTTTTGTTTGTCACTGTTTACTTTCGAGCCTTTGACGGAAATCTCTTTTCTGTGGGTCACAAAAATATATTACATTTATACTACGGCTCTTTTGTAGTTCGTAAGACATGCCACTTTTTATTTTAATAAACGGACCAGAAAGAGCAATTACAAACTTAATCATCATGCTAAATAATCTCCTTTGGGAATTATCTAGGCATATTAATAGCACTTTCAATCCAAGGACGAAATCTGTAGGCGTCATTATACACTATATCTAATAACATTTTTACGATCGTTGTTTTTTGTGTATTTTTTTCATATTCTTTAAAACATGCCTAAAACGATAGAATGCCAAACTTAGAAAAATGCAAGTAAGATTATTATACTTAGATAATGTTCTAACATGAATCTATCTTCATTAAAAATTAGAACTCAGAATGCTGAATTTTAGCTAGAATCTAACTTTAGCCACTATCCCCGGGGGTAGATAGGTAACTGCAAGCATTTGACATTTACTACGTTAGTAATACTCCAAAATGCAAGTCACACAATGAGGATAAGAGTTAAAATGATTGCATGGATATGTGCGAAACATGTGCTTATTGTTTCATTGATGTACAACGAGGGTACTTATTTTGATGAAGCGTATGTAAAAAGAAACAGAGGTTAGTAGATGGCCATAAAGGCACAAAATTACTGATAAATTACTCAACAATAAAATCGACATGAAAAAATTATAGACACAAATTTAATGACGAAATTGTGGAAATAAAATAAGCAAACCCATCTAAACTGTAACCTTCGATTTCCATAAATATAGCATTTTCTTAGCACTAAATCTTATGGCAACAAAGATTCAAAAGCTTTTACTTGGTGGTGTTATTTATTTAAATTTGGGAAAACAAATGTCCATAAATATATGAATAAGTGAGTGAGTGTTTAATAATTATATTAAAGCTCTCCCAGCCTAATAAAGATCCATAAGATTTTACTTGGTAGCGATACAGTATTCAGAAAAACAAATGGCCATTTATATATGGAGGAGTGTGTTTGTCAAATATGTATTAAAGGTGACTTGCTCAAATAGATATTAATAAGTATTTACTTGGTGGTATTATCATATTATATTCAGGGAAAGAAACGTCTATTTGTATATAGATGATTACGTGTGTGTCATATATGTATTAAAAAGACTTATGCTAAAAATGATTCAAATGTTTACTTGATCTGTTATTATATTCTGCCGAGCTTGAGAAGGACCTCCAATCTGTAGTGAACTGGGGTAAGAAATGGCTCGTAAATTTTAAAGCTTATAAAACGAAGCTGCTATCTATTAACCATCATAAACAATCACCCCTACCTCTAATTAGCACTGATCAGACTTTCCTCCCTGAATGCAAAACACTACGCCTCCTTGGTCTAACACACTCAGCAGACCTTAAGTGGAATAACTATATCGAATCCATAGATAAATCCGCTGCTAAGAAGGTTGGTTCCCTGTGCAGTAGCAAGAAGTTTTTTCCCGTCTGAATCCATCCTGCACATATATAAATCTACAATCCACCCGTGTATTGAAAACTGCTACCAAATTTGATCGGGTGCCCCTGTGATTCACCTCGGTGTTCTTGACAAAATCCAACAAAGGATCTGTAATGTGATCGATACTGACTTGGCAGCTCGGCTGCTGTCACTCTCTCACAGGCTTGACGTGGCCTTCCTGTACCTCTTCTACAAATACTTTCCCCGCTTCTCCTCCAATGAACTTAGCTCACTGGTGCCCCCATGTATGAATTTACAAGAGCTACTAGACTAACAAATAGGTCTCCCTACTTTTACAGTCAAACTGATAAAATGTAACCGCAATTTCTACTCTAACAGCTTCTTTTCTTGCACTTTCCGCCTGTGGAATTCCCTTGCATATACTTGCTTCCCCGACAGCTACAATCTCCAGGAATTTAAATGTAAGGTTAATAGTCATCTCACTACTCGCATCCTTTCTCGCAAGCTCCTTTCTCCACCCACTCCACTTTCATTAAACCGGTCTTCTCATCCGTCTATTACCCTCCTCCTGACATCCCTTATAACCTACCCCTCTTTCTCATCACTTTCTTGTATGTAACCCCCTACACAACAGAAGCAGTAAAACTGCCTTGCTTGGAGTGAAATGATTAAAAAAATATTCAGAAAAACAAATTTCTATTTATATATGCATGAGTGAGTCTGTGTCACATTCATATTAAATCTGACTTAAATATGTCATTCTTGTATTAAATCTGACTTTGGCTAATAAAGATCCCTGTGTATTTACTCAGTGGTGTCATATATTATAGTTAGATAAACAAATGTCCATTTATATATTGATCAGTGTGTGTGTCAGTTATATATTAAAACTGACTTGGGCTAATATTTATAAGCTTTTGCTTGGTGTTTTTATTATATTCAGGGAAACAAATGTACTGTTATATATGGATAAGTGAATGTGTGTGTCATATGTGTGTTAAACTAACTTGGGATAATAAATATTCATATAATTTTACATGGTGATTTTATTATATTATGTTTGGGGAAAATTTATATATATATATATATATATATATACATATATATATATATATGAGTGAGTGTATGATATATGTATTAAACTGACTTAGGCTACTAAAGATTCATATGCTTTGACTTAGTGAATTTATTGTATTATTTTCCGGAAACCAAATGTTAATTTATAAATGGATGAGTGAGTTTGTGTCACATACATATTAAAGTAGACTTAGGTGTATCCTATATGTATTATAGCTGACTTAGGATAATAAAAATTCAAATGCTTTTACTTAGTGGTGTTATTATGTTATATTCAGAAAAACAAAAGTAGATTTATATAGGGATAAGTGAAAGTGTGTTTCGTATAAGTATTAAAACTGACTTGGCTAATAAATATTCATCTGCTTTTACTTGGTGGTTTTATCGTCCATATATAAATGGATGAATAAGTGAGTGTATGTGTCATATATGTCTTAAAGCTGACTAAGGCTAATGAAGATTCATTTGCTTTGACGTGTATTTTTTTATTTTCAGGGAAAAAAATTATGTTTATATATGGATGAGAGATTGCGTGTGTCATATATGCATTAAAACTGACTTAGTCTAATAAATATTCATATTGTTTTACTTGTAAGATTTATTATATTATATTCAGAAAAATAAATGAGCGTTTCTATATGGATGTGTGTGTCTTGTATGCATTAGAAGCTACATATTATAGTCAAATAGTCACACACACACACACACCCATATATATATGATAACTAATAAATACACACACACATACAGATATGGTATTTATTACTTATAATCTACTACAACGTGTAAATTTTGTTTCGACGTTGAAAGGACATTTCGGAACTAAATGTTGACTTTGTAGCAGATTGTAATTTGTAAATGTTGTAAACTACAATTTATAATAAATATTCATAGCTCTACTTCTATATTGAGCACTGCTTTAAATTACTGTTTTAAACGTTGTTAATATTTTCTTCGTTCCTTATTTACTTGCGAATATATATATATATATATATATATATATATATATATATATATATATATTTGTGTGTGTGTGTGTGTGTGTGTGTGTGTGTGTGTTATAATGAATGCAAGCTTATCATGAATGAAGCAAGAATCATTCTTTGCTGATAGAATGAAACGGCTTCGAGCATCTTGCAAGTTCGTTTGTAGATATTTCTGGTTTCTCTGCAAGAGTGTGCTGAACAACATCAGACCCTCAATCCTTCCTCTGTTAAATCAATTCCAAGCAATCACATCTACAGCTGACAAGAAAAGTTCCTATGATACCCACTTTCAGTAATTTAAGCGATGATTCCCCTAACAACGCTCAAGAACTACCTAGAGGCCTTATGTTTAGGATCCGCATGATACGATCTTATCTCTGATAAATGATCAGTATCCGACCCTACTACTATCCAGTAGGTAAACAGTCTACGCATTGAAAAAATCTAATGTTTGTCAGGTTGAATCATCCAAAGTCATAACCTAGTAAATCAAACAGCTCTTAGACATTAGCAGAAAGTGAGGAAGAAACATAAAAAAAATTCTATGTTCAAGTCAATCCAGCAATACTAAAGAACCTTCAAAATGACTGGAAGAAATAAAATATATAGCAGGCGAGGATGTGTAAATAAAAAACACCCCATCTCCTCTCTCGTTTATAACCATCCATTACAATGAATATAATATTTTTTAGTGCTGAAGCTGGCTTAGTCTAACAAAATTTCTAAAGCCCTTATCTGGTTGTGTTATTTTATCATATTTGGAAAAACAAACATTTATATATAGGTAAGTGAGGGTGTGTGTGTGTCAAATATCTAGGTGTAAAATATGTATATATATATATATATATATATATATATATATATATATAAAGAGAGAGAGAGTGCTAGACAATATATATATATATATATATATATATATTTATATTATGCTGTCATTACGACTGAGCTATATATATATTTATATTATGCTGTCATTACGACTGAGCTCTCTAGAAAAAAAAAGTAAAGTTTCCACTTCTGCGATATATACATTACTCTTTAAGAATGAATTTAGTTCTTTCGATGACTGGCGTGTGTATACACTGCTTATATACAACACATTAAAATTTCTTTTCTCTGATTTCATGCGCCTATGGCTTAAGGGTTTAGCGACTCCAACTGACACCAAATCTGTCGAGTTTCGATTTCGGCTAGAAGCAAGTGGATGTATCTAGCTACACTGATACAGCGACACAGGCTTGTATGTGGATGACTAATGTATATATACATATATATATGAAATACAAGACTGACCTGATAAGGTCAAGCTGTTCTCATGATCCCAAAGAACCCATATGATGTCGAGGAAGAAAATGATAAATACTGGGGAAAAATGTGTTACTAAATAATCACGCCCCACTCTCCCTTTTACTTATAACCATCCATTACAAAAAATATAACATTTTTTCGAGACTTAAAGCTGACTTTGTTATATCAAGATTCACAAGCTTTTATTTGGTGGTGTTATTATGTAATATTCGGGAAAACAAATGTCCATTTATATATGTATATGCGAGTGTTATATAACTAAATGTGAATATATATGTATGTACATATATATGTGTTTAGGCACATATATTCATGTATTGAAATAAATCACTGATGAAGGTTATGTAGTTGTGTGTTCAGAGATATAACAAGAAGCTAAAAAAGCAATAATAAAATTGAAACGTAAACACAGGGACACCTTCGACTTATAACTGCCAGCTATTAGAGTAGATAGACTAAACGATTTGGAGTAGATTGACTAAACAAATTGGGGTAGATAGACTAAATTAATTGGGGTAGATAGACTAAATTAATTGGAGTAGATAGACTAAATTAATTGGAGCAGATAGACTAAACTATCGTCCGATTTACACTCTACCCACGTCTATTGAACGGGTGAAGAGGCTCATCCCTTGTTTCCTGTTTAGGATGTGGTTTTCGGCTTTCTCTTTTCCAAATTTTACTCTTATTATTTTTCTTTTCTCTTTTTTTTTTCAATTGAGTAGATAAACTAAACTATCGCCCGGTTTACACTCCACCCACATCTATTGAACGGGGGAAGGGGCTCATCCCTTGTTTCCTGTTTAGGATGTGGTTTCCGGCTTTCTCTTTTCAAATCTTTTCACTCTTACGTACCCCTGCACGTCAGTGGCGTTACCCCCTTGCTCGGTGTGATATGATTAAAGAAGAAAATGGCTCCAGTTCACTTTATAACTGTACAGATAATTTTGCCACCAGTCAGTGAATTTAGTTTCAAATACATATCTGTTTTAATTATCATTAACATTTGAAGGGATAAATAATGAAAGCCGAAATATATATTTAATGTAGAAATGTAATAAGCACATCCAACCTCCATTATTGTTTCTAACCATCCACCACAATAAATGCAAAAATTTCCGACGCCAAACTGAAGTAGCATAATAAATCTTCATAAGCTTTTACTTATTGTTGTGACTATATTAGATATTTTATTTTTATTTTTATTGAATATTGGTACATATTTTAGAAATCAGTTTATTCTCGCCTCGATCAAAAATCTGGTGTGGGCGACAAAGCTAACCTTGCAGCCGAGCTTGGAAAGGACCTTCAATTCGTAGTGGACTGGGGTAAGAAGTGGCTCGTAAATTTTAATGCTTAGTAAAACGAAGCTACTATCAAATAATCATCATAAACAATCGCACCTCCCTTCCATTAGCATAGACCAGGCTTGCCTCCCAGAAAGGAAAACACTACGCCTACTTGATCTCACACTTCCAGCGGACCTCAAGTGGAATGACTATATCGAATCTATTGCTAAATCCACTGCTATGAAAGTTGGTTCTCTGTGCAGGGCCCGGAGGTTTTTTCCGGCTGAATCTATCCTGCACATTTATAAATCTCCCATCCGCCCGTGCATTGAATACTGTTGCCATATCTGGTCGGGTGCCCCTGCTATTCTCCTTGAGCTTCTCGACATGGTACAGCGGAGGGTCTGTAATGTGATCGAAACCGACTTAGCAGACCACCTGCAGTCTCTCTCTCACCGGCGCGACGTGGCTTCCCTGTGTCTCTTCTATAAATATTTTCACGGCTTCTGCTCCGATGACCTTAGATCACTGGTGCCCCATATGTTCGAATTTGTACGAGATACTAGATTAGAAATTAGATCCCACCCTTTTACAGTGAAACCGATAAAATACAACCTCAACTTCTACTCCAACAGTTTCTTTTCTCGCACTTCCCGACTGTAGAATTCCCTTCCACATGACTGCTTCCCCGACGGCTACAATCTCCAGGAGTTTAAATGTAAGGTCAATAGACACCTCCTAACAAACTAACTCGCTTCCATTCTTTCAAACACTCTTCCCACCCACCCAACTATCTATCACCCCGCCTTCTGACATTTCCTATATCTAACCACTCTTTCTATTTACTTTCCCCTATGTAGCCCCAAGCGCAATAGTGGCAGTGGAATGCCTTGCTTGGGGTGAAATGATTAAAAACAAGTCCTAGTCACTTCGTCAATCAAAAGTTTAGATCATTTCCGATATATTTGTCTAACACAAATTATTGCTAGTTTGTTCTCTTTTATCTTCAATATTATTGTACTGTTTTATCTTCAATCACCTATTGCGTGTTGAAGTGTTAAATCAAACTCGTAAGGTTCCACCTCGAACTTTTCCCTCAAAAAATGTATGTCGTCTTATAGAGGTTCTTTGCTTTGAACAACTCTTGGAACTCAAGCTTGCAAAATCCCTCAAATGAAACTATTATATATGCAGCCCAAAATGCTGGTAAATAAATCGGTTCTTTATACAATACCATTAAGAGGAGGGTTTTCGGTGATGCTTGGTAAATTGGCTTTTTGTCAAACAGAACCGAAATCCCCACAATTTAAATATCAGAAGTTTGAAGTTTGGATGTTGAAATGTAGAAGGATAAAATACTTCGTTTCTACAATAAAGTAATTTTTCTTAACAGAATAATAAAATTGTAAGAAGAAAAATAAAATGTTCAGAGAAAATGTATGTAGTTAATTGTTCAAAGAGAAATGTAAGTATCAAAATATCCTACAGAAATCAAGAGTTCCTGTTCGATAGTAGTAAGTAACTAAGTATCCCGAGGTGTAGAATATATGTTTCTTCCCCCCACCTTATTTTTTTGGTACTTTGGCGACAGAGTGAGAAAGAAGGTGAAAAATATAAAGACATTGTACTTATCACAGAAGTTGGAATGCCCTGTTGTTGTTGTTGTTGTTGTTGTTTTCTTTGAAGGCGTGAAGTAAAAATGAAGAAAGGAAAAGTGAAAGAAGAAATAGAATGAATATGTGATGCCCCTTTTTGTCCGGGTTGGCTTCTTAAAAATTTTTTGTTACATTCCCACAAGGTCCGTTGGATAACAACTCCCATGTCGGACTTCTTTTGACGGTCTCGGAACGTAGTTTAAATTGTGCAATTTATCATGTGACCGGCTTCAGTATTCATTTTCATTCTTTAGGTGTGAAAAAGATTTGACTGGTGTCATATATCAATTTTCTACTTCCTGTCCAATCAGGATCCAGAATTTTACTTTTCACACTTACTTGTGAATTTTGCCTTGATCTGGGTTTTTCCAAAATCTTTTAATGTTTTTGATTCAATTTTTCGGATGTGCAATTTTACTTTGTGTGTTTTAGTTAAATGTTGAATGATAAAGTATTTGTATCCTATATAAGTAACTGGTTTTCTTACTGATGTACTCTGTCTTAACAAGAAATAGGTCAGACCAAATATGGAATACTGATGCTATATCCTTACTTGCCAGTCTTTTCGTTCAAAAGTATTCAAGCAAACTTTGGATTAATTATTATTATTATTCATTATAACACGCTTACTATAAACTAAACATAGCATGCATTATGCTGCTTTATTGCTATTTCTATGGCAAATATTCTGACGGGCTACATATTTAGATGTACCACCTCTGACCTTCACAGCTAGAAAACTGGTATTCATCATTCGGTAAATGTTCGTTTTAGGTGCCGCCGGCTTTTCCCCCTTCAAACTTATCCAAAATAGCATTATTTCTGTGCAAATGTATATGCTGAACTTAAATGAACAATTAGGTATTGACGAAACTTACCTTTTTTGCTTTGAAAGTCCAAAAAAACGTATTATATCTCGCACTTTTTCTCTTCCGTAACTCTCATGAAGTCATGTAATTACCTGCAGAATGACATTTTAAAACGCATCAACACATATAAAGGTAATAAATGGAACATACACACACACACACACACACATATATATATATATGAGAAGAAATTAAGGCAGACACGTTATTTCATGGTAAATCGGAAGTATGGAGAAACATTTCTGACAAAACATCATCAGCTTCTATCTTTATTGTACAGAAGATTTTACATGAATTTACATGAATTTCATTCGTCTAAAATCTTCTGAACAATAACGACGGAAGCTGATGATGGTTTGTCTGAAATAGGCCTATACTTCTGATTTACCATGAAATAACGTATCTGCCTTAATTTTGTCTTTTATTTGGTCTATATGTATTCATATACATATATATTCAGAGCTCTCTTAGAGAGTTATTCTACTACTTTATGTACAGGATACTCCTTTGGATTCTTCTATATCTACACCGCATGCTTATATATATATATATATATATATATATATATATAGATATAGATATATAATAAAGAAACTACACAACATACTACAACACCTACACCCCAAAGTCAAGTTCACACTAGAATATAGTTATAAAGAATTACCATTTTTAGACATACTCATAAAAAACGAAAACAACCACATCATCACAGACATTTACAACAAACCCACAGACACCCAACAATACCTCCACTTCAAGAGTCACCATCCAAAAAGCAGTTTAAAATTCATCCCCTATTCCCTAGCACGACGAATTTGTACGATAGTAACTGACAAAACCCTCCGTAAAATACACCTAGAAGAATTACGAAAAACATTACAAATGAGAGGATAACCCATAGACAAGGGTTTCCAACTTGCAGGAAATATACCATTAGAATCCCTCTGGAATAAAAAAAACAAAAACAAAAAAAACAAGAAAAACATACGTTTCTACTCACAACAAAAACAATCTAGAATTATTCATAAAGATCAAAAGACATATGGAATTACTCAACAATAATGAAAAAAATACAAGAACTCTTAAAGACACCCAAAATAATTAACAGCAAACGCCAGCCCCCAAATTTAAAAGACATCCTCACCTCATCGAAATTCTAACAACAACACGCAACACAGGGGGTCACAAAATGCAACATAAAAATATGTGGAGTATGCAACATAATAATAGAAGGAAAACACTTCCCGTTCAAAAACGCAACTACATTCGAAATAAAATCGGATCTGACCTGCAACTCGAAAAATGTAGTCTACGCTCGAAAATGCGATAAATGCGCGAAGAGATACATAGGAGCGACACAATGCTTAAACAATAATATTTCGCTTCTTAAGTTCAATATAAAATTATTACGTAACAGGAAATTGTTTCTCAACATCTGCATGGATGTAGTGATGGCAGATTTACTGTCGCACCACGTTATCAAAACACAGATTACGAAATATTATTAATGCAGGAAGAAAGATTAATAAAAAAATACAAACCTTCGCGCAACAACCAACATGAAAAAACACACACACCGAAAAACATTAAGAAACACGCATACATACACACACATATACACAACCCACATACATATACACACACATCAAACTCAAAAGATAACACCAAACAATAATACATACACAACGTCACATATATATACACACACACCAAACCCAAAATATAGCTCCAAACAATAACACGGAAACATACAGACGAAATAAATAATAAACACCCACACATACAAACACACACAGACACACAGACACACACACACGCCAAATTCAAAACACCGTCAAAGCAATAAAAAACAACTAAATGACCGATTAAAAGATATGCCAAGGCGACAAAAGAATAACTTTTACACACTAAGAAGGTCACCCCAGACCAAAGTCACTTCAAATTGAGATAAACTTTTGATTCTTTTATCTGTTTATTTATCTGTTTATTCATTTAAACACATCTTGATGTGGCAACAGACCATTCAACGTGCCAGCATTTGATCTATTTTATTTTGATTTGTTTTATTTTATCTAATTTTATCTTACTTTATTTAGTTTCACTGATTTTATTTATTTTTCCTATTTTTCCTACTAAATTTATAAAACAACAAGCTCGCGACCAGAGATCCGAAGAAACTCAAGCAGAAAACATAAAATTTATTCGCCTGAAGAGAGTCAATTTTTGACTCGAAACACGTGTAGCGTTATAAATACCATTATAGGCAATTTACGTTTCATAACAGGTATAATTACAAAAACAATAAATATTACATCTTAAAGAAAACGTTCACGGCTTCTCACACATTTTATTCTATATATATATATATATATATATATATATATATATACACCAATATCAAAGAGAGCATGCTTTTCTCTTTACATTGTGCGCACGTATTTCTGCTTTGTTAATTGTCTTGGTGTAAACTCTGAGTTAGTTTCTTAACTTAGATATGATAAAGAATCTGGCCACAGGGCGATTTGCCCAACACAATATATTCTTCTTTTTTTTTCTTGCTTTTTCCTTTTCTTTTCATAGAGTAGATCACCCGTCTACTCATACTGAGACACCTTGGCATCCCGACACGGAGTAATGGTTAGCGCCAGAACAATTACCCTCGAGGACTGACTAAATCGCTCTAGGTCCCTCATAACTTAGGCCTTACACCACATGTATACCACAATTTTCAAATATCTCCATTCCAAGACGCGTGATTCAGTCAGTTAAGTGCCATACGTGAAAACACGCTTGGGCGATCATGTCTTTTTCGAGACATGACTGACTGGGCAGAAGATTATCCCGCAGTAGGTTGCCATTGCTTTCTGCTGTAGACTGGTTGCCGACCAAGGCTATAGAACCCAATCTGTCCTGCTATTTAACCCATAACTGGAGGGAAGAGACGGATTAATACCTTTCCCAAGGGTATGTGTGCGTAAGTGAATGCAATGGATTCAGTGATTACATAACTTATAACCACATCATAATTGATTTAAACATCCGTCTGCTACGGTAACTTCGCTATTTCAGTAGAACATTAAATCTATTTTTCGTTCGTTCGTTCCTCTTTGTTTCTTTACTCTTTCTTTTTTTCTCATTTATTTATTTGTTCATTTCAGCGCCAATCACAACCCATACACTGGCCGACAAAAGAACTGATTTACTTCAATTTTCTTTTGCCTCTTTTTTTCTTTCTATTGTCTTCCTATAGTAAGTTTGTAGTCGATTTTGCGGTATCGACCCTCCTCTGTAATAACCTGAAGAAAAAGCTTAAACCAAAATAAATATGTATAATGCACAATGCAGTAAATGAGAAAAGTGAAAGAGCACTTATTTTTTCTGTTATTAGCATTATTTTCTTTTTTCTCTTGTTCTCTTTTCTTCTTTCTTTTTTAGCACCATGTCAGAGAGTTCTGTAATGTCTGAAAAGTCTGCCTGTTTTTTTTTCATTTTCTTTTTTAAAAGAACACACAAACTAGAAAGTTTGTACCACTTATAAAAGTTTATTTTTCTGTTCTTTCTCTTTTCTTATTTTTTCCTTTAAACATACTTATATCAGAACATTTCACGATGTTCAAATGTTCGTTTCTTCTGTCAGTTTCTTCTTCTTTCGAATTGTATCACATCCACACACCCGATGCATGATCCACGATCGTAGGCAGTAACCATATCCCTAATACTCAAATTAACACCAGGTAAATGACCTTCACATGCCCATGTGAACTTCTGCTCGAGTTTTCATTACACACGGAATTCCTAAATCTCAAAAATAGGATTATTGAGCACGGAATCTGCTATTCATTGCCGTGCATACTATTTATTAAAGTCTACCTGAGAAAACAACAACAGCAAGAACCAAACGAGGGAAGTAAATAAACAGAGAAAACTACCTAAGGTCTTTCCGTGTATGTCAAACTTTCTTTCCCTGTTGTCCTTATAATTCCTCAAATTAACCTCACAGAACTTAACTATCGCAGCTTTCCTTATGTTCTTTCTAACAACGCGGGGATATGAGGTAATTCTAGTGATGACTTTTACCTACCTACTACTGGATGAGGCCAAAATTAAAAGTAACCAGTGGAAGAGTCCAAAAAATATTATCAGATTTTACAACGACTTGTCTCTTCCTTCAAAACCACTTTCTCTGACTATTGTTACATCATTTTTTTTTTGCAACATTAATTCCTTCATGTGCTCATCACCTTCCTTAATACGCCCGAAAAATAAAATTAATGCCCATTTTCTCCTCGGCCAGACTCTGCACACACTGCAATAAGTATACTGTTTCATTCTCAATTTTTGTTTGAACTAGCAAGGTTTTTTTCAATTAATACAAGAGCAGAATTCACACAATGTACCACTAAAAGTCACCTACCTTTCTTGGATATCGTCCGTTACCAGGTTTGTCTTGGTTTCTTTCAGATTGCCACCAGTTTTGTTTAAATCTTTTTTTTTTTCAAAAAAAATCAAGGAAATTCAACGGGCACCAACTTACAGGTATGTTTTATATCGGTGACGACGATAGCCGTGCGACGTAGACCAGAGACACAGGCTGTATAACCTACTAACCAATGTTGATGATCGGCTTGAAATATAACGTCACACAACGTGTGTATAAAATATATATTCACTTAGTTTATTCTCTTATCCAGTGACGTGTCTCAGAGTAAAGGTACGTTCGAAGGTGACATCACACGCGCATCGAAAGTCCAGAGGCTGCGTTAGTCCGAGTTTTACCCTGGTCTTTCTAGGTCTTAGTTCAAATCCCCTCTCTCCGACTGACTGCCTATTACTTATAGTTTCTGTCTCTTATATCAGTGCTTAGATCATATCTGATATATTGTTTTTAATATTTCAATTTTGACACTGCACATGCGTGTTTATCTTATTGTTTTCGACGGTCCAAAACACACACTTCTCGTCTAAAATATAATTCATTGTTTTATAACCCGAAATAATGTAATATAAATTACATTCGCTTCTGACCTTGCTACGCAGTTTTCAAGACAATCAAATATTTTCCTGACATGGAGAATTTTACGCGCATTGTTAATTTTCACAACAATGAAATATTTAGCAAAAGAATGTCTGTTTTTCTTTTCCTATTCAGTTTGCATAATTTTACTGATTCATAAAAATACACTTCTCCAGGAAATTAATCATTTGCTCATATAAAATGTAACAATGTTCAAAATCAGATTGGGTGTGTTCTATTTAATTACGAATAAATAACCTTGTGAAAAGTATAAATTCGTTTCTTCTCCCAAAAGCTGTGAGTTAATTAGCAAGTCTTTTATAACGAATTGTATATAGCTTGTTATTACAATCAAAAATATTTGTTAGCTTTAAATAATTAGTAAACAGTTGATAAACCGTAGAAAATGCCCGAAGCAATCAGTCAATATCGTTTTTAAACTCAGATATTAATATACGAAGCCACCCACAGTAGGCATTATAAGAGGTGCTGAAAAATATTCACTCTAATATTTGATGTTTGTTCATAGTTTTGAAAAATGTACGAAGAATTTTTCAGCACCTATAGAAGTTTTTATTTGCTCGATTTTGATCAGTTCGTAATTTATCTTTTAGGTTTTTCCTTTAACTGAATGATTGCATGGTCAGCCAAAACAAACACCCGTAGATAGAAACTAAAAATCTTAAAGTCCAAAATCAAGTAACTGCAAAAAGTTTGATGTAACTGAAGTGTTTTAATAAAGGATGGAAAATGTGACAGCGAATTCCGCAGTCGCATTATATAGCGAAAGGTGTTATCTTAAAGCTAAGCAAAGTATTAAGAAATAAGAAAATTTTGTTAGAAACAGAGAAATTAGTGGTGTACGTATATTAAATATCGGTTCTGTTATATATTACTGAATACTGAACCATCTATCTACAGATCAAGAAGAGACCAGAGGTAATAGAAATGTGAGTCTGCAGAGGTATGCTGAGAACAGATTGTGAGTATGTGAGTAACGACGAAGTTTTAAGGCAAATAAAAAAGTATGCATTTACATAGAATCAGAAATATTCAGTTAAAATTTATAGAGAACATATATTAAAGAAATTTATAGAGAACATAACGAGGAAAGTAGTATTGGAGAATGTGATGCACACAAGAAATATTAAAGGCATGAGCAAAAGACAAAAGCGGCGAATAATCTACCTCACCAGGATATAATTCAGTAGGGATAGAAAAATAGCACGCTACTAAATGCTACAAAAGAGAAGAATTTTGGTGAGCTATGAACGCCAACGTCCTCAATGGTAAATGCAAACACTTATAAACCGGTGCACACACAGGCATATAAATAATCATAGTCTATTTTAGCACAATAAATCTGTCAAATTCTTTCCACTAAGTCAAAATTGTAATATCACAAAAACTACAAAAATCGACTCCAAAAAACGAAACGCATTAAGCATATGAAACAAGACAACACAACATCAAATAAGGTTATCAAATGTAGGAAAAAAACATAAAAGTATATTTCACGCAATCGGAATTGTTGAGTGAAAACGAGATATATGCAAATGATGAAACCGACATTACGCAAAAAACGTTGTTAATGTCTAATAAACATCGAAAGTATTTAATAAAGAAATATAAAAATTCCGTTTTTTAACCAGACGTGCATATATATATATATATATATATAGTATTTACATTATTTGGACTATTGTCCTCATATTTGTTGACATTGTTACGACGTTTCGGCCGTTATACTCACCGGCCTTCCTCAGGTGCTAGGAATTTTGAACCGAACACTTTATTACAATCACTGGGGTATATGAACTACATTACTTGCGTAGTAATGCCTCCTTTTGAAAGTCATGAGTTATCTCCCTCTAACACTGGAAGTTACTTGTTCACCACTGCTGTAGCCTCACAAATATTTGGGTCAAGTCAGAGGAACTAACTAACGTCTATATCCACTGGGCTATATGTCCTTAAGGACAATATTTCGAATAATTTAAATACTGTAAATACTATCTCATCTCAGAATTACAGACAAGTATATATATATATTGCGATGTTTACCGCCACGGTTCACGAGTGAGAAAATCATAAAAGTGTCAAAACTTTGAAGTCGGCATGAATCTGCTCAGTTAAAAAGACAAACTCACTATATATATATATATATATATATATATATATATCTGTGTGTGTGTGTGTGTGTGTGTGTGTATAAATCTGGACACCCAGTAGCTAGAGACTGTTTTCTGACGTCTTGCCGATGACGTTCAAGAATGAAATAGACTGTAGCCACTCGATTTTGGATTCAGTGTCCACTTTTATATTTACGTAGGCTCTATCCTTGAAATTGATTACTTTTACATTTGAATATAGTATAGCTTAAAGAAATTCATTTATCATTTGTGTCGCGTTTATCTAACTATCCATTATCTGTGCTTCTTTCCAACTATACTTGTGATTGCAATTTCTTTTGTCTGTTACAATACTGAAACATCAACTTCACAGTGAACCTAATTCGACTGTCTGTCGGTCCGTGCAGAAATGTTATCAGAGATGTAAATTTGGCCTACTCGTGCACCTCTGATATTGAAACAGAAACATTCGGTCCTTCGCCCCACCAACTTACTCTGAGGGCCTCATAACTTCTTATTCATATCCCCGAGGGATTTAACAAGATCGATTACCGCCAATTTAACCCCCGTTCTTGTGTCTATATAGACCATCCAGTCTCCATCGCCAGGATGGCCAATTATTTCAATTTCAGTCATGTTCGAAATGCATTTGCACCCTTGTGCTAAGTGTGCTTTTAGACAGAATCATTTGTGAAATTAAGCGCCAATCTTCCGTTGATTTAAAACGGGAATTAACTGCTGAGTCAAATACGTTTTGGGTAATTTGGCACAAAGCCGTAAGTAAAGGGAAGAGAAATATATACATATATACATGCCATGGAGCTATCTTTAAATCTAAATACATTTTGAAGATGAGCATTTTAATCCCGTGTTTACGAGGAAAGAATGCATCCATAAAAATAAAATACTATTAATATATGAGATCAAACTTTTAACTAAGTTTGTTTTTTGAGAGGTGGATACAAATCTGGAGAAAATGTCAAGATTTGCAGTTCTGATTTCATCAATAGGCAGATTAGACTTATTTACTTACTTAATTGGTTGCTCTCTCTCAAAATTAGTAAATATAGATAATTATTTTATATTGAGATTGTGGTATGATCCAATAATGCATTTGTCCTGAATTCAGTAGAATTTTGCTAGTATTCAGAGTTTCTTAATGCCTACATTTCAGCCAATTCGAATTGTCTCTAACAATTCTACTACAATTTAAAGAGGTCCCGTTGTTAACCATATTGATGCATTGCTAATTACTCTGTCCAGTATTACTAACCCTGAAGCGTTTGAACCCGAACTAGACTATCGTCACTGGAAACGAAATTCATATACTTTTAAGTACCTACTGCAACCAAAGTTCTAATAAGCTGCACTACCTCACGAAATATATCTCAACACAAGCTTTCGCAGACACACCTTGCTACGAAGAGGATTTAACAACACCGGACAGGGGTTACATAAAAATGAGAAATGGTCTCTAGACACGGTCTGCGCGGTGTCATTTGCTCTCAGCTTCCACTGACGGATTCGATTAAGCCTGAGTAAAACTAGTGTCTGTTCATTTTCTTCTGTATCAGCGGAAACATATCGAGTCTAAGTGATGCGATATGCCTTCATAAACGGGCTTCAGTCCAGGGACATCTGACAAAGAATACTGGAAAATAGCATCTGAACGTTAAAGCAGAAAAGTTTATTAGATTTAGTAAAACAAAATCTGAAAAGTAAGAAAACAACAGAGTAATGTCAGATCTTTACATCTGTTTTGTACCCCCCACCCGACTCATTGTAAAAAATAGACAGAACTAAGCTCTCCTAAGAAAAAAAAGGAAGAAAACGAACCTAAATTAAACATACATGTTTATTTTTGCGGAGGCAAGAAATATGCTGTGTCAGTATTAGTCTTTAAAAGTGAAAAATGCTGAGGAAAGGAGATACATTGCGTTAAATTTTGTAGAAGTACAAAGGGGAACTAAACGCTATTTTGTTCGGCATCAGTTGACACACTTGGCTGTGTATCAATTTCAACAATAGCGATCAGGTCCAACAAACAGTCACTAAAAGCATTGATTGATACAAGGAGCGCAGAAAGCTTTCTTAAAGCAAGCATTGCGAAGGAGAACCTACCCGTTCTAAACAAAGTGGAGATGGCTGGCTCCACTCTTTCCATACAACTACTGGGATATTGTTTGGTTAACCCAAAAATAAAGGGTACTTTATACCAAGGAGTAATATACCTATTAATGAAGGATTTATGTTGTATTACGGTATAACAATCATTAGTAGAAATATCCTTCGGAAGATGTAAATTACCGTTTAACATCGGCGACCAAGCCTCCTTGAAAAATGCCGTATCCACCACTTTTCAACAATCTAACACCCGATTGCAAAACGGTAGCTACTAAATGTAGTTGACTCACGAAGGGGGAAAAATTATTTATCCAAACCGAAGTTATAATCAAACCAAATCATTTAATATAGTAAGTTTAAGCCTTCGTAGCATTTTTCCAGAACGGGAAATATGCGAATGGTAATCGACTATTTCCAAACGATAAACAGGTTTAGTTTACCCTCTGCCAAGAACAGGGAGATTATAGAAAAGTAGCCACAATCTGTCTATGTAGTAGTCTGGACCTTCAAAGTACCTATCATAAGGTAGAATTAAGGCCCAGCGATAAACTATATGCTGCCTTCTAGACTAAAGGCAAACTGCATCAATTTCGCAAAATGCCGTTTGGTGTAACTAACCGGATAGCAAGCTTTCAACGGGTAATAGACCAGATAATATTTACCCACTCTACGCAGTACAGTAGGAATGTTTGCACATTATGCTCACTGGATACCGCCGTTTTCAGAAAACTGCATCAAAATTACCGTAACCTCCAGTATCAGAGAAAACGTTTAATGTTTTAAAAGTAGACATAGGGAAAGCATTCTTTACTAATCCCGATCTTTTGCAGTAGAAACTGACGCCTCAGAAAGAGCCATAGCCACGTTTTTAGTCTTTTTCTTCAGAACCCTGTCTAAATCTGAATGTAGGCATTGAGCAATAGAGAAAAAAATCTATTAAACGCATTACATACAGAGCTTTGCCACACAGGTGTTATACGCATGGCCTACATGCCGAAAATCAGAAACGTTTCTTACTCAGTAGAAGATGTGAAAGAGATTATCAACAAATGCTAGATGTGCGCAGAAGATAAAACTAGTTTTTACCGTCCTAAAACCAGCAATATCATAAAAGACATGCAACACTATGAAAGAATTGTTTTGGATTTTAATGTTTCGCTTTAGTCAAAAACACGTAAAACACATGCTGACAATAATAGACGAATGATCACGGTTTTCTGTTAGGATATTCTACCCAGATGTAAACTCTACAATGGACAATAAGCAGATTATTCAGTTTTGAACGGCTAACCGTGTATATTCTTTTGAACACATGTTTCATTTATGTCCAAACGTCTGCAATGATTCCTACAAGAGCAGGTTGTAGCCGTAAATAGAATAACACCATATAACCCTCAAGGCAAGGACCAGTGCGAGAGTGCGGAATAATCTGGAGAACTGTTGAATTATCAGTTACTGATAAATGGGAAGCTGTAAATAATTGAGAAATTACTTCAAGAGGTCCTGCATGCTAATAGAACTCTACTATACACGGCCACTAACGTAGCACCCCATGGACGATTTCTCCCGTTTTCAAGACGTTTGAGACTGGAAATGATATGACTAAAAAGACTCGCGTATATGTCAGTTACCCGGATGGATGGAAGATAGATTCTCACGAAGAAAGACTCTAGCAGAGACCCACAAGCGTAATCGTAGAGAGCACACCCGACTAACGTTACTTCAGAAGACTAGAAAGTCACGCGTAGAGTACAAAAAAGCAGCAGGTTAAATCCTGTTCCAACGGTAATTAGGAAAAACTTAATGATTCTGGCAGTAATTGTACAGGTGTAGAGGCTCATCCCTTGTTCCCTGTTTAGGATGTGGTTTCCGGCTTTCTCTTTTCTAATCTTTTTCACTTTTCTTTTTCTCTTTATTTTTTTCAATTGGAGTAGATAGACTAAACTATCGCCTGGTTTACACTCCACCCACGTCTATTGTACAGGTGTAGAGGCTCATCCCTTGTTCCCTGTTTAGGGTGTGGTTTCCGGCTTTCTCTTTTCCAAATCTTTTCACTCTTGCGTAGCCTCCTGCACATCAGCGGCGTTACCGCCTTGATCGGGGTGATATGATTAAAAAAATGTCCTCCATGGCCTTGCAGACAGCAAAGAAACCCTCCTCAATTCAAGGGCTTATTTCCTCTGTGAAAATAAGGCAGTAGAAAATGCGGTATCATCGGTTTCCTCCATTAATGAAAATGTCTTGAACATATATATATATATATATATATATATATATATTCAGGAGAACTCTGTTTGTACTCAGAGTTCACCGAAACTTTTGATCGGACTCTCTGTCTGTTTGTTCTGGATAAAAACAGACAAGAGCCTAACCCTGCCTTATGCAGGGTTTACGAGAAATTTTTTACCCGAGCTTAAGGGCTTGGATCTTCCACGTAAAATAAGCCTTTTGTTATATCTAGGCTCAGTGGAGAGGTAGAAAAATATCAGTTCCCCTAAACTCTATACTCATTGGACTCTGTGACTTCGAGACATAAGTAGACGAGATCCCGATCCTGCACATGCGGGATTTACATAGAATCGGCCTTGTGCCATATTTCGTCTTTGTGAGGAGGCTCGGATAAATACCGATTTCGTTAGAACTCTATACTTGGCCGGAGAGGAAGGCAAAAAATCTTTGTCGAAGGGCAGGGTCTCGTCTGAATAAAATAGACGAGAGTACAAACCTCATTTATGCGTGTTCTACGGGGAATTTTTCCCCCGAGCATAAAAATCTGCCTTGTGACACACCCTGTCTTTGTCGTGGGGGTCGGTTAGGCAAATACGGAGTTCATTAAGGCTTACTCGGGTAGATTATAGTCTTGCCACGCACAGAACTTATCGATTGGAACTTATATTGTTGTGTTGAAAAACTATTATATTTTATGTTAAGTTTATATCTTTTTACGCTTCTCTTTTATAGTTTTTTTTTTTTTTTTTTTTTACTTTTGCGGAAGTTTTTTTTAATTTTCTTTTTCCCTTCCTTCGTTTTGTTTATTTTATTTTTGCTGGAGTAACATCTAATTTCACTAGTCTATTGATTTACTCTTTGTGTGTATATTTAATTTTTCAGTCACCGTCCGTAAAACTATTTTTTCTTCATGTCTTCTGTTTTTGTTTAATCCTTTGGGTTTTTATTTTCAACGTGTTACTTTATTTTAAGGTTTGTTTTTATTTTGAGACTATTTTGTTCATTGATAAAAATATTTACACGTGTCTGGTTTTTAAAAAAATTGTTTTTTTGTAATATTTCTCACCTAATTTATTTACATTGCTGGTTTTAATTTTTAAAAAAAAGGGAAACATTTTAGTTGTGTTGTTTAGATATATTTATTCTTTTATCCACTTGTCATTTAGTTCTATTTTTCTATGGACAAATTTGTTTTTCTTTATTTTTGAGAGGGTCTTTTAATTTGTAATCTTTTTACGTCAAAAACCCTTTTCATTAAACCAGCTTTGGAAGGTGTTTTGTTCCATTTTCTTTGTAAACTTGTTTTTCGATGTTTTATAGATGTTTAAAGTCTTCTGTTTATTTTTATTTTTATTTTATAAAAAATTAATTTAAAGTAACCAAAAATGGCCGATAAACATCGGTTGATTAAAAAAAAACTTGTTTGGTGTGAAAAAGAAAGAGCCTCCCGATAAACACACTCAATCACCATTGATTGAAAAAGCAGACACTGGCAAAAAATTGGCGACCAAATAGATTCAAGAAAAAGTATGACAAAATCAAGAAAAGAGTTTGACTAACCACGGTAATAATGACAATGAAGAAATAAATACAAAAATATTGTACCTGGGGTTACTCCCTCTGGCTGGAAATCATAATCAACATGAAGGAGAAAGCCAAGAGCTACGAACATCTTATCAAAAAATATGTGAGCTTGGTAGTCATTCAGGGATTACAGAATGTTGAAGGAAAATTCAGTCTTTGTATTCGAAAAGAGTTCGCTCAAAAATTGCCGTTCAACAAAAGACATTGTGGTAAAATCTTTGACGCCCTCAGGGTATGAAAGAGTCATAAGAGGCAGGATATATTTCACGTGGAACGTCTTGTTACCCACATTTGCCGACTGCAAGCACGATACCAGTCGGAGCTTTATCACAAAATACCTTATCATAATAAATGAACATGAGGGCAGGCGGAGGAACTATATTAGTAGTTGAGGTTCATCGTATGATCTTATAGGTACGTTTATCTGGTTCAGTTTGAAAGGATACGCAGTAATTCCTTCTGTGAACTGAACAGAGGGTACATTTTTAAAGTTTTAATTTGCTATAAAGGCTTCACTTCTATTAAGAACAGTCTGGATGTCGAGGACCAGCAAATGTCAGTCATTTTGTGCGACCGTAAACCAACTTAATGGAAGTGTGAAAAGACTGCTCACGTCTCATTTTCATATCCAGATAGAAGGTACAGAATATTAGTAGGACAGTATGTGCTCTGTGATGTGATATTTTCCGGGGACAGAGGCCACCTTGTCTGCAGTTTACTTTTGGTATTATCAACAATCTGTTAATTCTCATTTTCTTCCTCCGCAAACGCATATGCAGCAGGTAAAGATTTTCGAGGATTGGGGGCCGCAAAATGAACTCAACCGGGATGAGATATTCTTTTTTGTAATGTACATTGGGCAATCGCTCATACTTGTTCACTTGCTAGAATTGATTTACAACAACTGGATGCGGCAGGCGCCTATTCTTTAATGCTTTTTCAGGGGTATGATCAAGTTAATACACAAAAACAATAACTGTCTTTATAAAATAAGTAACTTTCAGACTTTGGGATGTTAAATACAGACTTGGGGATTTTGGCCAAGATCTTAACAAAGTATTTACAGCTTGTGCTCTCTAGTTTGATTTGCTCTGAGCTGACGTGCTATAAAAGATTGGACTATTCAGGGCAACTTTCTTTTGATTAATTGATCATCGAGCAAGTCCACAATGAAGCGGCGCTTATCAATTTAGATCAGTCTAAGGTATTCGTTAGGGTTGACAATCGTTTTCTAAAGGTTGTCTATTCAACCACAGATTTTAACCCGTACTTTTGCACTTGGATCCGACTTCTGTACACGTTTCGCATTCATTGATAGAAGTGAATCGCTTATGACTGGAGTTTTTCACGTTGCCTCGCATCATTTATCAAAGCTGTCCGCTTTACTTTCTTGCGTAAATTTAAAGCGAATATGATATTACGCAGCTGGCATTTCAGTTCTCGTGTCGAGCAGGGCAGTGATTGACTAAGTTGATAAAGAGATCAGAGCGTACAAGACCGTAACCAGAGCAAAGATTGGCCGTTAAGTTTGTTAGTTTGGGTTTGGGTGAGTGAAAGAAAGTTTCTCTTCCCAGGTCTTTCCTCTGGACAGACGGCACGGTCAAGATACTTAGCATCTTGTTCGGTCTCGATCTCTTGCTGGAAATTGATTTGTCGGAGATGCAAGAGAATATCGAGGACGCTGTTTGTCTGTGGTCTCGGTGGAATCTTTCCTTAAGTGGGAAAGCAGGAATATGTTTCGCATATCTTCAATTCTTCTTTACTGACTCTTCATGTATCCATTCCCGTATGCCATACTAATACGGTCAGTTAGGGTTTTGTTTTCCTTCTTGTGTGGAGGCAAAGTTTCCAAAGTATATCGGAATATCCATTACCTCGACTCTTCTGAAGTCGCTTTGGTATGCCTAGACTTGAGAATCATCTATTATACGGTGTGTATCATTTCCTGAACTGAATGTATTCATAAGTGCATAGGAATGGCGAATCCTGGAATGAAGACAATTAAGAACATTCCGTCCCTGAGAAGGATGCACTCGTGCAAGGAGGACTTCCAGCGTTTAACCTGAGGCAAGTGCGTCTTCTATCGTGAATTCCTTTAAGATGTCTGGGGTTCGTACAAGATGGTTCGATTGGCGAGATGGGTTTAATGAATCAGGAGAATTGCTCGATTTGCCTTTGAGTGTCTGGGTTGGAATATCTCACTAAAGATGTGGCATCACTCATCTGTTTGGTGAAAGGAAATACTCTCTGGGTCAAGAAAATACTTTTTTCAGTGGGCTTGGGAAATTCTTGCAACTGCGTCCGCTGCAGTGGGTTGGTGGAAACCCTGGGTCATGCTTTCTTTCACTGCAAGTCCGTACACCTGTTGTGCGTGTTTATTTAAGACAGAATGATTCGCATGCAGCGCAGAAAATACTTTGTCTTTGAGCCCATTTCTGTTTGTAGCAATGTATTACGTCGTTGACTTTCTTACTAGGCGTTATGCGAGCCGTGATATGGATGATAATACAAAAAGAATACTATGAAAACGAGATGTTTAACTCTTCCCAATTGATTTTCTTTAAAGATCAGCTGAAAGTCAAGATCAGGACGAAAGTGCGACGACTTCCCCATCAAAATTTGTTAAAAGACAGTTGTGTTTTGCGCGTATCTGTGGAGTGAAAGGGGCTTATTTAGAGTGGCATTTTGATGCCAGTTAGGCATTAGGATATTGTGAGCCCTAAACTTTAGAAATCGCTCCATAAATATGACAGTTTAGGCTTTTTTTTTGTGCCAAGTTAACTTTTGGAGGAAATATATGCAGATTGGACCCCTTTTAATTTTATCCCTACTTTCCCTGTTAGGTGACTAGAAATGTCAGTTTACGGCATTAATTTTGTCAATTATTTGATATTTATGTTACAATTAACAATTGCGGGGGAGATTAACAACACTATTTATTTATTTATTTTTATATATTGTAATGTGCTTATAGTAACTATTTATTGGGTTATTCATTTTTAAATGTTGTCATTCTATTTCTACCTTCTGACAAATGTTACATATGAGGATAAGTTAATGTAATATATCACATTGATCGGCACATTGACAAAAATATATTCCGGTCGTGGATAGTGGCGATGGGGCACAATATTAAAGACAGAAACACAGGCAATAGCTGACAAAGATATGATTGAGATGAAAGGCAGAATACATAGGCACCAACAAAGGCTTGAAATACGATATCTGATAAATATATGAATGACACCAAAGGCAGAAAATAGACGTGGCAACAATAGCTTGTTTCTAACATTTCTACTGCAGAGGAAATGTTGCAATATACACGTTGGCTTCATACGACAGTAATCTTCTAGTCTAGTTTTGAGGTGTGCGAAAATGCAAAACAACTTGCTTGTCTCTATTAGAAATTATCACTGTATTCGGAAAGTTAAATAGAAAAAAGATAACTTGAATAAGCTTAATGTTTCTAATAATTGAACTTTTTAGACAAAATCGTCAAACAAAAGCTGTCTCTTTATTCAAAATGTTTTGAGTCGAACAAAAGTAACGTTGACGATGTAAAATATTGTGCCTCGAAAAAATACAAAGGTCTCCTGATTTAAAAACCTTTTGTATGGAACAGAAAATAGGGTTCAATATTTCAAATTATATGTTTGCGTGAATGAGGATATCAACTTCTTTTAATTTAAAATCGTTTGACATTTTACGATTAAATAGAAAAAGATAAACAAAAAAATTACAACGTTACGAACGACACTCCACATAAGGCAGGTACTTCAGGTACGTGATTTTTTTGATCAACAGGTGTTTTATCTAAATGATACCTTTGATCAGATCACCCTAAACATCTTATGTCACGTTCCACTGTTGAATCGAGTAGATGCATCAAGAAATGTAATAATGTTATCCTTATGCTCTTGTGTATTGTTATCTTTTTTATATAAAAAATAGAACACGAAGGGAATATTAAGTTGGTTGATTGTTATGGCATATCAACTTCGGCGGGCCATTTAATGCCAACTAAATGTTTATGTATTTACTTTTGGTAATACCTTTTTCTTTCAAAAATTTATTGGGTTTTTTTTATAAGTTTTGTGTCGATTAATATAATTTTTCTTTTCGAGTATCAAGATTCATTGGGATTATGTGTTTAAGGGCAGGGTCCCCAAGTTTTACCCTGTTATTTAACCCATAACTAGAGGGGAGGGACGGATTAATACCTCTCCCAAGGGTACCAGTGCTTAAGTGAATACAGGGTATTCAGCTAGAATTTGAACTCGGCTCACCGATTTCTTTTTCTGTGCAAAAGAACGCACTGCACCACAACGCACATGTGTCACTACACGCTTACAGCACCTGGTATTCCCAAGCGGTCACCCATCTAAGTACTGACCAGGATCAACGTTACTTAACTTTGGTGATCGAGCAAGAACCGGTGTATTCCAGGTTATATGGCCGTAAGCCGAATATTAAGCGAATTATATTTGATTGATTGATATTATTACAGAAATAACGACAAATAGATATTAAAAATGTCCTTTGCTAATAAGACAGCTGAATGGGAACTGAGCTCTAGCCTTGAAGGTAGGCCACATTTCGATGGTGGGGAAGTGGCTGCAGACATTACAGACTCTAAGATTATCCCGCATTAGGTTGCCATTGCTTTCTGCGGTAGACTGGTTGCCGACCAAGGCTCTCTCACCGGCGTGATGTGGCTTCCATGTGCCTCTTCTACAAATAATTTCACGGCTTCTGCTCCAATGAACTTAGCTCACTCGTTCCCCCTATGCATGAATTTACTCGAGCCACTAGACTAGCAATTAGGTCCCACTCTTTTACAGTGAAACCGATAAAATGTAACCGCAATTTCTACTCTAACAGCTTATTTTCTCGCATTTCCCACCTGTGGAATTCCCTTCCGTATACTTGCTTCTCCAACAGCTACAATCTCCAAGAATGTAAATGTAAGGTCAATCATCATCTCCTCTCTCACTAAATGCATCCTCTTTGTCAAGATCTTTTCTCCATCCACTCCACCTCCATCTCACCAGTATTATCATCCTTCTATTACCCTCTTCCTGATACCCCTTATAACCTACCGTTCTTTCTCATCACTTTCCCCCTATGTAACTCTCTGCACAATAGTGACAGTAAAACCGCCTTGCTTGGGGTGAAATAATTAAAAAATTGTAATTCTTCTTCACATTTACTTTGAAAATAGTGAGAGAGTAGCGATAGGATTGCGATGTTTCGTCTGTAAAAAAGGGGTTGTATGGTTAAAATCATCCATCGCCTACAAGCATGCATAAATTCTTTTCAACACTAGACAGTAAGGATTGAACAGCTCTCGTCTCTATATGCCGTAAGTAATACTCTGTTTGTAATGTGATCCGACTTTTGGAAAGATACAGCATGTTAGAAGGATTCAGTTACTTACTGGAGTAGTAAAAGAAATCGGTTACTTTTGCAGCAGATCTAGCCAAGGATCATACATATTAGTTCCATTGCGTGATGGTGGGACGTTACTAGGTTATTCCTATTACATATTGAATGTTACAACCAATTTTTTTTTAAATTGTATTTTTAGTACTCGATTTGAGAAGAGTTTAGCTGTCCGGCACTGATAATCATAGTGACCTCTGAACAGGAATTTTAAAGCAGTCATTGTAATTTTAACTCGTTCCCGCATAATGTTCAAGAAATGTTTAGATTTAATAGTACCAACAAATCCAGTTTCAAAATAATTCATAAGAAGTAGCAAATTTATCAAAATAGTTCAATTATTTTTGGACGATCGAACCGACTCATGACAGATTAAATTAGCTTACTAATGTAAGCTAATTTAATTTGTTACTCTGTAACAAATCACTAGTTAATGATTATATACACAGCCCTTAAACTGCTAAACACTTTCTTTAAGGATTAAATATAGGTATCTTCTCAGTCTTAGTAATGTATTACATTTTCCTGTATATGAAAAATGTATTACTTATCCCTGTTTTTTTTCCTTTGCACAAGCGAGTTAGACCTCTGATTGGGAAATTGAAGGTTTTGAGGAGTGGGGAACCACCTCTTAATTGCTGTTGCTCCCTGGTTCATCTTGACCTTGGGTGGTAACACCAGCTGGGGTTACAGCTATGGACAAATAATTCAGTGTAGCATTTCGAATTTTTCAACTATGTGAATGACCAGAAAGTAGCGAGGGATGTTAGACTTAATTTTGTTGTGTAACAGCTTAAATACTTTTGAGAAAATCAGTTTATCAGATAGAAATTATGTATATATAATCATTAACTTTTTTTATAGAGTAGTCGTTAAAAAGCTACTTTAATCTGTCATTAGTAAGTTCGATCCTCACTATATTTTGCACATATTTGTGACCGTGTATCATACTAAGATAGTCATTGTATATAATATTCTGTATTTTATGATTAACAAATTTTATTGAACTTGTTAAAAATAATACCGGCACACTCCTCTCTTGTCAAATATTGATAGAATTAAGAAATCCGTTTTCTCTCTTATTGATAAAGTAAAGTATTTTGCATAAACCTAATAGTTTTTAATTTGAATGTTGTTTTTCAATAATTTTAATTGTTCAGTGTAACTACCAACAGTGGATCATCAATGCAGGTGAGGTGACAGCAAGATACTGTTGAACATTGCTGTATTTTTACTCCAACAGATGTTTAATCAGAGCTTCCAAAATTGCGGTTGGGAGAATTTAATTTTTAATCAAATAGACGTAGATAGATAGCTATGTGTGCCGAAGTTTTGTTGGAGTATTAAGTTTAATGAATGAATCGTTTAATTAATGTGTTTTTACTGCTTATAAGTACTCCATCAGTTATGCAATGTCCAAACGTATTTTGGATTGTAAGAATATTTATTTTCTTTTAATGTAGATGAATATTGTTATCAAATATCTTTTCTTGTATTATCAATATTTTTCTGAAAATGTTCTACTATTTAATTCATAGCTGGAGAAAGAGATACGTTTTTTTAATCCCCAAGATACTTGTGCTGTAGTGAATGTAACGTACACGTTTGAAATTTCAACTTGGCTACCAGAATTCTCATTCTTTTCCGCTTTCCATAAAACCACCCGCATATCCCAATGAATGGTCGGATCGATATTCATGAACTAAATTTAAACCGAATGCTGACAGATAGATAGATAGATAGATAGATAGATAGATAGATAGATAGATAGATTTAAAATAATTGCTATAATAAAAAGAGTAAAATTTGCACACAGAAATATTCTATTGTACAGGCGGAAGCTGATGATGATGGTTCGCCTGAAATAGGCCCTCACTTCCGTTTAACCATGGAATAACGTGTCTGTATTAATTATATGCATATATAGAGAGAGATTTTCTAGAAAGTTATCCTACCATTTTATGTTCAGGATACTTCTTTGGATTATTCTATATCTACACCGCATGTTTATATATATATATATATATATATATATATATATATATATATATATATAATTTTGATAGCGTTACTGAAATAATTGAGTCATTTCAGTGGAGAAAAATGTCTACCCTATTACAGGAAATATATTTTGCTTTAAAAATACAACTAATTAAAATCACTTGACAATCGTGACGAGAACTTTAACTGATTTTTTTTCTTATTTCCTGTTATATTTGGTTGACCTTCCCTACATTTGTTAATTTTAAAAGTCACCCATTTTTATTTTCATCAGGTAATTGCTCCATCATAATCTGCGTTCTTTAATTTTTCTCTTTTCTTCTTGATCTTACTTTCGTTTTGTCCTTTCTTCTGTCACACACTTGTAAGGTCGATTTTATTTTTCTGTTATTCCTCACTTAAGACGAATTATTTTTTTTTCCATTTTTTTCTCCTACGTCTTTGACATTGCCAACGTCCTCGTCTTCAAGGATAACTTTGGCTTCCTTTCGATTTCAACTGCTGTTCACTGTTCTTGCATTTATCTCCCCGTAACCGCTCTCATCCTTATCTCTTCTGTCTGATCTTGCTCTCCATGTCTTACTCTCCACATCTTATTGTCCACATGACAATACACCAATCTTTCTACTCTTTAGATTTTCCTGTTTTCTATGTTCGTTTTTTCTTTCTCAGTCTTGTATTTTCTCTTGCCTTTTATTATCATATTCTGTTGTTCACTTTACTCATCAGAAATGGATCATCAATGCAGATCAGGAGACAGCAAGTTAGCTTACTTCTCTAGTGATAATTTCAAATCTCCCTCTGATTGTCACTTCTTTTATAAAACTTGAAGAAACTGAAAAATGCAGTTCAGTATCGATAGATGCAATAGTCTCCATATGCATTTCGAAATTTCTTTAGGTCGCTAATAAATTTTAGTTATTTGTTTTAGTTTCACTCATCAACTCTTGGAACCACAATTAATAGACTTAGAAAAATCTTCTATTCATTGTAAATGCGCTTTTTTTGTATACATTTCGTACATTAGTAGTTCCTTTCGAAATTCAATGTCCAGTCTTTTTTTTTTGTAATTTTCCCACTTTTCATGCTAATTTTATTACTTCTAATTCTTCTTCTTCGTCTGCTACCATCACCACCACTAATAAAAATAATATTAATAATACTGCTACTGCTACTAATACTACTGTCATGCTATTACTACTAGTATTATTATATTTCTTATCCTTTGATATTTCAGGTGAATGATAATGCTTATATTTCAGCTCCTAACCTCAGTTTAGAGACACAATACTTTCTTCAGCACAATATGATTTTCCAAGCAATTCTGCTACTTTCTCACTCCCGTCGATGTCAGGTATTCGTAAAACGTACTGTAAGGCAGAAAGATTCCGGGAAATGATTCCGATAGCACCAACCACAAAATAATGTTGGAATTATAACTGATGTATTTTTCTGATTTGCTGCCTGTCAGATTTTTGTGCCTGTGTATTTTCGCTTGTTGCACCATCACATTGTTTTTATCCCAAAACTTGCAGCATCGCTATCGGGTTCCTTTCATGTTTGCCCTTCCACACAAGTGTGATATCGTAGTGATTGAATGACGAGCGTTTGTCATTCTCTGCTACTTATAGTGATGATTGCTCGTAAGACTTAGTTCCTAATTTATTATCAAGGCTACTTTGTCATGGCATTATCTGTTCTCTTTTTGTGTTTGCTAAGTGAGTCTACTGACAATCTTTTGCATACTTTCAGTCGCTTTTGTACACCCTGCATAAAGGTAAAACGTCTATCTTTTCAATTGAATACTTGCTCGTGTGTTGCAGAGTTTTGGTTTCTTTCCTCCGTAACCCGTTTATAAGCTACATCAATTATTTCGAATTGTTATTCTTATTTCTGTTCCAATACAATCCCTTACAGAATAATACCTCGCCAAACCTAGTGTAAGACAAGATAGTAAACATATGCATTCTCTTTACATAAACTTTAACATTATATGATATCTAAGATGTACATTGTCATTGTTTTTATTCGTTTTACTCCAGGACAAGTAACAGAGCTACTAACAAGTTACCAAGTTTTAAAGAATATAAGAAAAATATTATTAGAGAGAAAGAGAGAACAAAAGAAGACCAGAATTTAAGAGGACAGAAGATAACGATGGACACTGCAATTCCATTTAAGAAGATAAAAAAAAATCTTTCACTATCTTGTTCTCTACTGGTACCAAATTTCTGGTAAGGCTGGGAATCTTTTCTTAGAAGATAACCTTTCGAGAATGTTGCTATTGAATTTTATCAAAATATAAATCTACGCCCCGGGTTCTTTCCAATATCATCTTTCCTAAAGAAACTACTATTATCTTAAGCCAACATAACCAACCATTAATATGCTAAAAAATCAAGGAAAACATTACTTCATATCGTTGAAGATATACAGCACATATGCCAATTAAAAACTATAGTAATTTTTTTTTTAATCATATCACCCCAAGCAAGGCGATAACTCCACTGATATGCAGGGGTCTACGTAAGAGTAAAAAGCTTGGAAAAGAGAAATTCGGAAACCGCATCCTTAACAGGAAACAAGGGATGAGCCTCTTCACCTGTTCAATAGACGTGGGTGGAGTGTGAATCAAGCGATAGTTTATTCTATCTACTCAAAATTGAAAAAAAAAAGAAAGAAAAGAGTGAAACGATTGGAAAAGAAAAAACCGAAAACCACATCCTAAACAGGAAACAAGGGATGAACCTCTTCACCTGTTCAATAGACGTTGGTTGAGTGTGAACCGGGATCACAATTTAAACAATATTTGTTTATTAAAAAGGAAAAAATATTTTGAAAATTACTCACTTACTTTCGTTTGCTTTACTAAACTTTCATATATGACATTTGTGTCCTTCCCATATTTTGACTGAGCTTTCACCCTTTCAACAACCTCGTGAATATTCATGAATGTTCTCAAATCTAAAAGCGGGTATAGACCAATGACAACGTTGATCTTGTATATAAACACTTCCAAGAAAATAAATGCTTTATTTGTTTTGATAAAGTATTACGGAGAATGAAGTTCGTCGGCTAAGAATACTTTATTCATTTGTCATTTTATTCGCACTTATTTAGGTTCACACATTTTTTAGATACGCTCAGTGTTCAGCCAGAGCAACGAACTCTACTCACAGGCATATTTTTTGTTAACTCATCTTCTTGCCAGTATTCTTGCTTGCATTTGATGAATCATTTGAATGTAAAAGTCTCATTGAATCTCACTAGATCCTAGGAGAGCTGATAGGGACTTTGCTCAAACACAAACTCCTCTGTGTAATCAACTACATGTTTGGCATGAAATCTACGTTTCTTTAATCTCTTTTACTCCTTACATTTCCCCTTTATTTTTATCAAAAGGTTTTTCTCTCTTATCTTTCTTTTTTCTTATCTTTCTCACACACAATTCCAAAATTTTAAAACCTTTATTCCCTAAACTGTTCCTCTTTCGCTCTTCTATTCTTCACTCCTTCCTTCTCACTGTTAATTTTTCTTTTCTTTTTTGCCACTCTCTTCCATTTTAACATAAAGGTTTTTACTCTCTTATCTTTCTTTTTTAATCTTTCCTACACACAAAACCAAAATTTTAAAACCTTTATTCCCTAAACTGTTCCTCTTTCGCTCTTCTATTCTTCACTCCTTTCTTCTCACTATTAATTTTTCTTTTCTTTTCTTGCCATTTTCTTCCATTTTAATATGAATTTTTTTACTGTTATCTTTCTTTTTTTCTTTCCTTTCCCACACATAAATCCAAAATTGTAAAACCTTTATTTTCTAAACTTTCCTTCTTTCGCTCTTCTATTCTTCACTCCTTCCTTCTCAGTATTAATTTTTTTCTTTTCTTTTTTGCCATTCTCTTCCATTTTCTTTTGACTTATTTTTGACTTTGACTTTGAATTTTGACTTATTAAGTTTTGCCACCACGATCCATAACATTCTCTCCTTTGTCTTATATTTTACCTTTGCTTTTTACTTTATTTTCTCTTTCTAATCATATTTTTTGACAAGTTATTCTTATTACTGTTTTCGCTTTTATTCATTTTTTTCTTTTAATATTAGCATCACTCTCTACTTTTCAGGTTTAACTTTCTATCTACCCATATTTTGCTCGCCTCTTAAACCTTTTACAATTTCATTTTTCCTCAATTATTTTCAATATTATCTACTGTTTTTTCCGTTAAAATTTTGTTATTCTCTATTATTAATTTCCATCTGTAGTTTACTCATATTCTTTTTCTGTTTATCTCCTCTTCATTCATTTCTGTGTTATTCTGCAATTTCCATTCCATTAAGTTCTCTTTCGGAATCTATGTCTACCCTTTTCGATTTCCTTTTTCACTTTTTTTCTTAACGTTGCTGTTTATTTCCTTTTTTCCAAAAAAAAATTAACTTTCTTTTTCAAATCCATCACTTCAGTTACTTCTTTTAATTCCGTTTTTAATTTTTCTGATTTTTCTCGACTTGCTTTATAATTTACAGTATTTTCTCACGGTTTGCCGCTCAATCATAATATGACCTATAGTGATTATCACTAGTGCGAATTTCCCTTTTCAAATTTTATGCACATCATCTATACAAATAATTACTGCTCAGACCTTAACACTGCTGAATTCTAGCCGCTTTTAATTCCTAACCCCCCATGGAATTACGAATCTGACCAATATTAACTGAATATCTAACACATTTCTTTTTGTTGTTCAGTTTCACGAAATCAAATAATCGAAAATCTTTTTAATAACCCAGAAATTTCTGTAGACTTTTCGCTTTGTTCAAAAGTCCTCTGATTTCAAATAATCAGTTTTCCAAAACGTTTTACCTATTTTCAAGATTTTCAGCAGTATCTTAGGAATAGCAATTAGACTATGAGGTAATAATAATAATAGTTTATCACTGAAAAATGTGTATTACAAGCATTTACTACCGTCAGTATCCTAGAACGAGCAAGAGAAGCTCATGTGACATATGCGTTTCTTAACTGACAAGCACATGGAAAGCAACCGTTTATGCAGTGTAACAGCCACGAACCGATGTCTACATACTTTGCAGTACTTTGTGATAAGCACATCATAATAAAGTGGCAGGTGAAAACCAAGAAAATCTGGGAGGGTAAATAATTGAAATGTACCGAGTATCAGTTTATGTTGTCGCTTTAGTAGTTGGTGAGTAGGGAATTATTTTCAGGAATCTTTCAGCCTCGCAAGACACCTTGGGGATGCCAAATATCATTCATAGCGAAAAGATAGCAACGCTGTTTGGAAAAGCTCATGTACATTGTTAATTTTTTCTCTCTAATCTGTGAGTAATGGTTGAAATACGAGCATGATCACCTTGCCAAAACTTCTACGTGGAGGAGAATATACCAAATCAATTGATAATCAAGTGATTATTGGTAATCTCTCTTCGAAAAAAAAAACCGATCGCCTAGAGTCACAACCACTGACTTTATAAACCGCCAATAACATCATAACAATTTTAATAGTCCTAAATTCAAGGAAGATCACTCGGCATACTATGCATTCAATCAATTAAGTGCCATACGTGATACACGCATTGGGCGATCATGTCTCGAAAGAGACATGATTGACTGAGTAGAAAATTATCCCGCAGTAGGTTGCCATTGCTTTCTGCGGTAGACTGGTTGCAAACCAAGGCTATAGAATCCAATCTGTCTTATTATATAACCCATAGCTGGTAAGAAGAGACGGATTAATACCTTTCCCAACGATATTTGTGCGTAAGTAAATGCAAGGAATTCAACTGGAATTCGAACTCGGCACCCCGATTTGTTTTTCCGAGTCGATATCCACTGCACCACAACGCACATCCTAACACACATTAGATAGAAGTAATAACTGTTTGCTCTCTCTTGTTATGTACTGAAAACAAATCTCCTTTATATTCCAATTATTTTCTCAGTACTCATGCTGATGTTATTTCAGCTATCATTTAGACTATTTCAGTTATTCCTCATGTGATCATTATTACTGTAATAACCTTTGTTGTTGTTATCTTATTCTTTCCCACTGTTACTCATTCGCATTTTTATTTTCTTTAAGTGTTTACCACTTGCTTGAATTATTTTCTCTTCCTTTCCTTAAAGAAAATTTTAGCTTCAATATAGACAACATGTAGTGGGTAATGGCTTAAAATGTTGCCATTGTCTGATCATTAATTGATTAACTGATAGTGAAAATGGGTAAATATAGCATCAGCCAAACCACTAAAAGAACAGAAAGAAGGACCCACAGGCAAAAGTATAAGAATTTAAATTTAAAAAATATTTTAACAAACTCAGGAACAGCTTAGCTACAGCTACATTGAGTTTTTCTATCTTTTTGTGTGTTTTTTATAATTTTATATAAGAATAATAAGTTGAAAGTGTTTTTAATGAAGTAAAAATTGCCATATTTCACCCCAAGTAAGACTGCTAACATGGCAGACTGTTGTTGACGACGAGATGAGATGCGACTGCTTATACTTAACATATTAATATGCAAAGAAGATTAAGATATGCATAGCAGAAGATTGTTGCCCATCTTTCATTACCGCTTGATATAATTCTCCTGTCTTTAACTTTTACTTGAAGATTGGCGTGTATGATATTCCAAAACAAAGGAAAACAAGAGAAATAGTATGACACCATTAAAGTACATTTTTCATATAAGCCTTCATTTTTATCTACATAATAAGGAATATCAATATACTTGCAAGTCTCTACCTATTCACGAGGAAAGTAAAATTTGAGTAAATTAAAAAGACGAGTGATCTGCTTCAGGAAACAGGAATCACTACATGCACACGGTTGCTGCAAGTTTTAATTGAGAATTGCCTAGATTTTGTTATAGTGATGATATATTCAAACCGTAAACTAAAATTAATGACAGTATAAAAGAAATGTTTAAACGTACAAATAAATAAATATCGTAATGGAAATATTAGAACTAAATTATTCTCCAAAATTGTACCTTCTTCACTGAATGTTGCATTTTAGAAGAGATGCCTACAATTTATTTTATTCGTGTAGTTGATACTCTAAAACCTTATCTAACGGGAATCAACCATTAATGGGCTTAATTCTAGTTGAATTATCGACAAACACTTGAGATTCTTCAAACAATGAGTTCTTTAATCTCGAATATCAAAGAAAACAAACGTTATTCGATTGGTGACTAGCGTCAAATTGTGCCAGATTATGTATCGTAACATGTTAGTTTAGTGTGTAGGGGCATTTATGGATTACCAGATTCATTTGCAGTTGGCTCAAATGCCACAACCCATGTGTCAATCAATTCAAAAGACCTTATTTATTTCTGCATCCTTCCCGAAAATCAAAAACAACGTAACCTGGATTTCATGAAAAGCAGCGCAATGGTTATTGCTTCCTTTTCAATTCTGAAGAGTTGTGACGCTTCTGGTATTACATTTCCAGTCTTCTCTTAAACATATTCAAATTACTATGATCTTCATGAGATACTTTTTTCTGAACGGCAACCATTATCAATAAATCTGTTGGGATTCTTTTTATTCGTCGATCTATTAGCAGAAAAATGAATATCACTTCTATTCTTCATCGCAAAACACATGCCATCAATTTTATGGAAAAGATTCGACGTTATCTGATAAATATTTAAATAAATATTCATTATCGCCGTGAGACATTTCTCCTGATTGTTTTTTATGGATGTTTAATGATAAATGTATTGATATACCTTCCTTTATAATACATAGGCTTCATAGATTTAAGCACAGTTCTACATTAGCGAAAATGTTTTATCGGTTTACAGTTTAACTGGTTAGATGTAAGTTCTATGCTAAAGGTTTTTCCCATCACACTTCTCGTTTGGGAAATTTCTTTTTGTTTACTGCTTTCTGATCAACTTTTATCCCCAAATATATAAATGGAATGTAAATTATTATCTTCTATCTTCATTCTTCTTCATTTATCATTCTCTTTACTTAATAATGTCTTCTTTCTCTCCTATTTATTTCTCATTTAGTAACTCATTGCATCTTAGTTGCTTTATTGCCTTATTTTGGGGTAAAATGTTAAAAAGAATTAACCGGTTTTGTTTTGTTTTTTTCCTTCATTTGAATCTTTATTTTGTATTTCATTTTTGAGAAATTCTGAATATACTTTACTGATTTCCAACTTTTTTTCTGATTTTATTATAATAAATATTTATATATACACAACCTTTCTGGCCAAATCTTACTCATTTGCTTTTTTGTTTTTAGCTACTACGGGATACCTGTTATTGTTTTATTTTTTCTCGTTACCAGAGTTTCTGGTGAAGCATTTTATATTGTTTCAACACGTGATTCTGGTGAACTAATGTATATTAATTCACCACGTGATCCGAGGATCTAATTCACTATAATTAGACGACAAAACATTTTAATAAACATTTATACTCACTATTACACTTGAATGAGCTTATTGGTACTTAATTAAGGACTTATATAGTAAAAATCAGGTGGTGCGTATTCTTTGTTAAATTAGAGGATTCGTAATGATCATTGTAATTTTCATTTTTGAGTTGAGGAACTGCCATTATATTTTAATTTATTCGGAGTGTTCTTCTTATCTTGAGTATGTCTATATTGGAATTTTTATTATTAATACTGACACAGCATTTCTCATGAGAACAAGAAGATAGTCAGAAGGTAGTTGGCCAAAACATTGTGCATATATTAACATTTACCATCAAATACCATATTAACATTAACATTTACGATACTCAAAAAGAGAGGAATTATTCGAATGAATCAAAACATAAGAGTTCATTTTAGCACGGATAAAAGCTTTTGATATTTTTCTGACCTGTCAAAGCGAATTCGTTCTTAGGGAAATTCGTACGTTGCTTGCTCGTTGGAATTTTTTCGTTTTTCATATCGTTACTTGGACAAATGATTGATCCATAAAGAGACGTCGCATGAAATCTCTTCATTAAAACAAAGCATTAATCGAATTTAAAGACAATCTACTGACAAACAACAGCTTTTGTATATTGGGGGCTTAACATAATATCTGCGTAAATGTTATGTGATTTCCAATTCCATCGCTGCATCTATATGGAATCGCATGATTATGCAGAGGCCTTTGACTTGGTCGAAATTTTATTTGTACTCTGGTATCTTAGGCACATCTTATGTAACACCGGATGTTATCGGGACGATGGACTGATAATCCACCGCGAATCTAATATATATATACATATATATATATATATATATATATATATATATATATATTAGAAGAGCATAATGATAATATACATGCTAAAAAGTCTGCCTGCTTCTACCAAATGACCATAGTCCAGAAGTAGAATCACCGACTGACGCCAATTCGGTCGGGTTTCAATCCTGGGTTAAAAGCAATGGGAGTCTAACCGTACTGAAGAGCTGTGATACAGCGAAACAGATCTGTCTGCGTATGACTATATATATATATATAATGTAAATACCTCTGTTCATAAGACATTGATCACTGTTTTATTAATACCTGAATAATAACACTATACATATGATCATCCACTTGTGCATATTTATCAGTTCACGTTATATATATATATATATATATATATATATATATATATATATATATATATATATATATATATATATATATATTAATGTATATTTGGGCAGCAATCTTTCTTTTAATCATGTTTCGTTTCCAGGATGTTATTTTTCCGGTGTTGTTATTTTATTGTCTTACTTTATTACTCTTACGAAAGTTCTTCACACACGCTCTTATCACGGCGCAGATTGTGACACAGACCTCTTTTTAATGTGCTGCAGGAACAAGCTCCAGTTCAAAAAGTTATTTCATGGCAAGAAGAAAATGGATCCTCACATTGATGTCAAAAAATGAGACAACTAAATCCTGTGGAGCATTTTGCTGTGAGATTTGAAATCCAATGGAATACCTCACAAACCGAGGGCACTGCCACAATGAAGTGGGCCACTTACGGGACACCATACATTGCACTGCCTTCGCCATCTTTGAGACAAACCTCGAAGTAACACGACTTGTTTGAGGGAAAATCCTCTAAGATGACTCCCTTCATTAAAAGCAAGCGCCCTGATGAAACGGAGTAGAAACCTACAGATTCTACCTGCTGCCAGAAGCAAAGCCCAGCAGACTGCCAGACGCTGCAACAACGATTTCCTGAGCTCAGTGAAACCATTCAAACAGCATCAATCACAGAGGATATCAGAGGAATGTATGATGACCCCAAGACAGTGGATAACAAGATAATTCCCCTCAAATGCACCACTGGAGTAGCCATCAAAGACAGATGGAGAGATGGGTGGGACACTATTCTAGCCTGTACTCCCAACAGAATGTTGTGACAACTGCAGCTCTTGACCTCATTAGGTGCTTACCTGTCGTGGAAGAGATCGACTGAGCCGATGAATTATCCCCGATCTTATCAAACACTGCAAGACAATCCTTCTAGTTCCTCTGCACGAAGACTTCTGCTAGTGCTGGAAAGAAAGATCTGTACCACAGAACAAGAAGAATGCTACAAGCATCACACAAGAACAAATGCGACAAAGCGACTGCAACAATTACGGAAGCATATCTTTACTCTGAGTCATAGGCAAAGTCTTGGTGCCATTCATCTTGTTCCCTTTGCAGAAGCTTGCCGAACGTGTTTACCCAGACTCGTAGTGCAGCTTCCGAGCTGAACGATAAACAGCAGACATAGTCTTCTCGCTCCGTCAGCTCCAGAAATGCACAGAACAGCAGATATCTCTGTTCGTCGCTTTCATCGATCTAACCATGGCGTGAGAAAGTAGAGTCTCTTCAGAATTCTGTCCAAGATTAGCAGCCCACCCAAGCTGCATAATTTGATTGAAATCTTCCATAACGGCATGCGTTAGTCTGTGCAGTTCAACGGTTGCTACCTCGGCTACTTCAACATCTGCAGCGGAGTCAAACAATGCTGTGCCTTCGCTCACACTCTCTTCGAAATCCTTGCGCTACTTCAGGTACATAATGGGAAGGGATTTAGCTGCGTACGAGATAAGATGGCAGGCTTTATTCACTCTCACTTGTCTCAGAGGCAAGATCAAAGTACAAAAAGTCCTTATCAGAACCATGTTTGCTGAAAATGCGGCATAAGCATCTCACAGCCAACGTGAATTTCAATCACTTGATAGATTATTTCTCTCAGACCTGCTGAGACTTTGGGTTTACCATTAACCTGAAAAAGACTATTCTGGGTCAAGATTCAACAGCACCACCGGTTAGCACCATCAATGACTATGAGCTAAATGCTGTCTATCAGTTGACCTACTTTGGCTCTATTATCACTGAAAACATTTCTCTGGACATAGAGCTCGACAAGAGAATTGGGAAAGCAGCCACAGCTCTTGCGCGCCCCTGAACTAACTCCAAGATGAGAGTGCAGACAAAGATGGCAGTGTAAAACGCCTGTGTCATGAGCACAATGTTATATAGCAGCAACAAATGAACCACGGGCGTTAGACACGAGAGGCGTCAGATCACCTTCCATGTGAAAAGTATCCGCCGCATATTGGGAATATCATAGCAAGACAAGTTGCCCAACACTGAGATCCTATCTCGCGCGGGTCTTAGTACTATGTTCACACTCTTTAAACAGCGCAGATTCCGCTGGCTAGGTCATGTTTACCACATGCTAGATGGCCGCACCCCAAAAGAATTCCTGGATGACATCTTGGAAAAATACCCACAAAGCTGCTACAGCGGCGGAGACGTGACATTCTTAAACGCGACTTGAAGCCTGTGGGCATAAACACGTAGTCTTGGAAGTACGTGGCCGTTTACGGGTCGAAGTGGAGGGAAACCCTGGCCAAACAACTCAATATAGGGAAGGATCATATAACACAAGCCGCCATAAAGAGGCGAGTTTGCAGAAAGCAAAGTGACAACTTCAACAGACCAGAAACAGAACATAAATGCAGCCTGTGCAACAGGGACTGTCACTCCCATATCAGTTTCTACAGTCAAAAACGGTGATACTCCAGTCAACCAGACAAGCATTAGCTACACATGGTCAACCCTGATCGACGTAGAGCTACAATAAAAACAATATATAATACACAGACACAGACGCACACACTCAAACACACACATAACTCTCTCTCTCTCTCTCTACATATATATATATATATATATATATATATATATATATATATATATATAGACGCCGTGAGAGCGAATTTGTGGTGTGGCCAATGTAGATATTATTGAGGTTGTTAGAGATACATTCTCTAAATGGACATATGAATTTATATACGACATTGGATTTTTGCAAATCACTAATGGTAGGGGAAGAATCGTTGCGGACGAATGAATTGGATGTAGTGGATTTAGTGTAATATCTCTCTCTCTCTCTCTCTCTCTCTCTCTATATATATATATATATATATATATATATATATATGTACAACATATTACTTCTTACTGCTATATTACTTTTTTTTCTGTAAAATGTGTTTCTCGTGAATGTAAAATAATTTTACCAATGTTATTAATGTTAATTGAAAAAATTAAATAATAATATTAATACTTTTTTGATTTATAATAACATTATGTAATAAACTATTAATCAAATAATCAAATATCATCCCTATTAAAGAGTAATAACAAAATACAAGAAAATAATGTAAGTGTTGAATAATCAAGGTACACTTGAATAAATTCCTATTACTTTTTATTTAGCTGGATACTGACTAAACCGATCATCGTATAATTCTGTTGACTAATCAGACTTGTGTTCCATTATTGTGACAGTGAGTCTGAGATTTAAAACTGTTAATATGAAAGGGTAATATAAAGCTGAAATTATGGCCTACGATACTATACTGTAAATAAGTTGGGAATTTTCAAAGAACTAAATAAGAATTAGCAATGATTGTACATATATCCCCACTCTCTACGACTGTAATGCTTACTATAATTCCAGTTCACTAACGACAATTCTTCTTTTGAAAGCATTTTGTATTAATAATTACTTACAAATCATTCCGATAGAAAAATTATTATTTATGACTTAAAGTAGCGGCCATAATGTAAGGAACGAAAACAACAAAGACATCAATATGTATATTAGTTAAAAAGTAATGCATGATTAGCAATGACATTTTTATCATATAAAGATTAGGGTGTAATGCATAGATATTAATTGTAATGCCTTAATATTATTTCTCTCTCACCTACTCCAGGCATGCCCTTTGGTTTCGTTTTGAAATGAGAAGCTTCAAAGCTAGAATACGGGCATGCAGTTCTGCATTTTTTAACCTTATTTATCTTTGTCTTCATTAAATTTACGGGTAACTGATGTAGCAATTTCAAAACGGTCTTTTATAGATATTCTAACAATTCTTTGATCTTGCGATGTTTTTGGAGGTCTGCCGGTTTTTGGCTTTGCATCTAACATTTTATCGGTTTTATATCTGTTAATTACACGATGAGCGACACTTTTAGACCTATGAATAATATTAGAAATTTCTGGGATTGACTTTTTTTATTTATAAAAGAGCGTTTTTCATGTAGAATTTCCGATATTGCTTAAAAATAAAGTCTTAATGATAAATGAATTGTTGAAAAGCGCTATCGAGTTTTTTAACAATGTAAATTAAGAGTTTATGCAAATTATTAACATCGTTCCTTAACTTTTGTCAAGTAACGTATTTCCTTTGTTGCATTTAATCTTAATTAAAAAAAAACTATTATGTAATTTTTTGTAACTTTGCATAATATTTATGCATTAAACCCTAATCTTTATTCGGTAAAAATTTCATTTCTAATCATGCATTATTTTTTAAGTAATACACATAATTATGTCTTTGTTGTGTCTGTTCCTTATATTTTGGCCGTTACTGTATATTACCTACATATATCAAGCAATAGCTCTTATTACATATACTGAACACAGACCCCGTTTTTCCACATTTGCGATAAATAAAGAGTGTCGAAATTTAACTGAGAAAATTGTAGACACCATTCCAAAATGATAGGCTTATATAAACAATTCTCTTCCCTTCTTAAAAGATTCCGAAGAACCATGATTTTACTAAGGCCAAAAATGGGAAAATATATTTTTTTCTTCTTGTATAAACGGTTTACTTTTTCTCTTTTTTTCTTTACACATTTGGTTGGCGTAAAGATTTGGTCGTTTTATTTCTGTTTGAAAAACTTGCTTCAGACAATCGGCAAAGACGCTGTATTTGAACGATGATATGAAACTGGAATAACTTTGTAATATTCAAGTATTTGTATATCATTTCAAAATTACGAGCCCTGAGAAAAAAATAATAGGTTTTAATTGGATATTTTGACTCCTGAAGAGCCGTTAAAATCTTCAATGTTTAGTCCATATACGAAGTCTTTGCCTAGATTAATCTATTTTCAGTAAAAATTAATACAAGCAATATACATACACTTGTGATCTTACATCATAGTAAATTCTACTTACATACCTTGAGCAACGGAATCAACACGAAATGCCTCTTCATTTTCAGTAGGGCTATGGTTTGCATTCTCGTCTCACAAATTAGTCTTGCAATACATTATTTTTGTAACGATTTAGATCGTTTAACATCTAAGTCTTTGTTTGAAGCCAATTTAAAATGAATCCACGGGTATATACTTTCTCTGTATACAGCTAGCAACGTGTTCATGTACGTGACTGAGAACAGTTTCACGAATATAAACCTATTGATTTTGTTTGCAATGAATAAAAGAATTGAACAAAATGTTGGGTGAAAAGCCCTTAGTAGCGGTCGACTTAATAGAGCTATGAGAATTTAGGTGTTGATAGATGGGCATAAATACAGGCAAATAAGTATATGACAAACACTGATATGAGTGTGGGTGTTTCTTTATATATAAGTTGAAACCTTTTATTGGTTTGTCTCTGAAGGAATCAAATATCGTTCGGAGGGAGGAAAGGTGATTGTAACAGCTTAATAGTAAGGAAAGAGAGAAATCGAGAGAAAGAGATTGAATTCAAAAGCAAAGAGAAGAAGAAGAAGAAGAAGAAGAAGAAGAAGAAGAAGAAGAAGAAGAAAGCAAGTACATGAAAGAAAACAAATGTAAGAAACAGAAAAAAAGAGAGTAAAACAAAGATAGTATACTTTAGCAAATGTTAGTTAATGCCAAAGCGTTGGTTCTCAGTCTTTAGCTGAGTGTTGTGTGGAAGTAAAATGGAAGAGGAGTTGAAAGTAGGACGTTGGAATGCAGAAGAAAAAAGAAGAAAAGCAAGAGTAAAAAAAGCAATCTGAAAGAAAAAGGAAGGAAAAGAGGCATTAATAAATGGAGTCAAATAATGAAACCCATGAAAAAGAAAAGAGAAAGAACTAACAATCGTGAATGGACAACCTTCACAAAGTCTAAAATTACTTGGCATATATATTTTATATTTCAACTTTGTATAATGGTCAGTAGGATAGTCTCGATAAACCAGTTACGACTGAACAGTGAGTTTGATCCACACTAAGAGTACCCTATTTCGGCCTTATGCTACACCTAAGTTATGCTTAGTATGCAATGTTGGATGCGTGTAAAGCGAAATCTAGAGACTCGAATTCTGGATTCGTTTTTTTATTTTTCACCTACATTGGTTTTGGGAAGTTATTCATTTCTTCGTCATCCAATTATAGGCTAAATAACAAGGTAAACTGTACTGAATAACTGTCGTGGCAACGTGTCTAGGAGAAGGAAAGCACTGAATTCTAAACCATGAAGAAAACTGCAAAAATATTCAAAGGGAAGTTGTCTGTAGGAAGTTTTGAATTTATTGTTAATATTTGTTTGTTATATGTTGCTCAATACATTATAAAATATTTTTTTAAAGAAGAAATTATTTTTAATCGAGTTATCCTCTTCAAATCGCAAAATGAATGTCGTAATGAACCAATATTCTCCCAGATCCTTTTATACGAACGCAGGCGTCCCTCAGGGCACTATGCTAGGCCCTACGCTTTTCTTAATCTTCATCAATGATCCTCCTGATGTAATCAGTTCACAAGTGGGTATGACACCACCATTTAATTCCGTCTCAATAAAATATACCAACGCTGACAATGTAAATATCGCTGCTGCGCTTGGAAAGGACCTTCCGTCTGTGATAGATTAAAATAAGAAATTACTCGTAAATCTAAATGCTTCCCAAACAAAATTAACCGACCTTAAGTGAAACGACTTCATCGAATCAATAGCTACATTTACATCTAAGAAGGTCGTGTCACTATCGGAACAAGAAGTTTTTTCATCTGAATCCATTTTGCCCATTAATAAATCCGCCATTTATCTATGCATTGAATACTGATGTTATATCTAGTCGGATGCACCTTGCCTGGGGTGAAACGATTAAAAAAGAAGCTATTGTATATGTAGGAAAATTCAGGTTTTAATTTAGAAACCATTATTTTTGGCTTGTTATTTTCATACTGTAAAGTTCTAAGGATTGGGTCAACTAAATACAAAATAAAAATGGGATACAGATATTAACATCAAATATTTCTAGGGAAATTACCAAGAAAAAATGTCTTAATATTTTTAAAGACGTGTTTCATCTAGGTTCACATTTAAAAATTATCCCCAATGTCATGAAATTAATTCATGAGTACAACAAACATTAGCATTGATATGAGACATTCAGCATATTGTCTAGTTCTGGTGGCCCAAGTATTTGGCCATAATGAACGCAAACTCAGGGGGATTTGCATTTTTCCCACTTTTTAACTCATTACAGTCTAGTCATATTCATGACATTTCGTAGTCTTAAAAAATTAAGAAAATCATTGTATTTATTAAATATCTTCTTTCCCCAAATTCGAATAAAAAATCAGGATTTCCAAACCGAGAAAAGATTGTTGAACGGGTGTGTAATGTAATGTTAATCCTTCTATATGATACTCTGTACTAGAGAATTTTCTATGGACAACAAACTTGTGGCAACCAAAATATAGCTCTACTGGAGGATGATGAGAATTTCATAGAAGATATGAATAAGGGGTAAGTTTTAAATAAAATTGAAATAATTATGACACTTATAGTAAGAATGAAAAAAACCATTATCTGTCCAAGAACTTCCAACGGTATCGGTTGAAATTGCTTGGACAGCTAATGAAAAAAGCGTGTTTAGAAAATTTAATGCTCTCATGGCATAGTGGATGTTTTTAACCTTTCGCTATCTTCAGACATTATATAATATTTATTTGTCCAGCGAACTAACCTGCCTTTTGGTGAGTATGTAGGATCGTTTAAGACAAGCTAAAACATATTTACAGAGGTTTAGACATATTAAAACAGGCTTTGTACCCAGTTACCGTATTGGCAGTGTCTATATCTTTTACCAGCGGCTCGGGCGTCTGCGCCCGGGTTCTTCACATCAAAGTAACAACTTTGTGTACAACTCAGTAGGGGAGCGGGTAAAATAAAAACAGGATGTTAAAAATAAGAGAGGAGTTAGTCAAGACTAACAAAATCTCCAAACATCACCACCGTTGCAAGGTCAAGCCATTTTGGATATACACTATGTTTCATAAAGATCTTTTCTGTTATTTTTTTCTTTTAATTTCCACGCGTGTTTGGCTACTTCGGTACGTTTTGGCGCTGATGTTTGCAGATTTTGATAAGAAGTGAAGTTAGTTGTAGTATCATTTTCAGAACAAGAAAGGTTGCTAAATGAAAAGTCCGAAATAATGTTGGAAAGTATACACTTTAGAAGATACATTTTGGGCTCGTACTAAAATTCGCTGATTTTACCCATATTTACTATTTTCTCAGCATGACCTACTTCGTTTTATTAAAGAATGTATCTAAACTATCTGGAAATTTGTCTGTGTGTGTGTGTGTGTGTGTGTGTGTGTGTCCGTTTCCTATAGACTCCGAAACGGCTGAACCGATTTTCTTGAAAATTGACACAGTTGTACTATAAGCGTCTGCCGGTGTTTTTAGCTAGGTTTTGTGTCAAGGTACCCCCGATAAATATCGAAAATCGATAATCGAAAAAATCGGGTTATAGAAGGAGTGGTCCGATTTTAATCAAATTTGATACACTCATAGAAAAATACATAAGAAACGATATTCAGAAGTTTCGAGGTTGCAGTTCTTGCAATAGTGCAGAAAATTTGATATCGATGCCAGGAAATCAAAATTTGACTTACATCCATTCATTTGTCTTTCAGTCTACGGTTTCGCTTTAACTGGAAACAACTATTGCTTTTTAGTCTTTCGTGCCAACGTCCAAAGAGTCTGAGCTCCAGGACCATGGATTAGTTTTAAAGCTTTCATTACACCCGAGAAACAGCGGGCTATACTGCTAGTGAAGAATAAAATATACTTTCTTAAATTTATTTTCTGAAGATTATCTAATAAAGTTTAATTAATTTTATTTGAAACAAAGATATCTTATTTTTAGTTTAAAATATCTTAGAAAAGCTCTTTTAACAAAGAGGTTGGTATTCGATGAAGTGTTAACAGATCTATCGAGATTCTGATTTTTGGGAAATTTCCCTTTTTTTTTTGTATGCGAAACATATTTGTAAAAATGACTTGACTAATATAAGGTGAGTGCCTTTTAAATTTTAAATTTTAACTACCCAGACATGTCTAAAATTTTGAGATTTTTAATGTAATCTGATATCTAATTGAATTTTAGCAAATATACAGATATCAGAGTGAGCTGAGATTTTGTTAAATACCAAATAAGTGAATGCTTCCACACATTTATTTTCCCGATGGCCATCAGCTAATTGAACTGGGCGTTATAAGTACCATAGCGAGTGGTCTGGACAAAGTGAGTCACTGAATTATAATAAATTATATTTTTAGACCAAACGACAGGATAAAGAAGAGTTTTTTCATGAAAGGCAGTGATCACTACCCATGAAGAAGCCACGGTAAGGTAGTGACGAGATGATCGTTTTAAGAGATGCGAAAAGTCATGCACCCCTTAAGCTGTTCATATTCCTCTCACGGACGCTTTATCGCTGCCTCGTTTGTAAAAAGCAACAGATTACAACATTTAAAATAAAATAAATTCGGCAGAGTCTCGACTGTGTTACTCTTTGCCAAAAAGCAGAGTCCGACAAGGTAAGTTGTCGTGCTAAAGCCCTACACGGAATGATATTTATCTACCTCACCACCGAGGTGGAATGTGGCACAAGGCTTTTAACGTAGAAAATCCGGGCCCTAAACCCTGGGCAAAAATTTATTGTCCATTTTTCAAAGACGAGACTCCACTTCTCGGCGGAGTCATGACTGGGTTACTCTCCACCCGAAGGCAGAGAATCCGACAAGGTATGTATTTATTCTGATGCACTATACAGAATGCTCTCAGACTACTATCTGAGTGCTTTATTTACTAAATATCTATGGTTATGTCATCCACGTAGAACAATTTATTAAACGTTTATGTTTGTTGCCTGGCGATCCGTGTTCGACTTCACTTTTAGTATCAACACTTTCTTCCTACATACAATTACATAATGTTTTAGTTTTATTGTAAATATTCGGTTGCTAGAGATTCTGTTTAAAAAAAAACACGTATATTTAAATTCCGAATGATTTCTGTTTATTAAAAATATAAACATTAAGCGCTGCAGAAATAAATTTATTAAAGTACTATAAATTTAATAAGTTGGGAGGTCTAACGGATTTTAAAAAATAGTATAAATTTATACTAAGAAATATTAAAAAGAAAGTTTCCTAAAAAAAAAAATTAAATTTATTCATGAATAAATACTGAAAGTTAAATTAAAATTCGACAATTTGAATTTTTCAAGAATTTTCAATTTACTCTGTTTTTCACCGTAAAATATATTACAGTCCTAATTCCATTCACTAATTTATGGTTACCAGCTTGAGAAAGAAAGAATTAACCATTTTTTTAAGTTCCTAAAAAGGATTAAAATATAAAATGTAACAAATATTTATTTGCTCTTTTCTCTTAATAATAACATCCAAATTTTGACAATAAAACTTTCTTTATTAAATTTGTATTATATTTCCCTCATGTAAGCTCATTTTCTAGTCAATCCTCAGAGGTATCTATATATGCAGTGACACACAGAAGTATTGGATACCTGTTATTTTCTGTTATAACTAATTTATGTTCGCCATTTTGCCTGATATTTGATAAGTAATATATCATAAAGTTGTTTTAGCTGTATGTAGAAGGAAAAGTAAAAACTCATGGTTGAATCCATTTTTTATCAAAGTTCAAAATTACCCTATGCAAAAGTATTAGATACATAACACGTTTTTCAAATTTCCAATCGAAACTTTGTATTTTAAAAGACTTTAAATGTTCAAATTTTTGATAGTATTGGAATGTTATCTCTGACCAATCAGAGAAGCACACAATTGCTTACAAGATAGTGCTACTAATCATCTGATTCTTTGATGTGCATCCTGCAATTCAAGGATTAAAAATGGCAAAAACTAAAGAATTATCCAGAGATATGTGAGATAGAATCATTGAACGTCAGAAAGGAGGACAAGGTTTCCGAAAAATTAGCAAAGAAATGAATTTAGCACTAAGTACAGTGGGAAATATCATCAGAAAGTATAAGAAGTATGGTGACAGTACAGCAAACCTTCCAAGAAATGGAAGACCAAGAAAAATAATTGAGAGGACTTCAACGTGGATCAGCAGAAATGTGCAAAATAAAAACCTTCATTACTCGTTCTGAAATTAAAACTGATCTTGAGGGTGATGCAATTAATGTAAGTAAGGATGCCCTTGGCAGAGCTCGATAGCGTACAGGCTTTCATTCAAGATCACCAAGAAAATTGCCTTTACTGAAAACCAAACATGTCAAAGACCGATTAAAGTTTGTCAAAACTTATGAAGAGAAAGGTATGCAGTTTTGGAAAAAGGTAATCTGGTCGGATGAAAGGAAAGTTGAACTATTCGGAAGGCACACAGCGACAAGTGTTTGGCGAAAAAATAGCACTGCCTTCAACCAGCACAATATCATCCCACAGTTAAGTTTGGGGGTGATTTCATTATGATATTGGGATGCTTTTCATCCAAGTGCACTGGTGAGTTACAAGTTATCCATGGTAGAATGAATGATAGCATGTACAGGGAGATTCTAGAGAAGAACCTTCAGAAATCTGCAACTTCTTTAGGATATAGTCGGAATTTTGTGCTTCAATACAACAATGATCCCAAACATACCGCAACAATTACAAAGGAATGGTTTGAAAAAATGGTATTTGTACTCTCGTTTGGCCAAGTCAGTCTCCTGACTTGAATCCAATTGAGAATTTGTGGAATACTTTGAAGGTTAAAGTTAATAAGCGGAATCCACAAAATATCAAGCAATTAGAGGAATTATGCAAGGAAGAATGGTGGATGAGTGTGGAAAACTTGTGGCCAACTATAGAAAAAGACTGGAAGCAGTGAAATAAAATAGAGGCTAAGCAACAAAATATTAAATTAATGTATCCAATACTTTTGCATAATTATGAACTTTGATAAAAAATGGATTCAACCATGAGTTTTAATTTTCCGTCCACATGCAACTAAAACAACTTTACGAGATATTACTTATCAAATATCAGACAAAATGGCAAACATAAACTAGAGTTATAACAGAAAATAACATGTATCCAGTACTTATGCGTGTCACTATATATATATACTAGGCAAATAGTGGTTGGTTAGTCTAGCAGAGGGTAGTTCGAAAAAGTGCTCAATGCACATCCAACACAAATGAATTGAATATGCAGAACTAACAATATGTTAAGGCACAAAACACATACCACTTACTTGCTACCCAGGTTACGATTACACTGGTCTTTTCAGGCAAGCAATCTGTGCGACCCAAACCTGAGTATTAAGTGGTGTGTATTCTGTTCTTTAACATATATATATATATATATATATATATATAGGAAAGAATATTAATAAAAAGTTTTGAATTTAAAAACGTACTTTTTTAAACAGTATTTGTTTATTTTTATAGTATTTTATATTTCAGACCGCCCTCGGTCCTTCATCAGAAACAAGTCACTTGTTTCTGATGAAGGACCGAGGGCGGTCTGAAATATAAAATACTATAAAAATAAACAAATACTGTTTAAAAAAGTACGTTTTTAAATTCAAAACTTTTTATTAATATTCTTTCCTATACATATTAAGACAGTATACGTGGATGATCATCACTATATATATATATATATATATATATATATATATATATGTGTGTGTTTTCAAGGAAGTGGTAATAACCTTTTAAGATATTGCGATCAAAATGTTGGTCTCTTTAGCCGTTAACGATTCAATGACATTTTTAGACAGACCACCTGATGCAAAAGACGTAAACTAAAGAAGACTAAATCAACCTGCGGGATCCGGGTTTGTTAACTACTGCATTTAATATGAATGTAACTTTAGTCAATATCATTTGTTTGTTACCTCAGAGAAGTGTAGCAAGATGCCGTTGGACACGATCATTAAGTACCTGTCATTGGCAACTATTGTCAAACGAATAATAATCATCTACTTCCGTTATGCACATGAAACCGTATATGAAATTATGCCAAAGGATAATATAATTACATAAAAGGAATGTCCGATATGTTTGTCACCCATAGTCATGCCCAATTCAAAATCCAATATTTCACATTGACTTGTCATTAGTAGCCTAAAGAAGGTTCCTACTGACTCATCAAATGCCCAACCTCAATTGACAAAGATACCGCCGTTTCTATGATGTTAAAATACACTGGTGACTCATGCACATTGATATCAACAATTTTCTCTGGTCAAAATATATATATATATATATATATATATATGTCAAAAGCTTCTGAATTCGACATTCGTTAAATAGCTAATTCACTGACGCGATTTAATTATGATTTTTGGATTCTTTTATACTGACGTAATGAAAAAGTCTTCTTCTAATATGAAGTCATGCATTTTTTTCATTGCTCCTCCATTTCTATGTCTGGACGACAAATTAATTTTTTTCTTTCTTAACAGCCCGCTTTTTTAAAACTTCCTGTGCATGGATATGTGATTGGACTCCTTCTGGTATGTTAATTTTTGTATCATATTTGAAATAAAAAAATTGTTTTCCATCGTGGCTAAAAAAAACCCAGATTTTTCTCACTGAAATAGCTATTAAACGTATGTAGAATTCAGAATAGTTTTATATAATATACATATTTGGTTCTGTAAATAGATAATACTATTTACGTCGAGCTCTCGACCAGTATCATTTTTAATATTAATAAAATTAATATTAATAAAATCTGGTGTTTGGGATTTTACCTATATGTTTTTTTCTTTTGGATTTAATATATATATATATTTGAATAAAACAGGCAAGTGGAACAAATTAAGCGACGAGTTTTATCCTCTGAGTGAGAGTATCATGGTAATGGTCTCGGAGTATGAAACGCATCGACTAAGAATTGTCGCCTATTTAGTCATTCTGTCTCTTCTCCAGAAACACTATCTCTCTGAGAATATTTACACACACACACACATACAAGTAGAGATTGAGGTCAGCACCCAACGTCTATAATCCTTTTGTTCATGGTATATATATATATATATATATAATAGTGTTATAAACGAATGTATATATATTTCCCAACTTGTTAAGTTTTTAATTTTATAAAGTGTTCAGTACAGATGCAGCCCCACATATTATTATAGCATTAATAATAAATCTCTCTCTCTCTATATATATATATGTGTGTGTGTGTGTGTGTGTGTGTGTGTGTGTGTGTGTGTGTGTGTGTGTGTGCGCGCGCGCGCGCATCGCTTATTCAATAATGAATTAGATCACTTTGGCTATTGGGTGTGTATAATGATAATATACACGCTAAAAATCTGCCTTCTCCATATCGAGCGCCCATAGCCCAGAGGTAGACTCGCCGACTGACGCCACTTCGGGCGGGTTTTAAGCCTGGGTTAAAAGCAATGGAAGTCTAACCGTACTGATGAGCTGTAATACAGCGAAACAGATCTGTCTGCGGATGACTATATATATACATATATGTATATATATATATATATATATATATATATATATATATTGAGTAAAGTTACATCAACATTCAATTCAGGAGTTAACAGACCCGGATCCAGCAGATTAGTTTAGTCTTCAATAATGTACACCGTTTAAGTCCGCTGTCCTGCCTAAACATGCCATTGATCATTGTCGTTTATATTGCATGGGTTTGTAACAAATTAGAACAGTCGTGGGCTCTATACATACTACATAATTATAAACCTTAAGTATTGGTAAATCAACAGAAAGCTTGCCAAGAAACTACAAAGAAAACCGAATAAAAAGAAATGCTTTTTTTTTTATCAAAAATATAAAAAAGGGAAGAGTTAAACATAAAAAAAAGGAAGAGACGAAACAGCTACTTATCTAAAGCGTACGAAACATTCATTATTTAATTTCTAATTCAGGCGTTTTCAATAATAACCATATAGCTCCTATGGAACCACTAGGCGTTTTAGGGGACCATAAGTAAACATTTTTGAATAGGGGACGATGATGCTTGCTAAGGCCACAGCAAAGTTAAAACTTTTTGGTAAGTTTTTTTAACTGAGTATTATATTTTAAAAGGACTAAAGGAAAGTATTTGATTTTTGCTCATTTACTCATCCGTACGTTTTAAATTACAACCGACAAAATGCCATAATATTTAAATTATTTCACCTTTTTGATGTGCATGTGCACAAAAGTGGAAGGCTAAACAAATAATTAGTTTATCTGTTAAGCAAAAGGTGAAAGGTTTTCTGAAATAGACACCATTAAGTATGAAAAAAAAACTGATATATTTATATATATTTTAAGGATATAATAGTTTGCAATGTAGCATTAAGCTAAAGGGTCTCATTACAATTTATATTCTGGTTTAAATTTATATTATATCATAAAACTGTATTTATATTATTTTATGTTTTTCTAAATTATTCTCTGAGAATAATCTAAACTTATTTATAAATGGAACTTTGTCTCTGTGTGTGTGTCTGTGTGCGTGTCCGTTAGCTATAGACTCCAAAACGGCTGAACCGATTTTCTTGAAAATTTACACAGTTGTACTATAAGAGACTGTCAGTGTTCTTAGTTAAGTTTTGTGTCGAGGTATTCCTGATAAATATCGAAAATCGATAATCGAAAAAATCGGGTTATAGAAGGAGTGGTCCGATTTTAATCAAATTTGATACACTATTAGACAAAGACATAAGAAACGACATTCAGAAGTTTCAAGGTTGAAGTTCTTACAATAGTGCAGAAAATCGATAGTATATATATATATATATATATATATATATATATATATATTAAATGCAAGTGTGTATCTGTTTATCTGCCAGTATGTCTGTATTATTTCAGCTTTTATTTCGGGTTTGGCTCTAAGTAGGTATAACTGTAGTTCTTAGTCTCAGCCATGCTACCATTTACTCAGAACACTTATTTAGCCTTCAAAATTCAGGTTACGACGAAAAAAACTTCATATCGATTCGAGGAAATCAAAATTTGACTTACATCCATTCATTTTTGTTTCAGTCTACGGTTTCGTTTTAACTGAAAACAACTATTGCTTTTTACTCTTTCGTGCCAACGTCCAAAGAGTCTGAGCTCCAGGACCATGGATTAGTTTTAAAGCTTTCATTACACACGAGCAACGCCGGGCTATACTGCTAGTTTTACATAAAGCTGTATATATCTAGAATGAATCACTTTTAGAATGAGAAAACAGAAAATGTAAAGTTTTCATGTATTTTATATGCATTTCGTAGAGCCACGCAAAAATTTTTACGGGTAGGTGGCCATGGAGAAAAGAAAGTTGAGAAGGCCTGATATAATTGATCAAAATGAAACAATTACGCCTGTCAGCATAATAACTGAGAAAATTTTCGCGTTGATATTTATGTTTCACGTGATCGCTGTAGTAAGACTCTTATTAATATATCATTACTGCATCTTATATCAGGGAAACATTATAGGAAAAATTGTTACCATCTAAAAATATTTTCTGTCTTTAAATAAACTGCTAAATGTTCATTACCCGTAAAAGACAAAAACACATTTAATAAAAAATAAACACCTTCTATTTATTTCTGAAATGAGTAATTTTCAATAATCTTGGACTTATTTCGAACTGTATAAATATCATTATAAAAATAAACAGTTATTAAAATCAGTTTTGAAATCCTAACTTTTTGAGAGACTTGATTATTACCAAATATTTTTATGATTTGACGATATATGCTATTCTGACAGTAGAGCTGATTTTGTGTGAGAAAATGTTTATCTCACGACGAGCGACTTGTAAATAATAAATGAGTTACTCAAGATGACGTCTTGGGTATACAATGTGTGAACCGGCCGATAATTTAGCCTTTCTCTGTCGTTATCATGTAATGTTTGCAAGATGATTTAGCAAAGCATTACGACTGATGTACATTCTCACAATGTGTTCTATACATAAAGCTAAGTACAAGCTAAACTGATCACTATCTATCTATCTATCTATCTATCTATATATATATATATATATATATATATATATATTATATATATGTATATATAGATATATATATATCTCCGAGTGAATAAGGAACGAAAAAAAACATAAATAGAAAAACATTTAATATATGAATAGCAACAAGCTTTTAAACCAGAGGCATGAAACCACAGTATACTGCAAGCACATTAAAGAACTAACCTGACAATCTTGCTAAAAATGTTACAAAAACCAGAGCTAGGACCCCTTAGAAATGATACAACTTCATAGTACTAACAACACTCTTACGCACACCACAAACCGCGATCTAATTTAAAATCTTTTTAAAAATTAAAATAGAAAAACTCGATTTCCTAAATTCAAAATTAAGGTTAAATATACAAAATTAGATTAATTATAAAAACTGTGTTTAAATACACACATTAAATTTTACCTATTACCTTAAATACAAACATACCTATTAACTATTGACCTATTATCTTAAATACAACATTAAATCTAACCTCCTACATTAAATTCTACTTATTACGCACTCATGACCTACTTACCTATTACCTTAAATATTAACATTAAATTTTATCCCTTACATTAAATCTTACCTATTACACACCACAATCTGTGATCTCATGTAAATTTTTAAATTTAATAGGAAAAATCGATTTCTTAAATCCAAATTCAGGTTAAATATAAAAAAAACTATATTAATTATAAAAACTGTGCTTAAAAAATATTCTATAGTTATACAAATAAGCGGTAAGTCCCATCCGCCAACCCTTACAACTCCCTACTCTGCTCCTCTAAGAAATCCAAAGGATAAATTCTAGTCGCAAGACCATAAAACTTACAATTCTATCTGCTAATGTTAAATCTGTCTACAGAATTCCAAGACACTCATTAATCAACTATATTCACTACCCACACCACTTTCTTCAAAATTCAAACGGACAATTCACAAGACTATTTTGTTATCACTAACCCCCACCTATATTCCACACACATCTCACCAAATATAAGAAAAGAGGCTTTCCATTCCTGTCCACACCACCTGATGAGACAGTGTAGTTTCAATGTCGAAACAAATGTACTATTTGTAGTGGATATATAAAAAAATTTGTACATGTCATAAAATATAATTTAATATATATATATATATATATATATATATATATATATATATATATATATATATATATCTTGCTGTCCTGCCCGCTGGAAGTCCTCCTCTGTGGTTCCTATATATTAAAATACTAGTGAACACCCTGATCCATCTAATGATTGTCATATCATCCTCTTACCGATTTCTGGCAAAGTCTTCGAAGCCATAATCAACGCTGAACTGGTTCTACATCTCACAGTTCACAGTCTTTTCTCTGACAAACGGTATGGTTTCCGCTTCACTAGACCTACTGCTAATATACTCACGACCATCACTAACTATATACACCAGGCGAAGCCCTAACTGTTGCCATAGATATCTCCAAAGCACTCGATAGTGTCTGGCATGCTGGCCTTCTACGCAAGCTGCAGGATTATGGTATAACAGGATAGTTGTTTTACCTCATACAGTCATTCCATTCAAAACGCACAATGAATAGAGTATTGAACGAAGATGCCTCCTAATACTATCATAGGAACGCGGGTGTCATTCCAGGCACTATTCTAGATCCTACGCTTTTCCTGATCTACATTACCGATCTTCCCGATGCAATAAGATCCCAAATAGGCATATACTCTGAAAATACTACGGTTTACATTGGCCTCGCTCAAAAACCTGTCGAGACTAACAAAACAAACCTCGCTTCCGAGCTTGAAAAGGACCTCTAATCCGTGATGGACTGGGGTAAGAGATGGCTCGTGACTTTTAATTCTTTCAAAACGACGCTGCTATCTATTAATCATCACAGAAAATCGCTCCTTCCTCCCATTAGCATGTATCAGGCTAGTTTTCTTGAAAGGAAACCACTGTGCCTATTCAGGTTAACTCTCACAAAAGACCTCAAATGGAATGACTATATAGAATCTGAGACCGCTGCAAGGAAGGTCGGTTTTCTGTGTGAAGCTAGGAAGATTTTTCTGTCTGATGCCATCCTTGATATAGTCGGGTTCCTCTGCTAGATGTCCTTGAAAAATTCCACGAAGAATCTGAAAAATCTGTAATGTGATCGATCTCGACTTGGCAGCTCTGATCTAGTGACTTTCTCACCGACACAATGTGGCTTCCCTTTGTCTCTTCTATAAGTACTTTTACGCCCTCTGCTTCGATGAACTTGGTTCACTGGTGACCCCTATATATGAATTTGCTCGAGCCACAACTGGGTCCTACCCTTTTACTGTGAAACCAATAAAATGTAAACGTAATTTCTTCTCCAGCAGAATCTTTTCTCCTACTTCTCGCCTGTGAAATTCCCTTCCGTTTGTTTGCTTCCCTAACAGCCTCAATCTTCAAGAGTTTAAATGTAGGGTCAATAGTAACATCCTATCTTGCATCCCCTCCCTCTTGCTCCTTTCTCGATCCACTCCATTCTCATGAGTATTCTCATCCTTTCCTTGTCCACTTGCCCACTGAAACTCCCTGTGACCTGTCACTGTTTCTTACAACTTTCCTCCTATGTAACCACCTGCGCACTATAACTAGAGGGGAAGAGACGGATTGATACGGATTTTAGTAGTGACTGCAACCAATTCAAGTGGTGTCCGAACTCAGCTCGCTGATTTCTCGTTTCGAACCAATATCCACTGCACCAAAACGCATATTCGTCAGTCAGTTAAGTGCCATACGTGATACACGCTTGGGCGATCATGTCTCTTTCGAGACATGACTGGGCAGAAGATTACCCCGTAGTAGGTTGCTATTACTTTCTGCGTTAGGCTGCCAGCCATAGCTATAGAACCCAATCTATTCTGTTATTTAACTCATAACTTGAGGAAAGATACGGATTAATACTTTTCCCAAGAGTTTTGAGCATAATTGAATGCAACGAATTTAACTGGAATTAGATCTCGGCTCTCCGATTTCTCGTTCAGTGCCGATATCCACTGCACCAAAACGCACATCCCTAGCAGTCTAGTATTGCGCTCAAATTCATAAAGTCTAAGTGCCAAAGCCGAGGGCTCATCCAAACATTTACCACGAAAGTATTTATAGGAATGGCACAGAGAGGCAATCTTACTGCGGTGGTGAATATTGCTTATTCTATCAAGGATCTCAAGGTAAATAGCAGGCGCACCAGACTATTTGTGGTAGCAATATTCTAATCATGAACAATAGATAGATAGATAGATAGATAGATATGAAGAAACCGACATAAATAGACGAATTGACTGAAATAGCGAGAATTTATTTGCATAATATACACAATGAAAATAAAAATATATAAAATATAAACATAAAAATTAAATTTTAAACATGTTCTTCGATTCATAATATTTTGTATTCATGAGAGTGTCGAATATAGCCATACTTAATCACACACACACACACACACACACACACACACACACACACACATATATATATATATATATATATATATATATATATATATATATATATATGATTGCACATAGTAATCAAAGAGGTTGTATTCTGGGGAATTATGTGGGCTTGTAAGAGGTGATGTGGGCGCATAAATTGTCTAGCAATCATGACAGGGTCTTCCTGCTTGTGTGGCATGATGCAGGGTCCTTTTGCCAGGATAGGTTCTTCCAACAACCATCTTCTTCATTCAGGTCAACAGGACCACCGCAAGATACCATATAGGCTTAGATGTTGAGTCTGAAACCGTGTGGGAAGATGAGTGTAGGCATAACGTCACTTATCTGTAATGATCACTACCAAACGTTTGGTAATCACCATTTGGCTCATTAAACTCGTTCCGAATCCTCTGCCCTGTGCTCAGATTGACACCCAAGCCCTCTGAAATGTTCATATTCGAGCTGCCAGCGTGAATGTTAAGCAGTACAGTACGTTGTCTCCACCTTTCTGGCGGAGAGAATTGTGTCGTGGGGCTATTTTACTCACATACGTTTCCCAACTATTCAATTTTCCTATTTTACAAAATTGAAAAGTCGACAAAATAATAAAAACCACGCGCATGCGCGAAATTAAAATTATAAAATAATGACGAATTAACCATCGCATCCTTTGAATGAAGAAGCGAGTTCTAAATACTTATATACACGAAAAATATTGTAAAATCCAGCCGAATATACAATCATCATGTTTGAAGGAAACGGTTTTTATAGTACTTTTTAATCCATTGAACGTAAGAGAGTAAAGGGATTAGTAAAGAATGCATAGTATCAATATATGTAGCATAGATGACTGTTAATGAAAGACTTGAAGAAATGAACATTGTAGTGATCGGGAAAACATCCTCGCGGGAGTCATTTCTAGAAAGAGAATGTTCGAGTCTAACTTCATTCCTACGAAATGAATATGAAAGTCACGAATTTGATTTGGACCTGCGTCCAATTTGGACCTGACATGGTGAATGCCTTCTTGGCTCGAATAAGACATTTTCTATAACCCGTTCATAAAAAGTATCTAAATAATATGCCTTTTTCAGGAATTATTTCCACAGAAAATAAACATTTTTGCTTACCGTTTTAGACACTGTTCAAGTATTTAAGTTCAGTTAAATGTATATTTACGACGTGATAAAAAAAACGTAATACTTAAACATTACACACCATTTACAAAATCAATATGACACTGGAATTTAACAACTTAAAAAATATGTATTCTTCAGTGGGAAAGGGGTGTTATGCTGAACATATTTAATTCTTGTTTCTTTTGCAGTTTCTAGTTCATAAGATAAGTTTTTCTTTTACTTCAAGTAACGCCTCAAATCTCTTGATAACCAACAAGGTATCTGAAATTATCTTTTTTTACAACATTTTTCGATCGAAGAATCTCGAGCTTGAAGAGTAGTTTTTTTTTCTACATTTAAACAGAAGTACGTCGTTTATGAAGAATACTTTTGCAACTGATGGATGATAGTCCGGGACATGACGGTAAACTGCATCCGGCAGCAAGGCCCCAGATTGTGAAGAGAATAGAACCACCTCTTAATTGCTGTTGTGCCCAGGTCCACTCTAACCCGGAGTGGTAGCACATTTTAAGGTTTCAATTATGGGCAAATAGTTAACCACCAAACTGGGGTCAAAATACTATGAAAGTATAAAAATAAATTTTTCTAGAAATATATACATAAAAATAGAATTTTCTAGAAAAATAGACATTTTCGAAGGAAAAATATTGAAAACAATACGTTTTTGAAGAAAACATCATGGCCATAACGCATTTTTTTAAATACAAAACCAGAAAACATTTTTTCCGTTTTCTAAGATAAAAATAATAAAATATTAAAAAATATCATTAAAATCTGAGTAAATTAATCTTCTTATTATAACATTAAAAAGATACCTTCAGACTTTACCTTTTTGGTCTTAAATAATCCACAGAGTTTGATATGCCGTTAAACAAAACTCAAACTAAAGGATGATGTTTTGAATATAATCTTTTTTGCTAATTAATAGAAATATTTTAATACTAATTCTGATATGTAACATTAAACTTTTATGCATAAATTATCAATTAGTCGTTATTTTACACAAATTCTTTTAACCTTGGTATTTGTGGAAATATTTTCAGCGACGTATTTAAAACAAATAAAAGTAGTCCCTTTTTTGAGATTCCTTCCCTCGTTATTACACAGGCGAATAAAACAGTAGCTGTTACCAACTGTAAAACAGTTTTCAGAATATAGTAATATTTATTTAGCATTTTCGAACAGATATCTACTATATGTCGACATGTAAGATGTATTTTATTTTCCAAAATAAATTAGTACACTACATTATACCCAGTGCTTGAGCCAGATTGCTGATGATGGCTTATTGATTGACGTAAATAATCTCATGAACTGTAGCTCAGTAATTGTGGTTATCAAGAAGGGACATGTATCTAAATAATGGTGTGGATATTTCTGAGTTGACGCTTATATAAACTTGCCAGATAATTATCACGCCAGTATTTTGCTTGTACAGTTTGCTCCTATTTTAACTCTTCGCTTCAGTGCAGCGTTACCACTAACCAATCTGTTGAAACTGGTTAGAATATTTGAAGTAAGTTTGACTTGTACTTTGTTCGACGTGTTTCTTTCTTCCATCAACATGTAGATAAGCCAGGGTTTGCTATCAAGCATAAGCAAATTGCACCTGTTTCTTTGATTGTCGACAACAAAACATAACTGTTCAAATTATTAATGGTTTATCAAAGGTTTCTCATACTGGAATATAATTTTTATTTTTTCTTAACGAATGTTGGCCCATGGATCGAGCATGTGAGCAGTGATGTGGTCTTGGAAATGATGGAAACAAAAAGGAAATTAATACTGAGCATCAGGAAGAGACAGCTGAAGTTCCTGGGACACGCAATGAGGAAAGAAGACCTGGAGAACCTGATACTAACAGGCCAGATAGAGGGAAAAAGAGACAGGAGAAAGCATGTGTGATAACATATTTGAAGGACCTAATCAGGTAGATGACAGAACGAGGATTGCACGGTGTAACAAGAGAAGGCGTACTCAAAGCCAACAGGGATAGGGAAACGTGGGAAGCCATGATCGCCTACGTCCTGAAGAGACAGGGCACATAGAAGAAGAAGAAGAAGAAGAAGAAGAAGAAGAAGAAGAAGAAGAAGAAGAATGTTAGCCCTGTGCAATGATAGCTCAAATTAGAGGTCTATATTAAGAGTCAGTTTATACGCATAAGAAAGAAAGATGACGGTTAACCCTAGACTTGAAAAGATTAAATATGTAGTGATTAGAGAAACGCAATCTTGTGAAACGCTTCCGTAGAACAGCTATTCGAAGGAAGAAGCTATTCATTTGGGACATAATTTTTCCTGATAAAATACAGAAGAAATGTGGATGGTTTGCAACAATGTAAGTGACATTATGAGTCCTAGCCGTGAAGGTTAGGACTCGCGGGACCAAGGATTTTTGTCTGTCCAAGAACCTTAATCTAAAAAGTAACAGAGCATTGAGAGGCTTGCCAATCACGCCTACTAATATATTTTCAATTTTTTACTCTATCCAACAATCCTTATATTAAAATTGATGATACGCCAAAGTTTTATTACTATCCATATATTTAATGTTATAGAAGGTAAACAATGACTTTAATAGTAAAATAATATACGAAGTGATGTATACAATATTTAATGAACTTTTCTTTTTGAAACAGAACTACTTTTGTTAGATTTTATGTGTTTTATAAACCAGTTAATATGACATTTGAACCAAATTTCTGCACATAAATTACTATTAGTAACATTTAAGTGCAGCACGTATTTCACTGACCTCCGAACTGTTGCCCTTCATATATTCGTTTTCTACTATTAAGCTTTATTCTCTCGACTTCTCTTGCAAAATGTACTGGCAGCTAACCTGATCTTTAGGAGTTTGTTGTCGAAAAATTTAATTAAACTGCAGAATTCTTTTTCCCTCATTTGTGAATACGATAATCCTTTCTTAAAACATTTTTTATTGGTGATGTCTGAAGAAAATAATCGATGGTTTTCTTTAAAATCTTCGACAATCTTGAGTGTACAGAGCAGATGTTTGTCAAATGCATCTTTCTCGGTCGCCTTAATTAGACTAATAGTAGGTATAAATAAATGAGAAACTTTTGTTTGTTAACGTTCGAGGCAGGTGTGTGTTCGTTCGGCTGCTGGCTGTGTATAGAATTCGGCACCAGTGGATCTGCGACCTGTTCAAGGGAGGAAACGCAGGCATGATGTCAGAATAAAAGGAATCTAAATTGGGATAGAAAGATTTCTTCGCTGGCGTGTAATTGAAAAGGAAGAAAAAGCAGGAAGGATGGATAAATGGGAATCTGGGGACGAAAGATGGAGAAAGGTTTTGAAGGAAAGAAATCGATGTGAGGATAAATGGACACTCATCAGATGAAAAAGGGAAGAGCAAAAGAAATGCAGTGCCAGAGAAAAAGAGAAAAGAGAATGAGAGAGAAGAGGATGGCAATGAAAGGAAGAAATGATGGTAATATCGGTTAGATGTAATAAAGCTCGATGAAATCAAGAAAAAAAACATTAGAGAAGGAATTAAAACTATGCTGATAAGGAATATGTCATGAAGGGAAGACAAGGAAAAACAGAATACAATTCAAATGAAAAAGAAGAAGAAAAGGGGCGAAAGAAATGAGATAAGGATTTGAGGAAGAATGGCTGAATTTACAAAACAAAGTACAAGAAAATATGTGATCAAAAAAGAAGAGTTTTGAAAAAGAAAAAATGGTTAAGATCAGTAAATTCCAAGAAGAAAGGGCAGAAAAGCAGAGAGACATTTGCAAAAGAATCTGTGGAATGAAGGAAAGAAAGGTTACAGGTGCTTTCTTTAAATTCGTTTTGTTAGATGATCCACAAATTAATGATAGGTAAGCCATGAAAAGAAGGAATATATATATATATATATATATATATATATATATATATATATATATATATATATGGTCAAAAATAAACTTATATAATTGATATTAAATGAATGGTGGTAGAAAGGAGAAAAAATGAATGGAACCACTGAGGAAGAAAAACAGTAGAGTGAATTAAAAATACAATAAAATAATATTAGCAAAAAAAGTTGATTAAACAAAAGTAGATTGGAAAGATGAAAAGTAAATATAACTAAAAAAGAGATAAATAGTAAGAGTATTACAAAGAAAGAAAGAAAGAAAGAAAGAAAGAAAGAAAGAAAGAAAGAAAGAATTAATAGAAAAATGAGAGCACAAAACAAACTAGATTGAGACAAGGATAAAGAAGAGAAAACAAGAAGGAAAAATCTGAAGGAAAAAAGAGTTAAAGTGTGAAAGACATATTGGGAAAGTAAACTGAAAAGAAAGAAAGAAAGACAGAAAGAAAGAAAGAAAGAAAGAAGGACAGAAAGAAATTGAAAAGAAATAAAGAAAATAAAATAAAGAAAGAAACAGAAAAGAAATAAAGAAATGAAGTCAGCTGAAATGAAAGAAAGAAACTAGAAAGAAACTGAAAAGAAAGAAAAACAAAAGAAAGAAACCAAAAGAAAGAAACTGAAAGAAAGAAAGAAAGAAAGAAAGAAAAACTGCAATGAAAGAAAGAACCTGAAAAAAAAGAAAAAAGAACGAAAGAAAAACTGAAATGAAATAAAAAATTGAAAGACAGAAAGAAATTGAAAAGAAAGAAATTGGAAGAAAGAAAAAAGAAACTGAAAATAAAAAGAAATTGAAACGAACGAAAGAAAGGAAAAACTAAGAGAAAGAAAGGAAAAACTAAGAGAAAAAATATATAAATAAACCAAGGAAGGAAAATGGAGGCCAAATATTTCAAAGAAAGTATAAAATAAAATTAAGAAAGAACGAAAAAATGAAAACAATCTGCTGTTTTCGAAATCTGATTTGGATGAAAAGAGGAAATACAGATGAGATTTACAAAGGACAAAAAAGGCCCCAAAGACACATCTTTCCCATCATCCCTAGTGGACTGACTGCTCTTGACACTGATGTTAAAAAGAATTAACTTACACAATAAGCCGGCGCTGCAAGCATCGGCTGGAACACGTCCCATACCTGAATAGAACGAGTTGGGAGAGAAACAAACGTGTTCAAAAGAAAATATGCACATCAGAAAAGTCAGTGGATAAGAAAATTATAAAGGAAGAAGACAGATGCATGAAATTGAGGGAAGATAGAGAGTGTATAAAATGACTGCGAAAGAAAGGAGAAAGAAATATAAGGAAAATATAAGAGATAGACAAGAGAGTTAAATCACGAAGCTCACTGAAAAAAGGAATCAGTAAACAAAACGAAAAGACGCCGAAGGAATAGATGTCAGCATACACGACGAAAAATAAAAAATGCTCCAAAGAATATCCTGATTCCCGAATAACTGAAGGAAAAGATGCAAAGGCGTCTACGAATAGCAGACGAATGGTAAAATGAATGGATCGGCAGCAGAAGTCACCGTGTATAATGAAGGAAGAATGAGATTATTGGATGAAAACGAAAGGAAGAATTCAAAAAAGAAAAAAGACAAAAGATATTCGTGGAAAGATTTAGTTGCACGGAAAGTTGAATCATTTAAGCGAATGTAAATTCGGAAAAAGGGTTCACTTAATATTATGTATTTTTTCTAAAGTTTAAGTTTGATTAAGTTTGAGTTTTGTTTAACGGCATATCAACTTCTGTGGGTTATTTAATGCCAAAAAGGTAGGGTTTAAAGGTATTTTTTTAATGTTCGGTTATAGTGAGAAGGTGGTTTAGTCAGATTTTAAGGAATTGTTTTTTTGTTTTTATTTTTTTATTTTAGAAACTGAAAATGTCTTCTAGTTTTGTATTCAAAAATGTTTTGCTGAGAATATTTATTTCCTTCAGAAATGTGTTATGGTAATTTTTTTCTTTAAAAATATATTGTCGGTAATATTCTATTTTTATTTATATGTTTCTATAAAAGCTTATTTTTATACTTTCATAGTATTTTGACCCCAGTTTGGGGTTTAACTATTTGCCCATAGCTGGGACACTAACAGGTGCTCTTACTCCTGGTCAGGGTGGACCTGAAAACAAAAGCAATTAAGAAGAGTGTCTATGCTCCTCACAACTTCCCAATCAGAGTCTTTGCTGCCGGATGCTGTTTACCGTCCTGCTCAGGACCATATATATTCTATCAAATACAAAATTATTAAAATAGACTTTTATATAGACATATCGCATTTGATAAATATTGTGAAACAAAATGGACTTTATATCGCAACCTCTTTCTAGATACACACACACACACACACACATACACACACACACACACACGTATATATATATATATATATATATATATATATTCTAAACATATACTGTTAAATATAAGAGACTATAAATGTCTATTATGTTTAATCATGAGCCGTTCTAAACGTCGTATTTTGGCTTTATTTTCAGTTGAAAATAAAAACAAAAATTCTCTGAAATTAAAGCCAAAATACGACGTTTAGATTAAAGATTAAACATAATAGACAGTCATTGTCTCATATATTTAACAGTATATATTTAGAAAATTTTTTGCTGTCTCGATACACTAAATATACATATATATATATGTATATGTATACACACACACATATATATATATATGTGTGTGTGTGTGTGTGTGTGTGTGTGTGTGTATGTGTGTATGTGTGTGTGTGTGAACGATATATATTTTTATATATCAAAATATATGTATTCGAAAATGTATTGACAACGTAGAAAAAGTTTTCTTGTAGCACATTTCGTACTTAGGTCTTTATCGGATTAAATTTGTTATGTTGCTGCGATCACACATGCGCATAAACTTGGGGATGCTAGGAATTCTTTTAATGTAGCCAATTTCATTTTGATTTCATTTGATTTCATTTTTTTTTTGTTTCTTCACATTTGTTATGAGATATACCATGCGGTGATAATAAAAGATCTGCCAGAAATGGTGACATTTTGTAAGAGCCTGGGCGCAAGTTTACCGTGGAAGACTTTGGTCTCAGGGCACGCTCTAAATATTTTCGTCTTGGTGAATTGTCTTTTCCTTTAATCAGAAAAGCATTTTTTATGTCAAAATTGTGGTCATCCTCGTTACCGTTACGACCAACGCATTTAATGTATTGATTTGTAAAATGTTCCTTTTATGTCAATATAATCTCTTATTTTGACTCTTATTCTCACAGTGTGAGATATCTAATAACGAAATGGATTAAATGAATAAGAATCTAATTCAAATCTGCTAGATTAAAAATAAAATCTTCTAGATTAAAAATAAAATGTGCTAGATTAAAAATAAAATCTGCTAGATTAAAAATAAAAATTCCTAGCATCCCTCGTTCCTGCGCATGTGTGGTTGCACCAACATAGCAAAATTAGTCTGAAGACGTCTTAAAGGGCGAAACGCGTCACAAGAAAACTTTTTAGAATTTCTCTCTCTCTCTCTCTCTCTCTCTCTCTCTCTATCTATCTATCTATCTATCTATCTATCTCTTTCTCTCACTCTCTCTCTTACACTCGCACACATAAATTTATTCCTGGGTTAAAAGCAATCGGAGTCTAACCCTACTGATGAGCTGTGATACAGCGAAACAGATCTGTCTGCAGATGACTATTTACGCTCTCGCACTCTGATTCAGCACTCTGGAAGAATGTACGCATCGCTCATTCAGTAATGGATTAGAGCACTCTGGCTATTGGGCGGGTATAATGACAATATACACGCTAAAAAGTCTGCCTCCTTCTACCGAACGCCCATACCCCAGAGGTAGAATCGCCGACTGACGCCAATTATGGCGGGTTTCAATCCTGGGTTAAAAAGCAATCGGAGTCTAACCGTACTGATGAGCTGTGATACAGCGAAACAGATCTGTCTGCGGATGACTATATATCTATATATATGTGTGTTAGTTTTTGGTCATAATTAAATTCGGCCAGTACAAAGTTGTATTAAAAAGTGTTCAGTACAATTATACTATAAAACTTTTAAATTTTTTTCATTTGGAAATGTGTTATTTCCGCGACATAGGTTTCAACATTACGGTATCTTCAGGCGATTTATACATAAATTGCCCGAAGATACCGAAAGGTTTAATTTTGGTCGCGGAAATAAATAATTTTCAAATATATATATCCGCAGATAGTCCTGTTTGGCTGTATCATAGTTCGTCAGTACAGTTAGCTCGAAGATACCGAAAGGTTGAAACCTATGTCGTGGAAATAAATCATTTCCATATATATATATATATATATATATATATATATATATATATATATTCGCAGATAGATCTGTTTCGCTTTATCATAGTTTACCAGTTAGACAACCGATTACTTCTAGCCGGGATTGTTTAGCGCCAAGGTTGTGGTTTTTTCCAGTCGTTTTACTGAAACAACGTCAACGTCAAGCAGTTATTTATCGTACATTGTTCGATATCAGAGTGTGGATAGAGTGTTGATAAATACAAAGGGTTTGTTTCTTTAACAGGGCAGATTCTTGCCATCTTCTATGTTTAATCAGCTCACCCTTATGATTTTCTCAATACGCAGGGCTGCTTTCCGTATTAATCTGCCGATTCTCTTCTCAGCTATGGGTTAAATAGCAGGATATATTGGGTTCAGTAGCCTTGGTTGGCAACCACTTTACCCCAGAAAGTACTGACAAACTGCTGCGGGGAAATCTTAACTGACTGACTAACCATGGAATAATCTTTTCACCTTTGTTGATATTACGTATCTGTTGTTTTATCCTCCGGCCTTCATTAGTTGCTTGTCGATCCAAAATTCGTCAGGGAATTTAGAAATGAACACTTTTTTTAATGTTCTTATCTCGGGATAACTGTTTTGTTCTTAACTAATACTGCTAATTTAATAGCTCGCCTTTGGCCGAGTATTGTGTACTTGGTTTCATTGGAGACCGGACGAATATTAATCTCGAACTTTTGGATTTTTTTAAAATTTGCACATGATGTGCGTACTTGTCTATACTTTTGAGATAGAGTAGTATTTAGATTATTTGCATTGTTTGGAATGTTGTCCACATATTTATTGTCATATTTACGACCTTTTTCTTTCTACACTGTCCATCGCTACAGTTACATTGCCTTTGTCCGCTGGTAGTATGATTATGTTCTCATTTCTCTGTAGGGTCTTGACTGCCAACCACGCCTCTATTGTTTTTGTAATGTTTGATTTGAGTGACTTGACTTTTTCCAATATTTGTCTCCCTTTCCCTCTTAGTTCATTTGCTTTAACCTGGGGGATGTTCAAGGCTATTTCTTGATTCGGGCAATGATGTCCAATATTGTATCAACTTTATGGACGTAAATATAGTAATAAAGATGAAGATAACAGTCCAAACAATAAAAATATTGACGTTCGTACTTTCTTAATTAATGGCATCCGTGTAGAATTTATAGTTATACCTATACATTATCTCTCTTCTACGTCAGAAATCATAAAAATTGTTTAAACAGAATGAAAATTATAACAATCTTAAACAGGGAATTTTGATTTTCCATGTGTGTGTATGCATGCGTGTGTATGTGAGTGTGTATACGGGTGTGTGTGTTGTGCGTTTTTTTGAAAATTATTTCGGTGAAAGACACCCGAAGATATGAACCGATTTGATGATGTTACAAATTTTACTATTTGAGATCTTAACAAAGAAGTCACCTTTGCTTTCAATTAATCTTTCTAAGTATATCTTTATATACATCCTAGGCAGTTATTGATTGCATAAACGAAAACACCAAGCGAAATTTGGGTAAATGCTGCCCAGAGATTTGGAATATTTTGTTGTTGCAGGTAATAACTATAGTGTTCATTCTCCGCGGTTTGGTCTTTTGCAAAAGTTGGGTTCGACCAGAAAATATTTATAAAAACAATGCAGTATTTCATTCAGTGTGACACAATGAGAGAGAGAGAGAGAGAGAGAGAGAGAGAGAGAGAGAGAGAGGTGGGGGGTAGAAAATAAGACAACCAGAACAAATATTATAGTGGCGTCTAATTGTTTCTATTTTCTTGTGCATTCTCTTTCTCTCTCTCTTTCACAGACTCCTTCCAACACTACCCGTTGATTTTCCAATCAATCCCATATCAGGCGTAAATGTTTTATTGATACATAATATCCTTAATCTTTAATACGTTTTTAGTGTTGCAATTAGGGATTTTGGCACATTTCAATAGTAGAACGTTCTACAGTATATAATCCCTTCCAATGAATTTACAATGATTATCTATAGTAACACTTCCCCCAATGCAACTCTGTTTATGCTGCATTACAGCAAAAAATATTTTCAAAAGTATTTCTCTATGACAAACGTTTGCAATGCATTCCATATTAAAGCTATTTACAGAATATTTCTACATAACAAAAATTAACTGTGCAGAAATTCAAAGCATATCTTTAGTAAGTTATTTGATAAATCATTTCGGCGAAGTATGATACAAGTTATTATGATAAATCATTTCGGCGAAGTATTATCAGGTACTGATAAACTATGATAAAGCAATGTTCGTTGTGGTGCATTGGATATCGGCTCGGAACAAGAAGTTGGGGAGCCGAGTTCAAATTCCAGCCGAATTCATTGCATTCACTTACGCGCAAATACCCTTGGGAAAGGTATTAATCCGTCTCTTCCTTCCAGTTATGGGTTAAATAACAGGACAGACTGGGTTCTCTAGTCTTGGTCGGCAACCAGTCTACCGCAGAAAGCAATGGCAACCTACTACGGGATAATCTTCTGCCCAGTCAGTCATGTCTCGAATGAGACATGATCGCCCAAGCGTGTGTCACGTATGGCACTTAACTAACTGACTGATTATACAATGCTAATTTTTCATCTTCTAACAAAAATACGTCTCACATTTTAAAGGTTGACAAACCAGCCAAGGTAAATAAAGGTTTCACTGTAGTTTAAACAATCGGCTAAAGTTTTTATTCTTTTTATTCTTAAAACGACATTTTTCAAATGATGGCTTCTATTCTCTATACACTATAGCTGATTTGCCAAGATTCTCCACCATCACAAGGTCCGAGCGCTTCCAAGTTTTTCAGTTAGATTTGTTTTAATCTGCTAAACATGTAACACTGACTTTTTTGCAAGGCGGGGGGATATATCTAAAACGCCCTCTGTTAATTAATAAAATAACATTATCTAAAGAAGGTAACTTAACATATTTTTGAATCTAAACTTATTTATAAATGAAACTTTGTGTGTGTGCCTGTGTGTGTGTGTGTGTGTGTGTGTATCCGTTACCTATAGACTCCGAAACGGTTGAACCGATTTTCTTGAAAATTTACACAGTTGTACTATAAGCGTCTGCGAGTATTCTTAGCTAGGTCTTGTGTCGAGATACCCCCGATAAATATCGAAAATCGATAATCGAAAAAATCGGGTTATAGACAATGTGGTCCGATTTTAATCAAATTTCATACACTCATAGACAAAGACATTCAGAAGTTTCAAGGTTGCAGTTCTTACAATAGTGCAGAAAATAGATAATATTTATATATATATATATATATATATATATAAAAGTCAAGATGTTTGTGTGTGTGTCTGTTTATCTGTCTGTATGTCCTTTATACAAATCCACAATTTTTATCCGATTCTCGCCAAACTTCATACGAATATTCTTTAGGCAGAATCTGAGCTCCAGGAACATGGATTAGTTTTAAATCTTTTATTACACACGAGCAAGGCCGGTCTATACTGCTAGTTTTTTTTATAATTACAATTTACATATTTTAAAATATTGTTTTATAATTGTAATTTAAAAAAAATACAATTTATGTATTTTAAAAAAATTCCTTTTACCGAAATTTAAAATATTGTTGCATACACATAATTAATCATATTTAGCGTTGGTTGTATTTTTTTAAATAAAGGGCTTTAAGTATTTGAAGTGTATTTTCGTAGTGTAATATACTTGTATTGTCGATTAATATTTCTCTAAATCGTGAATGTGAACGGGAATGTTCCTTTATATATTGTGCAATTAGTTAATATTATTTCTTTTCATTAATAGGGCGTGTATCATGGGCATTGCCCCTACACAAAAACCTTCTCAACTGTCAATTACATTAATTTTTTTCTTATCAATTCACCACTGAAGATGATTTTATGTGAACTTGAAAGTATTTGGGAACATAAATTGTTTGAGAAAAACTAGAGGTGCTTTATTAATGACTCTAATTACAAGATTAAAAAAATTTATTCGTGAATTTGAGACGATTAAAATAAAATAGACATAATATGTCTTGATTATTAAGCCTAACATGCTTAAATGAAGATATGGTACCTACATATACCCATACATATATACATACACGTACACACATACACATATGCACGCACACACACGCGCACACACACAGACACACACACACACACAGACATAATTATATTTTGTGTTTTTATTATGTATATATATGGCCTCTTATATCTGTGTGTGCGCTGATTTTGTTTATGCTTATATTTATTCTCCTGTTTTGTATTTGTGTACATTTTTTTAAATGTTTCGTTTGTATGTGTGATATGGAGTATGCATATCTATTTTTCAACTAACCGTATTTCATCTGTGACAAAAAGTTAAATGCATAAAATGCATAATATATTTTACGTTTGACGAAGCAGTATGTAAATTTTACAACTGCCGAAATAAATTCTGGATTTATAACCGTTTAATTATGAGTTAAGTTTTTCTCGTGAATATTTCAAAATTATATATATATATATATATATATTACCATTTATTTTCAGTTATACATCTCACGCGAAGAGGAACAGTTCGGCTCTGAAACATGAAATTTGTTGTGCAGTGATACTATGGTTTTATAAAGCATTGTAAGAACTATTACAAGATAAAGCTCTGCTCTGTATCGTGCACTCTTTATAGAAGTGAATGCTTGAATAATGGATTTAAAATCTACATGTTCTGTCACTTTCTTACAATATATATATATATATATATCTATATATATATATATATATATATATAGTGAAGTGGTATATATATATATATATATATATATATACTATATATATATATATAACCTCACTATATTATATAGTACGTTCTCATGAATTTCTTGTTAAAATTTTACAGCAATTTTCAGGATATACCCACCGTAAATATTTAGCGTTTGATAGCGCAAGAAATCCTTGTTGCTCAAAGAAAGTGACATCCACTTATAATTCCTTTGTTGATGATTGAAAGGAAATTCAGAAAAACGACACACAGAATAGCGCCATATTACTGAACTTGCCTAAGACGTAAAGTGCTTTCATTTTTTTCTGTTAGCATAGTCACTCTCTTATAACAGAATTTTGAAACTAATAAATTATATTGAAATTGTCTTCAGATTTATAAGTGAAGCACCAAGCAAACTATTTTTTACTTGAAAATGAAATTCCATTTGTTTTCTTTCCGATTAAAATTTTCTACGGATCATTTTCGTGTTTTCAGCGTGGATATTTGGTTAGACTTCAATTAATGCTATCGCTATGTAGCTTAGGTAAGTACGCGTCCTAACCTATACGATCCGTAAGCGCCAACGAAAAAACCTAAAATGGTGATCGCTATTCAAAGGCATTTTGAACTTTAGAATAAAATTAGCTAAATCTGACGTAAATAATAATAGCATCGTTTTAGCTCATCTCATTAACATAAAAATAATTATTTTTGGAGATTATTAATTAATAATACACGCAACCATAGTCCAAGGGAAAAGAAGAATACTTATCAGCGAGAAGAATGTCTGAAATGATAACCGATGGCTTCTTTCTCTCTGTCTGTCTGTCTCTCTCTCCCTTTAGCTCTCTGTCTCTCTCTTTCTCTCTATTTATCTGTTTATGTTTTCTCTCTCTATTTCCGTCTCTATCTTCCCTCCTTCTTTTTCCATCACTCTCTCTCTCTCTCTCTTTCTCTCTCTCACTCTTCTTTATTTTGCATCAATTTCTTGCGAACTTCTTTTTAACTTTTCTTTTTAAATGTTCTTTGTACAAAATTCGAGTACGCATTTTACCTTTACTTCGTGTATAATGTCTCATACTTCATTCTAATTCCGTAATTAATCATAGATTTGCTTAATCCGATGCACAGTAACAAATATACAAAAACCTGTAAATCTAAAATGCGACAGATGAAATATGTAAACTGGTTTTTTGTTACGTTAGAAAGAATCATGCGCAATATTGAAATGTCACAAACACAGCACAGTACAACACAAGGCCACGAATATGGCGCACGCTGTGGGAATCTAAACCACTTCTATAGGAAATTTCTACGATGTCATATTCATAAGCGTAACTGTACAATGATCGAACTAACTAAAAATAATTTAGTAGGATCAGTTAAGTGCCATACGTGATACACGCTTGGACGATCATGTCTCGAAAGAGACATGACTGACCGGGCAGAAAATTATCCCGCAGTAGGTTGCCATTGCTTTCTGCGGTAGACTGGTTGCCGACCAAGGCCATAGAACCCAATTTGTCCTGCTATTTAACCCATAACTGGAAGGAAGAGACGGATTAATACCTTTCCCAAGGGTATTTTCGCGTAAGTGAATACAATGGATTCAACTGGGATTCGAATTTGGCTCCCCGATTTCTCGTTCCGAGTCGATATCCACTGTACCACAACGCACATCCTAGTAGGATGCAGGGCGAGAAACTTAGGAATGTTTGTAAGGATCACCTCACAGCATTCTCGAATTGATTTGAAGAAAAAGGCTAACCATCGTCGCCTGACTAACGTTACGATGTGATTTCATTAGTTTTAATTCGTCTAGCGCCAATCAATGTAATATCCTCTGTGTATTGACTTGGCTAGTAAAGATAGTTACTAAACCTAACTTCAATGATGATATATCAAATGTGAATCACACTCATAATAACAGGATAGATTTTTATCTTCATACCAAAAGGAATTACTTAAAGTACAACGGTTTATATTAAGTTCAAAACCTGTGATTATATGAATTGATTTGATTAATTCAGCTTTAGGCCGGAGTCTAAATCTGGAAAGCATTCTGGTGCTATGATTATTACGCCGACGTAAGCCAAACCTCTGTCACAGCTGAATTCGTTGTAAAGAAAGAAATAATCTTTCGTTTCTTTTAATAATTATATAAAAAAATAGCGACGAAAAACGCTTACCTGTATCCAGTGGGATCGTTCAAAATTTATTAATAGGATTCTGAACATTTAGCTACCATTTTTCCAGTGTGTGAACTCTGATATCCTTGCAAAAACCCAATAGTCAACCTCTTAGTACTTTTCCGAATCTAAAGGATAAGGACAAATGTCACAGACAATTTCATTATCTTATTCTTTTTTTTTTCTTCTTCTTCTTCTTCTTCTTCTTCTTCTTCTTGCTTACTTTTTTAGGACGTAAGCGATCATGGACATCCACTTAACCTAACCTTTGTTGCTCTTAACAATTTTTCTCTTAGTATCTCTCCCAAACCCAGATCCACAAATCACTTGTTCATGCCTATCAAGTATGTCTCGAATTGTTTTCCCTTGTCTCTCTTTCTCTCTGTCAGTTCCGTAAATATTATATTATCCAAGCTCGCCTTCCTTATTACGTGTCCCAGAATCCTGAACTGTCTCTTCCTGATGCCAAGTTTAAGTTTTCTTTTCATTAGCATCCTCTTCAAAACCTTGTCGTTGATCACGGGTTCGACCACTGTTGGTCTCTGCATTCTACAGTAGAATAACATTTCTGCTGCTTCGAGTCTCTTCTTCATTTTTGACGATATTGTCCATCATTCACTGGCATATAGAAAGAGAAACATCTTCTTTTTCTTCTATGTGCCCTGGACTTTCAGGACGTAGGTGATCATGGCTTTCCACGTCTCCATATCCCTGGTGGCTCTTAGCACGCCTTCTCCTGTTACACCAGGCAGACTCGTTCTAACATCCAATTGATTAGGTTCTTCAAATATGTTATCCGCTGCTTTCTCCTATCTCTTGTTCCCTCTATCACTATCACTGCCTGTTAGTATCAGGTTTTCCAAGCTCTTTTTTTCTCATTGCATGTCCCAGAAACCTCAGCTGTCTCTTCCTGATGCTCACTATTAATTTCCTTTTCGTTTCCCTCATTTATAAAACCTCATCATTGCTCACATGCTCTACCAATGATATCTGCAGCATCCTTCTGTATAACAACATTTCAGTTGCTTGAAGTGTTTACTTCATTTTTGATGATATTGTCCAACATTCACTGCTATATTGTAGAACCGATATCACATAGTAATCCAGTACTCTCCTTTTTGTTTCTAGCGAGATTATTATCTTTCTTAATACTTTACTCAACTTCTGGAATGCCAATTCTCTTTCGGATCTTTAAGTCAAAAATCTTTTCTTTGTTTCCAACGAAATTTTCCTGTTTTCCAATACTTTGCTTAGATTTTGAAATGAGTCCTTGGTCATGATAATGTGCCTTCGAATCTCAGTGTCGCACTTTCCAAAATTTCCCAGGTATTTAGATTTAACCTGCTTGATTTTAGTATCTCCGACCTGTAGGTTGAATTTTGGCCTTCTCTTTTTGCTGATGGCCATGCATTCATTTTTGTTTTGTAGTATATGTTTAGTTCTTTTTATCTCGCTTTCCTTTGCTAACTGCTGATCAGTGTTTCTTGATAATTCAATATTAGGAATTTCAAAAGTGACCGTGATATTCGAAACTTGATCTTGACGCTAATACCTTAACTTTCACATAATATTTTGTCTGTTTCTTTCTTGTACGACTAAGAAGATTTGAAATTTCCTTTATCTGTCAAAATCAGTTGTCATCTTCTTTGATTTTATCAGCATATTATATGAATTGATCATTACATCAATTGCTATTTCACTTTGGCTGCCAAAGACGCCCAGACATTAAACTTGTTACAACGAGATATTATTTTTATTCATATATTAATTGGTTGTTGCAAATGTTTCGAGTATTTTCTTGGAATTTTTTTAATCATATAATTTGATGGCATCATTAATTAATTATTAATGTATTTTTCTCAAACGTTTTGATTTTTTAAACTAACTTTCAACTTAATTGAACACTCTATCATAACAAAATTTCTTCCGATTTTGATTAGAGGAACTGTTCGTTAAATGGTTAAAAATGGTTTTCAGTGAATGTGAATCTACAGAACTTATTCCGAACTTATTCGAAGTTGGAGACTGGCTCTACATAATCTCAAATAAATAGTTCTAACAAATAACAGAAACCATATTACATGATAACTTTAAACAACAGAAACAATTACACTATTTACATTATTCGGACTATTGTCCTCATCTTCATAGCCACTTTTGCTACGTTTTGACCGTTATACGCTCCGGCCTTCTTCAGATACTAGAAATTTTGAACTGAAACCGTTATTACGGTCACTGAGGTCTATCATTCTCATAACTTGTACGAAGCCTCTTTTAGTAGTCATGAGTTATCTCTCTCTAACAATAACTCTCTAAGTTATTTTTTCACCTTTTGCTGTAGCCTGGTATTGAACTCATTGGTTTAAGTTACTGGAACTAAACAACGTCTACACCTACTTTCGGTTCAAAATTACTAGCACCCGAAGAGGGCCGGAGTGTGCACCAGCCGAAACGTCGTACAAATGGCAACAAAGATGAGGACAATAATCCGAGTCATGTAAATAGAGTAAATACTATCTCATCTTAGAAATATAGACAGACACATTTATACTGGAGAGCACATGTGACTCGAAAAAATAATGATGATATAATCAAGATACTGACGTTCGACACTAGCTCAAACAAAAGGAAGGAAGGAAAACATCATCGATACACAAAAGAACAACAACAGCTACCGGACTTGAGAAATCTATTGTCCTAAAAATAATTTAATAGAAATGAGCCCCCTAGGTGTGAATTTGCACGAGATACTAGATTAGCAACTAGGTCCCAGCCTTTTACAGTGAAACCGATGAAATGTAACCGCAATTTCTACTCCAACAGCTTCTTTTCTCGCACTTCCCGCCTGTGGAATTCCCTTCTGCATGCTTGCTTCCCCGACGGCTACAACCTCCAGGAGTTTAATTGTAAGGTCAATAGACACCTCCTAACACACTAACTCGCACCCATTCTCTCCAACACTCTCCCTATGTATCTTTTAACTCGTCTGTCACCCTCCTTCTGTCACCCTCCTTACCTATAACTAATCGCTCTATGTAAGTGGAATGCCTTGCTTGGGGTGATATGATTTTTAAAAAAATTATAAATCGGTGAGCTAAGTTCGAATTCTAGTTTAATTCGTTGCATTCACTTACGAGCAAAAACTCTTGGGACAGGTATTAATCCACTTATTCTCTCCAGCTATGGGTTAATAGCAGTCCAGATTGGGTTCTATAATTTTAGACGAGAAGCAATTTACTGCATAAAATAGTTCCAACCTACTGTAAGAAAATCAGCTGCCTAGTCAGTTATGCCTCGAAATAGACATGATCACCCAAGCGTATGACTGATATAAATAAGATTTTTTAAATATTCTTTTAAATTGCAGTTTTGAACATCATTACTCAGATTTAAATTGAACTCGACACAATATTTTCTCACTTTCTTCTCTAAGCAACGCATTTAGACATGCATGATATTAGTTATAACATGGAACTGAAAAAGGTGCAGAAAATTGTGAAGTAAAATCATTATTGCACAATTGATGTTGATATTGTAAATGCGGGAAAATTGAATAAGAATGTCTTTCTTAGGATGATAAATTCTTGTTTTAATTCGTTGAAAATTGATTCATTGTTTTTATTAAAAAACTTTCAACAATTAGTATATTTTCTTACTAATTCAGATACCCAGCAATCGAATGAGTAAAAAGTTATAAAAAATTATACTTGAAAATATTGTGATGTAATAAGCATCGCATATAAAAAATCTTTTTTACTGAATTGGAAATGTATTCATTTATTTACGTTAAAACCCGAAATAGTATGTTTGTTCCTATTCATATGATGTAATATTAAATGGGGAAAAACATAATGGTTAACACTTTTGCTGCTGATAATATTTTGTAGATCTGTTGTAGGAAAAATAGACAATTTCCATTTAACAGAAATCAATGGATATAAAAGAAATGAAGTCGAAATATTTTGATTCTGTATCATTCACATTGGAAAGAGTTTATTTTTTAAGATAAGTGAAAGGAAATGCGAATTAACTTTTTCGAACAAATTATCGATGCAAACAGTTGATGACTGAATCCTTCAAGGGCGAGCGCAAAGTTACAAGCATTTTTAGGGTTTGCTAATTACTATCATGTACATATATACCAAAGAGCACCCTTTAATAACCTGGTAAAGAAAGATGTGAAATGGAATTGCTCAGATAAATGTCAAAGTGCTTTCAAAGAGATGAGGAAAGTCTTAACGTCGGATTTGTTCCTGGCTCATTTTGACCCTAAAATAAAAACTGTTGTTGTTGCATCAGATGCAAGTGATTCGGGTAATGGAGCGGTGATACTACACAAATATGAGGACAACAAGATAAACTAATAACTCGTGCTTCAAGATCATCAATTGCAGCTATAAAAAAAGGCTACAGATAGACAGAATAGGAAGTATAGTCCATCATATTAGCTATTAAAAACTTTCATAAATTTATAAATAGTAGAGAATTCATAATACAGACAGGTCATCGTTTATTATTGCCAATATACAGATCAAAAAGGGTGTCCTCGCATATAAAGAAAATAGGCTGCAGCGCTGGAGAACTATTCTATTGAACTGTAACTATAAAATGGAATTTTTACTATCCAAACAAATTAAGTCAAGGAAATAATGCACGATTTACTTTCCTTAATGAGCCCCCCCCCCCCGTTTAACTAATAAATCAATTTTGCCTGCAGAATTCAATTTTAGTTTTGAATAAGTCCTGAAAGTTTCATTAAAATGCGACAATTTTTTTTTTAATTTTTGCACAAATTTATAAATTATTGTTTTTACCGGAATTCAGTGCGTTATATAATTTTACATTTTCCATTGTAAATGCTCGTAACGATTTGCCTCCCCACTAACAAAAATATAAACAAGATTTTACCAAAATATCCAACGTGTTGAAAAATATTTAAAACTTTAAATAATAATTAAAAAATACTTTGAGTTTTCCTCTTAATAATAACAAACATTTTGATGGAAAAAGTTCATTTTTATTAGGTTTGAAACATTTTCTTCATAGTATGCTGTTTTGTCGGCGATTTAATGGAGGTAAAGAGATGGTTAATGTTTATTGGTTCGGACTTGTGTCATAGATATCCGAACTCTTTACAGCTTACAAATTTTATCCAGAATTATCAGAAGGTTATCATAAGGTTTGATCAGAAGGATGGATATTTGGAATGAGTGGAAGAGTGTGAAATAGTGGAAGAATTTTTTTTCATGTTAAAATAGTAATTTATTAAAAGAATTTTAGTTTTAAATAAGTCCTGAAAGTTTCATTAAAATGCGACAATTTTTTTTTAAATTTTTGCACAAATTTATAAATTATTGTTTTTACCGGAATTCAGTGCGTTATATAGTTTTACATTTTCCATTGTAAATGCTCGTAACGATTTGCCTCCCCACTAACAAAAATATAAACAAGATTTTACCAAAATGTCCAACGTGTTGAAAAATATTTAAAACTTTAAATAATAATTAAAAAATACTTTGAGTTTTCCTCTTAATAATAACAAACATTTTGATGGAAAAAGTTCATTTTTATTAGGTTTGAAACATTTTCTTCATAGTATGCTGTTTTGTCGGCGATTTAATGGAGGTAAAGAGATGGTTAATGTTTATTGGTTCGGACTTGTGTCATAGATATCCGAACTCTTTACAGCTTACAAATTTTATCCAGAATTATCAGAAGGTTATCATAAGGTTTGATCAGAAGGATGGATATTTGGAATGAGTGGAAGAGTGTGAAATAGTGGAAGAATTTTTTTTCATGTTAAAATAGTAATTTATTAAAAGAATAGAATAACAACAATACATAGCAGTTAATGTTCAATAAGAAACATATAATGAGTTAAGGGTATCAAGAGTTGTAGAAATGTTCGTAGTAGTAATTTTTTGAAAAGAGTTTATGCGTATGTATGTATGTATGTATGTATGTATGTATGTATGTATGTATAAGCGTTTGTTTGTTAGGAATGTCTTTAGATGGTTAAGAAGAAATAAAATGTATCAGCACACAAGAAAGAAGGAGAAAGAGGTCAATGTGCGACGCGGCCTATGTCCAGGTCGTGGTTGAAGTTTCTCCCGTTATATTTTAGTTGTTTCGTCTCGCTCCTTCCAACTGACGCTGATCTGATGAAAGCCTTTATTGTCATTCAGATTCTAGCACTGGATTGCTAAGTCTCTTTAATCTTGCAAATCGCGTCAATTGGTCAGAAAATTGATTTAACATCTATTTGCAAAATCCGGTTTAAACGTTATCTTTACGCACATGGTCAACCCATTTACTACTTGGGAAAAACCAGGATTTCACACGTCATTGTGTATTTTTGTAAAAGTGAAGAAGAAAGTTGATTTTAATTCTTAATTTCCTATCTACTACAGAGATACCTACCTGGTGTATTAAAACTGTAAAAGACATCGAAAAACGCTAATTAGTATCACTGCCATTATCTTCTTTTAAATGTTCGATCTGAATAACTTATGAATCTGCCTCCAAAAGTACTTTTTGATCATGCCATGTTTAACTAACATTGTAATATGTTTACCGGAGAGGTAGGAAGCACAGGTAAATCCCAGAAAGTAACCATGAAGGCCAGCTAGTAGAGCCTCAGAAGAAAAAGAAGAAAAGAAAAAGAAAGAAAGAAAATGATATAAAATCAAGAGATTTTAAACAATTTTCAAAACTTTTAACAAAATTGAGGCACACACATACCACGGGGAAGATTAATTAGAAAATAAAATAAACATATGAAAATTATGCACAAATAAAAATTGGAAGGAAAAATCCATAGAGTAAGGAATTCTGGAAGGAGGAGATAAAGGAAGAGAGAAGAAACTTGAAAGAAGGTTGGATATTTGGAGTGAGTGGAAGAGTGTGAAATAGTGGAAGAATTTTTTTTCATGTTAAAATAGAAATTTATTAAAAGAATAGAATAACAAGAATACGTAGCAGTTAATGTTCTCTTCTGATCAGAGAAATATTAAAACTGTCAGAAATATACGACATAAAGAGATCTCACAAAAAATAAATAAAATATAATAAAAAAAATAGAAAATCATAATCCGTTCTATCCCCATTTAAGTTCTTTTTCGAAGTTTCCATCAGCATAACTTATTTGGACAGCGGAATCGGCTATCAACAGAAATGTTTGACCATGCAATTTTTAACTAATATTCTAATATGTATATTTATATTTTTTTTAGTTTGGCATTGAATGTCATCTTGCTATAAATAGTTTTTTTTTTTTTATCTCATTTTATTATAAAACATATAGTGCTTATTTTGAGTTTGGGGGTACATTATTCACCCACAGCTAGGACCCAAACAGGTGCTACCATCCCAATTTAAAGTAGACCAGGGAAGAGCAGTATTTAAGAAATTATGCCAGGCTCCTCGAAACTTCTTACCGCCTTATTAAAGACCTTACTGCCTGATGTTGTTCATCGTTCAACCCATAACGACGAATTAATTGTGTATCCAACAGTTGACCTGAAGTTTAGGAAACAAATGAAAGTTCAGAAAAAATATTTGTGGTTTGAGTAAAACATGAGTGAATCGGAAAATAGCACATTAAATATGAAAATCTAGTGTGGAACGAATTTACTCATTGCTATTAATAATTTATTGGATTAGTAATGGTCAAAAGAGATTTTCTTGTTAACTAGTCTTCTATTGCCAGGTGGCGTATATTTTGCAATGTGTTAGTCTAGTAGACGGCCAGAGTATGGAAGCATTGATCTGAATGGCACTAACTCGATCTTAGATTAAATCGGTTGGTTTGACTTTATGACTAAAAAATTTAAAAGTATTATTGTAAGACGATGAATGGACCTACAAGATTATTAGTCATTTTAGTATCAATTTAGTATCGGCTCGGAACGAGAAATCGGGGAGCCGAGTTCAAATTCCAGTTGAATTCATTACATTCACTTACGCGCAAATACCCTTGGGAAAGATATTATTCCGTCTCTTCCTTCCCAGTTATGGGTTAAATAACAGGACAGATTGGGTATTATAGTCCTGGCTGGCAACCAGTCTACCGGAGAAAGCAATGGCAACCTACTGCGGGATAATCTTCTGCCCAGTCAGTCATGTCTCTTTCGAGACATGATCGCCCAAGCGTGTTTCACGTATGGCACTTAACTGACTATCAAGTGCTTTAACACAGGGTATCAACTCACGAGAGTAAAATCTTCCTTGCGAGGATATTTTCTAAAATATGCTGCTAGAATAGACAAGATTATGCCGAAACATAAATGGACGTCGAAGTTGATGAAAATAAAACGCAACAGGCTATCACAAATCTGTTTCTAACCACGATGTCAAGGCTTTGAAAAATATTTTTGAACATTTCTTTAATTTATTTTAAGGAAATTTTAGACCGTATTTTATTAAGATATTTCATCCACAAAATTATAGGTAAGGAGTAGTCAGTAAGGACTGAACTCTCTGCTTCGTCATTATTTTACGGCAAGTCGCCCAATCAACCACTTACCTGTTCAATACTTTACCTATAGAAAGCTTTTAAAGGCCAATAGTTGTGCCTAAGTCGAAGATACATTAATGGAAAATATTGAAGACGTGTCGGAAGGAGAATCATGGAGTTTCAAAGGAAGGAGAAATGTAAAATACGAAAAACAAAATCATAAATTAAGAAAAAGCTAAGACAACAATGGCAGGATGATTCGAGGAAAAGAATAACAGGGAATAGAATATAGAAAAAGTAAGGGAAAAAACACAGATAAATGAAAAATGGCGGAATAAACTTTTCCTAAGAACACCAGATGAAGTAAGAGAATTAAAATAAACGAAGTAATCAGATAATGGCTCCCACACAGACGCACACACGCACCCGCACTACCTCTATAATATATATATATATATATATATATATATATATATATATATATATATCGCTCATTCAGTGAAATGAATTAGAGCGCTCTAGCTATTGGGCTCGTATATGCGCTAAAAAGTCTGCCTACTTCCACCGAACGCACATAGCCCAGGGGTAGAATCGCCGACTGACTGACGGAGTCAAACCGTACTGATGAGCTGTGATACGGCGAAACAGATCTGTCTGCGGTTGACAATATATATATATATATATATTATTGCACAGTAAGTGCTGCTGGTAATAAAAGAGCATTCGATGTAAAATAAGATACTATACTATACTAGCAGTATAGCCCGGCGTTGCTCCGGTGTAATGAAAGCTTTAAAACTAATCCATGGTCCTGGAGCTCAGACTCAGCCTAAAGAACATTTGTGTGAAGTTTGGTGAGAATCGGATAAAAATTGTGGATTTGTATAAATTTGCAACCTTGAAACGTCTGGATATCGTTTCTTATGTCTTTGTCTATGAGTGTATCAAATTTGATTAAAATCGGACTACTCCTTCTATAACCCGATTTTTTTGATTATCGATTTTCGATATTTATCGGGAGTACCTCGACACAAAACCAATCTAAGAACACTCGCAGACGCTTATAGTACAACTGTATAAATTTTCAAGAAAATCGGTTCAGCCATTTCGGAGTCTATAGGTAACGGACACACACACACAGACACACACACACACACAGACAAAGTTCCATTTATAAATAAGTTTAGATAAATATATATTTTGTTCTAAAACCATTGGTAAAATTATGATGTATATCGGAGTACATAGAAAATTTGGTTTTCTAAATATTTCATGTCTTAAATTGGTCTAGATTTTCATTTTTTGAAAATGATATTAAGGGCTTTTGCAATTTGATCGTCATTTGACAAATATTGTTTTTTTTTTGTCAAAAGTTGAATATTTTTTGTTTGTTTATATATATACATATATATGTGTATGTGTAATTGTGTATTTGCATGCGCGCTTGTGTGTCTATGCATGAGTGCGTATTACTTTCAATGTACATACTTTCATCTAACGTAAACTTACATGAAGCTATTACAAACGCCCAGTGAGTTATATATATATATATATATATATATATAAACATAATAGTCGTTTACAGTTAATCTCATTTTATTCAATTGTAAAAATACACATTATTTGTTGAACATGTATACCATCTTTGTTTCCTTTTGTTTGTTTTTGTTTTGTTTTTGTTTGTTTTTTGTGTTTTTAAGATCTTCATTCTTGTGAGAATATTATTAAGCTGAAATATCACTTTTATTTTAGATTGCATTCAATACTTTATTAAAAATTATAGCAAAACCTTTCTTTTTTTAATAAATATTTTATCATTATCATTTTGAAATGATGAGATGTAGTGTTGTGTCGTGGCTCGTACCATATGACATCCAGTCGCCCGGATGTATAAAAGACAATGTGCGTTTAGTACGAAGAGTTTTCATCATCACGGACTGCGTGAAGTAACACCTACTACAGTGTGAGACTGTAAATATTGTATATACATCTTGGTTGTACCACACTGGTAATAAAGAAGTTTATCTATATTTCAGTCAGTTAAGTGCCATACGTGATACACGCTTGGGCGATCATGTCTCGAAAGAGACATGACTGACTGGGCAGAAGATTATCCCGCAGTAGGTTTCCATTGCTTTCTGCGGTAGACTGGTTGCCGACCAAGTCTATAGAACCCAATCTGTCCTACTATTTAACCCATAACTGGAAGGAAGAGACGGATTAATACTTTTCCAAGGGTATTTTCGCGTAAGTGAATACAATGGATTCAAGTGGAATTCGAACTCGGCTCCCCGGTTTCTCGTTCCTAGCCGAAATCCACTGTACCACGACGCACACAGCGGATGTTCGTTGTGGTGCAGTGGATATCGTCTCGGAACCAGAAACCGGGGAACCGAGTTCGAACTTCAGTTGAATCCATTGTATTCACTTACGCGCAAATACCCTTGGAAAAGGTATTAATCCGTCTCTTCTCTCCAGTTATGGGTTAAATAATAGGACAGATTGGGTTCTATAATCTTGGTCGGCAACCAGTCTACCGCAGAAAGCAATGGCAACCTACTGCGGGATAATCTTCTGCCCAGTCATATACGCCCAAGCGTGTATCGCACATGACACTTAACTGACTGACTGATCTACATTTCACTGTGTATCTCTTCATTCCACGATCGGTGTAGCTATCGGTCCCCGAGTCCATTTATTAGATGACTGCCTTGTCAAAGTCATTTCGTTTGTTCAATTAATGTTCGAGCGAAAATAATACTAATTAGATTAATAATTATACGTTAGTTAAACAGACGTACAAATTCATCGACTTCATCCGCCCATGTATTGAATACTGCTGCCACATCTGGTCGGGTGCCCCTGCTACTCTCCTTGGGCTTCTTGACAAAATACAAAGGAGAATCTGTAACGTGGTTGATACTGACTTGGCAGACGGGCTGCAACCGCTCTCTCACCGGCGTGATGTGGCTTCCCTGTGACTCTTCTACAAGTACTTTCATGGCTTCTGCTCCGATGAACTTAGATCATTGGTGCCGCTTAAGCACGAATTTATACGAGATACTAGATTAGCAACTAGGTCCCACCCTTTTACAGTTAAACAGATAAGATGCAACTGTAATTTCTACTCCAACAGCTTCTTTTCTCGCGCTTCCAGCCTGTGAAATTCCCTTCCACATGTCTGCTTTCCCGACAGCTACAATCTCCAGGTGTTTAAATGTAGGGTCAATAGACACCTCCTATCACACTAACTCCCAATTATTCTCCCAACACTCTCATCTACCCAACCCTCATTCTCGGTATCCTTACACGCCTATCACCCACCCTCTGACATTTCCTATATTTATCCATCCTTTCTCCACTCTATGTAGCCCCTGGGCAATAATGGCAGTGAAATGCCTTGCTCGGGGTGAAACGCTTATATTTTTTTTTTTTAAATTTACCACGTACGACGCTAAATTTTATATTTTATGTTCTGAATATATAAACTGTAATCGTTTACAGTATTGCTATCTGGATAGATATTATCTTGAATTTTAATATATCCATTTTAGTTTACACAATTTACCAATGACTACAGACTAATACACTTTATAACAGCAATGAAACAACTGGAATTATTATGAAATGTTTACTGGTTTAAAAGTAATAATTATTGGCAAGACTTCCTTTGATAATAATGCAATTGCAGATATTATTATTACTAATTCTTATAAAACGGATTTTTCAAAAGCATTTGGTATGTTATTTCCAAGTGCATGAAAAAAATTAAGCAATAATTATATATGATAAAGTTGAATTTTAGAATATGATGCATCGAGATGGAATAATCCACCGAATTTCTCATTTTGTATGACATGGTTTTGAGTTTGCCAGAAATACTTATTTTAAATTTATAACTCGGTAGAAATTAGAAATTTTTTTTTGATAAAAAAATTTCTAAATATGTTAAAATATTTGGGCAGGTATATTCTATGAGGCCTGCAATAAATTATTTTCTTAATGTCTGACAGTATTTCATCAAACAATAATTGAAGATTATATTACTAATAAAATTAACAATACTAATCGTGGAAGTAAGCAAGCGAAAGTAAAATAAAAGAAAAGTAGCAAAAATGACTAAAGTTTGAAAATGTTTCATATAAAAAACTTTGACTGACTATTACGTATACTATTTTTTTATTTATTATAATCATATACCTACAAGCAAGGCATTTACTGCCACTATTTTGTAGAGGGTTACATAGAAGGAAAATTATGAGAAATAGGGGGTGTCAGGAAGTGGGTAAGAGAAGTATAAGAATACTGATGAGAGTGGAGTGGAAGGATAAAAGAACATAAGAGAGAGGATGCAAGTTAGTGAGATAGGAGATGACTATACATTTAAATTCTTGGAGATTGAAACTGTCGGGGAAAGCAAATAAACGGAAGAGAATTCCACAGGCGGGAAGTGCAAGAAAAGAAGCTCTGGGAGTAGAATTTCCGTTTACATTTTATTGTTTTTCACAATAAAAGGGTGGCACACAGTTGCTAATCTTTAGCTGCAGTAAATTCATATCTAGTGGGTACCAGTGAGCTAGGTTTATCGAGGCAGAAGCTGTGAAAATATTTGTAGAAGAGACACAGGGAAGCCACGTTGTGCCGGTGAGAAAGTGACTGTATCTGAGCTGCCAAGTCGGGATCGATCACATTACGGATTTCCGCTGGATTTTGTCAAGGACCCCTAGACAATTATAAATTACGGCTGTGAATGCTGGACAATATCATCGAAAATGAGGACAAAACTGGAAGCGGCCGAAATGTGGTTCTACAGAAGGATGCTACGGATATCGTGGACTGAGCATACAAGCAACGACGAGGTGTTAGAAAGAATGGCAACAAAAAGGAAATTGATGCTGAGCATCAGGAAGGGACAACTGAAGTTCCTGGGACATGCAATGAGGAAGGAGAGCCTGGAGAACCTGATACTGACTGGACAGATAGAAGGAAGGAGAGACAGAGGAAGGCAGCGGATAACATATTTGCAGGGACTGATCAGGTGGATGACCAACGGGGGTTGCCAGGAGCAACAGGAGCAAACATACTAAGAGCCACAAGGGATATGGAGACGTGGAGAGCCATGATCGCCTACGTCCTGAAGGGACAGGGCACATAGAAGAAGAAGAAGAACTGCATAAAAGATGAAAGAACTATTTGCATAATAACGGTTAGCCTTATTTCATGTAATAAAAAGTATTATTACTACTACTAGTTGAAATAATACAAGTGAAAATTAACTTAAATAGATACATGCCAAAAGTAATAATGATTGATGTTAATCTCTCTAATGGTAGTAATGGATAGCGGCTCAGATTGAGGAATAGGAGATCCGAGCTCGAGTTCCAATAGAGAATGGCATCATTCTTGGTAGGTCTTGTATCTTTAACTTCTAATAAAAGGGAAATAATTACAGAAATGATCTAAAGATTAAGACATTTTTCTCTGTTAATTTTCTGAGAGTGTCTTCAATCGATACGAATTTTTCGAATTCGAAGATTACATTTTGAGAAATTTGAAGACAGATTAAAATTGCCTAACGAGGTGGCTTTCATTTTATGACTAACATTTTATCTTGGTTTGTGCCTTCTTTTTTTTAATATTTAAAGATTTTTCTCTTTTTCTCATGACTCTTAATTTTAAAAGCGGACAAGATTGATTCATACGGCGTAAAATAATGCACAGTATTTCCTCCTTATGTATAAATTCTTCTACTGACACACCCTTTCCGTCTCTGTATCCACTTTCCTCTTTTATCTCTCTCGATCTTTTTATAGAGTTCGATAAATCAGCTGAAGTTTTAACCGGGAAAAATATCCTCTCTGTGGGTCTGAGTTATGGGCTGTTAAAATCAACCAGTTCATCTTAAAGTATTTTATAGTACCGAGAAAGAATTGTGGACGTTGTAAGACAAAACTCATATTGATTTCTATATTTTTTACTCCTGGAGGGCAACATTATTTCGCCTTCAATAGAGAAAGCTACATTTCGTCTACCTATCGTCTCTTTGCCACTACTTCCCGAGCTTACTTCTCCTCCAATCGATAGGCCAAGAACCATAATTAGCACACAACGTGTCTACAGGAAAAAATCGCTTCCGACAGCATAGAAAGAGAACGACGCCATTTATCAAGGTGGAAACGAGGCCTGAAAAAATGAAAATAACTGCCGCCTACAAGCGGCAACGTCTTCACATAAAAATCAAACTTTTGGACATTTCATTAACAAAAACATCGATCACTTAACGAACTTGTTATTTTCTTGAAATATTTTCTGATGTCGATCAGGCGGAAATGATACAGACGAGTGTGCGTCTTTGTTGCATGATAAAGTTCATCTCTGACGTAGTATTTATTGAATAAGTTATGATATGCTGTTGACAGCTTGCTTCAAATAGAAATCACCCATGAGACTATGAGTTTCTCAGGAATATAATGCCAAATTTTGTAGGTTAAATAAAAAGAAACACATTTCAACTCAACAAAAATTAAATGTATTTGTCTAGAATTTAATTTTCTTTGCTATCATTATTCAATGATCTTTAAATTAAATCTTTTAAAATGAGTCCTGCGATGATTATTTTTTCGTAAGGTAGTGGTTTCCTGTTGTCTTATTCATGATTTATTTTCTTCTAGTTTGGTTGCCAACACGGTCTATCCTATCACTTAACCCATAGTTGCAGCTAAAAGAGATGATTTCAGGACTTTCTCAGGGGTATTCGTATTTATAAAAGAATGTAAATAAACTGTTTTTATTCCTTGTTAAAATAAACTTAAATACTGGACTTAAAAATAAATTTTATAATTCTTCAGTGAGCTCTTTTTAATATTTAAAAGAATTTGCTATTACAAATGTTTCCTGCGCTGTTCGTAAGTTGAAGTCATTAAGACGGTTGAGTTGGGATACTACGCTAATATATTTCAAACTAACGATTTGATTTTATCTTTAGGATATTGTGCAACTTCGTTCTCATGGATGATGCATTTTCTGGTGAAAAACCTGTTATTTTTTACTGCTTTGTTTGTCAAAATATTTACAATAAAAATATGCTGCAAATACCTCAATTTTATTCAGTCTTTTAAGTGCAATACGTGATAAATGCTATGGGCGATCATGCCTCGAAAGAGTCATGACTGAATGGGCTGAAGATTATCCCACAGTAGGTTGTCATTGCTTTTTGCGCTAGACTGGTTGCCAGTCAAGACTATAGAACACAATCTGTCTTATTATTTAATCCATATCTGCAAGGAATAGACGGATTATTACTTTTCCCGAGGGTATGTGAATGCAAGGAATTCAACTGGAATTCGACCTCGGCACCCCGATTTGTCGTTCCGAGTCGATATTCACTGTACCACAACGTACATACTAAATTTTATTACGAATTCTGAAAACAGACACAATTATCATCTTCTCTTGACAGATTACCTAGATATTAATATATGGATGTAATACATGTTATTTCTCCATCTATCTTGCCTCGTTTGTTCTAGAAATTCTTATTTTTTATACGCTGTGTTCTTTCAGGACGTAAGTGATCAGAGATTTCCATTTGCCCTATCTCTTGTTGCTCTTAATAATTTTCCTCTTTGTATCTCTCCCAGAACTCGCTCAACCATCCACCTGCTCAAGCCTATCAAGTACCTCCCGCGATGCTAATTCATCTCTCTTTCCTTCTATCAGTCTCAGAAGTCTGAAGTTCTCCAAGACCTCCTTCCTATGATGTGTCATAAAAACGTCACTTGTCTTTCCTTATGCCAAGTATATGTTTCTTTTTGCTTGCATTCTCCCAAAAACTCGTCGTTGCTCTCATGATTATGTCCATTGTTATTCTCAGGATTCTTCTGTAAAACCACATTTTTGTTGTTTTGAGTCTCTCTTTCATCTTTGAGTAGATCGTCAGCATTCGCTGCCATATAGGAGGACAGATATCACAAAGCAGTCTAGTATTCTTTCCTTTGTCTCCAACGAAATCTTCCTGTCTCCCAATACTCTGGTTACACTTTGAAATGTCTTTCGCCATGCCAACCCTAAATGACGCCAAACAGTTGTTTGCTGAGAGAATGCGACAGCACATAGCTGATCGCAAGTTCGGCTCCAAGGACTATTGGAGGATTTGTAAACGAGTGCTCAACAATAGGAAATCCTCAATATCTCCTTTAAGCCATGGATTTGAGGTTCTCACGTCATCTGCGGACAAAGCTGAGTGCTTTGCCCACAGATTCTCATCCAACTCCACATTCGACTCGTCCTGAGTACACCCACCCGACTTCCCTATTAGAACTGAGGCCAAACTGCACGACGTATATATTACCCCGACAGTAGTATCCAGAGTAATTTCAAAACTCGACCCTTATAAAGCGTGTAGAGACGATGGAATCCCGGTGATAGTCCTTAAGAGGTGTGCTCCTGAACTTTCCCCTGTCCTCTCTAAACTATTTAACTACTGCATTTCTGCTTCCTGCTTTCCTGCATACTGGAAGTTCTCTTCAGTCGTTCCTGTATTTAAGAATTGTGGTGAACCCTCGGACCCATCCAACTTCTACCGATATTCGGGAAAGTATTCGAGGCTATAATCAATGCTGAAATAGTTCATCATCTCACCGCCCACAAACTTTTCTCCGACAGGCAATATGGATTCCGCTTTGCTAGGTCCAGGCCGACCTGCTAACAACCGTAACGGAGTACATGCTACAGGTCCTTGATGAGTCTGTCGAGGCTCGCGCGGTTGCTCTGGACATCTCCAAGGCTTTCGACAGGGTTTGGCACTCTGGCCTCCTATGCAAACTACGCGGTTATGGTATTATCGGTCGCCTGCTTGACCTAATCCAATCTTTCTTAAATAACCGCAAAATGAAGGTCGTTCTGAATGAGCATGTCTCTTCGTCCTACAGCACGAATGCTGGTGTCCCACAAGGCTCTGTCTTGGGCCCGACGCTCTTCCTTATTTTCATCAACGACCTCACAGATGAGATCAAGTCACAAGTAGGCATCTACACAGATGACACTACAATATGCTCCCGCACCAGTAAGAAACCTGTCGTGGCGGACAGACATAATCTTGCTGCTGACCTTGAACGGGATCTACACTCTGTGGTGAACTGGGGCAAGACGTGGCTTGTCAACTTCAATTCATCTAAGACCAAGCTGTTGTCTGTCAACCATTACAGGCAACCTCTCCTGCCTCCCATAAGCATGGACCAAGCGATTCTCCCGGAGAGTAATACACTACGCCTCCTCGGACTTACCCTGTCCTCAGACTTCAAATGGAACCACTATATTGAATCCATAGCAAAATTTACTGCTAAGAAGATTGGGTCACTATGTCGATCCAGGATGTTTTTCCACCTGAATCCATCCTGCATATATACAAGTCAACCATCTGTCCGTGCATGGAGTACTGCTGCCATTTATGGTCAGGTGCCCCTGCCGTTCTCCTCAGTGTTCTTGACAGGCTCCAAAGGAGAGTCTGTAATGTAATAGGTACTGATCTGGCGACTCGACTGCAGCCACTTTCCCACCGTCGAAATGTTGCCACCCTTTGTCTGTTCTATAAATACTTTCATGGCTTCTGCTCAGAAGAACTTAAGTCACTGATGCCTTCTCAACAGGTGTTTACTCGTGCAACCAGACTGGCAACTGGGTCCCACCCATTCACAGTCATGTTAGCCAAATGCAGATGACAATTCTACTCCTGCAGTTTCTTGTCTCGCACTTCCCGCCTGTGGAACTCGCTCCCGTATTCTTGCCTTCCTGACGGCTACAACCTCCAGAAATTTAAATGCAAATCAATACTCATCTATTAACCACTGGACTCTAGCTCTCTCCCCACCCCCGTATAACCTTCCCTTTCTCCCCACCTATGTATCTATCATCGTACCTGCTTTCTCAGCTTTCTATTGTGCCTTTCAAACTAGTTTGTACTCCTCACTCTTTTCTAATTAATCTTTTTACAATTATGTAGCCCCCTACACATCAGTGGCGTTTCCATCTTGCTCGGGGTGAAATGATTAAAAAAAATATCCGCCTTCGTGTCTCAGTGTCGCACTTTCCATCCTCTCTTAGAATGCTTCCTAGGTATATTAACTTATGTACCAGTTGTACTTTAGTGTCGTCGACATGTATTTGGCGTCGACATGATCACCATGCGTTCGGTTCTTGAAGTTTATGTCTAATTTTTTTATATTCGATTTTCAGAAACAGTTGCAAGGTTTATAGAAAAATTAAAATAAATTAAAATTACTTGTTTATTTATCAAAATCATAATATACTTCATTAATGAAGATAATCTTTAATTACGAAACGGGTCCTTATTTCAAAAGCTTGACAAATGTGAATTCTTTTAAAATCAGTCAGTCAGTTAAGTGCTACATAATTAAGGGATCATGTCTCGAAAGAAACATGACTGAATGGGCAGAAGGTTTCCCAGCAATAGATGGCCATTACTTTCTGCGGCAGATTGTTTGCCAACCAAAAAAGCTCCGTAAATATTTCCTTAGATTAATTTACCTTTATTAACTTTTAAAGTCTTCGCAACACACATTGAATCTCTTCCTAAACTATACTTCGTGAAGCGAAAATATGTGTGCTAACTAGCTGGATAGCAATAGACGGAAATAGATGACAAGTTCTTAATAAATAGATAGGTAATTGATTCATATTTATTTGTTTTTTTATCTAATCAAACATTGCAGTCCCATGTCTATCCTATTAAGTACATATGTAGATATATATATTCTAAGACTTATCAACACTATTTTTGGAAATATACAGCCGAAACATATTTTAGATTCCTTTTTTTTTGGGGGGGGGCGGGGAATTGGGAAAATACTGATTTAACAACGTCTTGGTAATAACAATAATTTCACCAGATATTCCACTATTCACTCCATAATTGGAACAAAACATAGGCTTATCTATTTTCTAAGATTATTTGCAGGTTGGTGAATATAACAAACCCTATTAGTATTCGAACACAGCTCCTCGATTACTCACTCGTGATGCTATTTCATAAACAATTTATAAAAAAGTAATAGAATAAGTATCTACATACGGTGGTAAATCGATAAATATATTGATGGAGTACATACGATTGAGTACAAATGATTGAGTAGATAGATAGATAGATAGATAGATAGATAGATAGATAGATAGATAGATAGATAGATAGATAGATATGAAAGTACATAGATAGATAGATAGATAGATAGATAGATAGATAGATAGATAGATAGATAGATAGATTTGAAAACATAGATAGATAGATAGATAGATAGATAGATAGATAGATAGATAGATAGATAGATTTAGATTTGGAAAGGACATAGATAGATAGATAGATAGATAGATAGATAGATAGATAGATAGATAGATAGATAGATTTGAAAGGAGATAGATAGATAGATAGATTTGAAAGGAGATAGATAGATAGATGGATAGATAGATAGACAGATAGAAACAGAATATGGTATCTTTAAACATGCACAGATTGTAAAGGGGAAAATATTAAAGTGATAAACTAAGGTAAACGTCCATTAAAAGACGACTACCACAAGCCCGCCTTAATGCGCCCCTAACGACGATAAGTATGCCAAGATTCCCCTGTAGAATTATTACTTTAAAACTTGTGCCAGAACAATGCCGAATCTGGTTAGATCAGCGGTGCTTAATGTTCCAATTCTTCAGTCACCTTTTTTCGGAAGTTATGTGCTAAAATGACGCGGTGGCTCTTCATTTTAGACGGCCATCAATATGTATCATTTACATCTTTGCCTCCGAACATAAAGAATGATCCGGTTATATTCGCATGACTGGAAAGCGTCTATTTCTTGTCGGCTTGTAGAAATCATTGCTGCTAGTCCCTGTTTGTTTTGTTTATCTCTTTATTTTCTATTTTGAAAAATGCCGTTTTTGTTCGGAGGAAAATATCTCGGATGATCGATATGAAATTCTTGTAAAGTTAACAGCCAAAACAATGTAGAACTTAAAGCAGAGTTTTACTGTATAAAATATTAGTTCGGTAGTTAAGTAACTACTTTACCTAATCTATAAATACTAAATATTCTTACTTTGATATATATATATATATATATATATATATATATATATATATATAATTTTGATATTTTCATGGTTTTAATGTATTTCTCGCACATTTAATATTTAATAAAAGTAGTATTAATAGATGAATCTACTGAACATGAAGTAGAAAAATGAAAGGAAAATCTAAAACATTTAAGTAAAGCAAAAAAATATTGAAATACATAAAATATATTTTAATATCTTCTTTCCTTTGGTGTATTTTTAACATAATCATAAATCAAGAATTTTAAGTATCGTTTATATTAAAATGTATCTTCATGTAACGTGTTTCGAAATATTTAATATCAATGCATTCTAATATATTCTCACTCTTACCGAAAAACGCTTGCTCTCATTAGAA